>PVIA01000908.1:0-339395 GCA_004024845.1 Tonatia bakeri
TTGCTCTTCCTCTTCCCCTTCTGGTACCCCTATAATTCAGATGTTGGAACATTTAAAGGTGTCCTGAAGGTCCCTAAGCCTCTCCTCATTTTTTTGAATTCTTGTTTCTTCATTCTTTTCTGTTTGGTTGTTCCTTTCTTCCTTCTGGTCCACTCCATTGATTTGAGTCCCAGTTTTCTTCCCCTCACTATTGGTTCCCTGTGCGTGTTCCTTCATTTTTATTATCGTAGCCTGCATTTGTTCATCTAATTTATGACCAAAGTCAACCAATTCTGTGAGCATCCCGATCACCAGTGCTTTGAACTGTGCATCGGATAGGTTAGCTCTCTCTCAGTCACTTAAAAAAATTGGCTCTGGGGCCTTTAATTCTGTTTGAGCCATCTTTTTTATTTTTTACTTTCCTTTGAACTGGTTGTGGCTGTTACATGAGGGCGGCGGAGCCTTAGGTGTTCATGGGGCGGGGCACCGCAGTCGCTGGTTGTGACGTTGTATGTGGGGCGGGGTCTGAGACGGAACAATGGTCCCGGCTCCGCTCTCTCCAGGACCTCAGTCCCCCGTGCTGCCTCCCACCAGCAATCTGGGCCTTTGTGGTGCTGGCTCCCGGGCGGGTGGGCTTGTGCACTTTCTTGGACTCTAAGGGTTTCCCCGAGGAGCCTCCTGCGAGGCTGAGAGAATCTCCCGGCCTCAACCCCCACAGGTGTTTTCAGTCGGTGCTCTTAGGCTTTGTTTCCCGACGGCGCTGGGGCCCTGAGTTGCGCAGTCTGTGTCGCTGCCCATTTTTGCTTAGTTTGTCTGCGCGCGAATGTGTGGCTGCGGACAGCCAGCGGCCTTGAGCCCTTCACTGGGTCGGCTCGTTGCCTCCCGCTCCCAGGGTCTGCCTCCAGTCTGACACTGGTTCGCCAGCTGCCATCTGCGCCCTATGCGCCCACATCTGCCAGCCACCGCTCTTTCCTGCTGGGACCCCTCGACTCCTCTCCACAGGCCTCCGACTCCACCCCTCCTTACCGGTCTGGATGTATGGTAGTCTGACTTCTGTTCAGTTCATTTCTCTCTGTTCTAGTTGTTTTTTGTTTCTCAATTTTTGTTGTCCTTAGTTTTGGTTGTGAGAGGAGGCACAGTGTGACTACCTATGCCTCCATCTTGAGATAGGTTTCTATTTTAATTATGTTTTTAGACTCTACATCAGACTTGGAAGCCAGTTTATTTAAAGTGATTTTAAATATCTCCATTCAAACCATTAAGTATTGATTATATTACTTACCGTGCTTGATAGCTATATTTCCCTTCTTTTATGTATAGCCCCCTACTAAAGGTTCAAGTGACAAAGACATTGGATGTTCAAAATCCTAGCTTATTGAGTGAAGTCCTATGGAGTACTGTAACACCATCTTAAAGTAACTGACATCAGTTGTGAGACATATACATATATATTGAGGACACTGAGATGTCGTCAGTTTGTATTAGTGTTTGCTGTTTTACATAGTAAACTTCAGTTTCTTAGCACCATTGAAGACTGACCCACTGCAATAATTGCATTTACCAAATACATGGGAGTTAGAATGTTAGGACGTTTAATGCTATCAAGACTAACAAAAACTGCTTTCAGTATTCTCCCTTTCCTCCCTCTTCTCTTTTCCCACCTCCTTCCCCTCTTCCTCTCCTCCTTCTTCTCTTCCTCCTCCTCTTAGTCTTAATTTTCTTTCTTTTTTTCCTTATTATTTTCCTCTCTGAAATGTAGTTTCCAAACTTGTATCTGTGGACTTTTCCTGTTTTTCCCTCGTGAAAATCATTTGCATAACCAATTTTTAAAATTCCTGTAGAAGGACTGTTTTGCTACATCTAGGTTGGAATCTTGAGTTATGTTACTTTTCCTGCTAAGGCTCTAAGGTTTGAAAATGAGTGGGTATGACCTATACTTCTGTACCAAGTCCTTGAGAGAGCAATTTGGCTCCTTTCTTTTGTAAGCATCAACCTCTTCTACCTTGGCAGGCCTGTGGCCTGGTGCACCTCTCTTCATTACTGGGTATCTGAAGAGCTGCCACTTATAAACCCTTTTGTACATGTCTTCTTTTCTTTCCTCTTCTGTCCTCTCCTCTCTCCTTTCTCCTTTCCCCTCTGGTCCCTTCCCCTCCCCTCTCCTCCTCTTGCCTCTCTTCTTTCTTTTTTTCTTTGTTAGTTAGCTATACCTCTTGCCACATCGCAACCTGAAAAGTTATTAACAGTTTATGTCAAGCAAGTAGAATTCCTGTTATTTTGTATTGTGAGTGAATGAACCAATCCCAGGGCATGGGGGATGGTCATTAGGGTCTCAATTTAATCCATGTAGCCACTTAGGGCCTAGGCTTTTTCTGGATTTTATGTCTGAGGATTCTAGCAGACTGGTCTCAAAGTAACAGAAAATAAATTGCAGTTGTTATTAGGAAAATGATACCACTAACATTACCTGATATTTGAGGGTGAAAGCATATGTACCAGGCACTGTTCTAAACAATATGCAGCCGTGATTTTATGCATCTTGTTTCTACCCAGTGGCAGTGCCGAGCTTCTTGCCCCTAGTTAAAGAGTAGTTACATTTATACAGTCTAAAATTACATCCAGCCCTTTGAAGGCAACCTCAAGGCAGATGTGGCCCCTGGTGAAAATGAGTCTGACACCCCTGGTTTAGAAGGTAAGTCCTGATATTGATCTCCATTTTATGGATGAAGATATCAAGATTTCAAAAGATTATATAAACCTGAGATCCCAGAACAATTAAATGAAAACAAGTTTTAAAAATATGTAAATAATTATTTTTTACATGGAAATATTTGTTATTTTCAGATAGAGGAACTGAAGTACAGCTATTGAAATTTGTTCTCTTTCATGGAAAATCTCATTGTCTCTCTGTCTTTATTATAGCCAATATTATGACTTTAGTACTCTATTTTTATGAGTGCATTATCATTTAAATATCTCTTACAGATAATTTAAAATAATAATACTACTTGACTTCAATAGTAAAGTGTAGGACCAAATAATCCTAGTTTTACTTCTTAGAGAAAAATTAAATAACATATTGTGTTTGCAAATTAACGAAGTCATTGAGAAACTAACAAAGATAGTTCTCTGAGGCAAGGAACGCTCTTCTTTCTTTTGTTCTGTGGTCACAGTGTAGGCCCCTGGCCATAGTCCATTTTCCCTGTGGTGACACATCCGAATGCATGCACTCAATCTGTGCATGATTTTTTGTGAACTCTAACACAAACTCTAACTCTATCAATAAATCAACAAACAATAAGGGCTGGCAAGGATGGAGATAAAGGGGAGCCCTCTTGCACTGTTGGTAGGAATGCAGATTAGTGAAGCCACTGTGGGAAGCAGTATGGAGATACCTCAAACAAACAAAAATAAATCTGCCTTTCGACCCAGTGATCCCACTTCTGGGAATATATCCAAAGGAACCCAAAATACTAATTTGAAAGAACATGAACATCCCTATGTTCATTGCAGCATTACAGTCTCCTAGATATGGAAGCATCCCAAGTGTCCATCAGTAGATTAGTAGATAAAACAACTATGGGACATTTACACAATGGAATACTACTTGGCCATAAAAAAGAAAAAAATTTACCCTTTGTGACAGTATGAATGGATCTGGAGAACATTATGCTAAGTGAAATAAGCCAGAGAAAGACAAATACCATATGATTTCACTCATTTGTGTAATCTAATGAACAACTGAACTAAGAAGCAAACTAAAGATGGACTCATAGATAGAGAGCAGGAGAACAACTAAGGTCATGGGAGGTTAGGAGGTAGGGGGATGAGCAAAAATGGAAAAGAACTCATTGACATAAACAACAGTGTGGTGATTGTGTGGGGCAAGGGTTATAAGGGGGCTAAATGGTAATGGGAAAAATACAACCTTTTTTAAAAGAAAAAAACATTTTAACTTATTGTATTTTTATGCTATTCAGATTTTTAGTAACAAATTATATATGCATATATTTATAGGTATATTAACTGAAAACATCATGAAACCAAGATTTTCTTAATAAATGTACATACCACTAACAATGGTGCAAAGCTGTATTATTATGTTTGGCATCAATCACTTCTTTGCTCAGAAATCACCGAATTTGTGCAATATTGAGGAAGCTGAAGAGATCAACCTCAGCTTTCTTGCTTCTTTGTTATTGAACTTGCCTTGTATATGACTTTGAACTCTATCCCATTGATTTGCTTTTGAGGATGCAAAACAATTGCATGGCTTCTTCCATTTTTTCTTCTGTTTCATCTTGGAAACCAGATGCTTTTTAAGCTAAGTTATAAAATTATATTATATTATGAAAATTCCTGTCACTTTTTCCTAATTTTTTAAGCATTAGCTTAATAGAGGTGTAACTTAATTATCCATGATCATTCCAAAGTCTGGAATTGGAACATCTCATATAATCTCTATAAAAAGTTTTACATGCAAATGTTAATGGCTATAACCCATTATAGTCGTAAGCTCTTTGTGGTCTGGGTGATATCTTTTAAATGCATCGACTTTTTAAAACTCTCTTTAAAAATTTTTATTTATTTATTTTTAGAAAGAGGGGAAGAGAAGGAGAAAGAGAGGGAAACATCAATGTATGTTTGTTTGCCTCTTGTGTGCCTCTATTGGGGTACTGGCACACAACCCAAGCATGTGCCCTGACTGGGAATCAAATCAGTGACCCTTGGTTTCCAGGCCAGCACGCCATCCACTGAGCTACACCAGTCAGGGCTTAAAACTTAAATAAAATTTTCTGTAGAATAAAGGCAGAATGAGATTTGAAAATTTGTTTGTTTTTAGGTATACTTATGTACGTGTGTGTATGTGATTGATTAGTAGGTTTTATTTTCACTATATAGAACTTGTCCATTCTCTGCTTCTTTAGAAATATAATATAGAAAGCCCTACTTATAATTGCTCAGTTTTCACTATTCAAGAGACCTACTTTCTTAATTTCTGAGACCTGCTTTTAAACAAATTTGAGATCTACAGCAGACAACCTTGACCCAAGACTGCGTGGAAGTCAGTCTCATGGCTGTCTTCCCCAAAGGACCTTGCAGTCAGCCCTCATGATACCATTCTTACCAAATGCCACTCTTTTAATGATAACATTTTTTAATGATCCTTACATGATAAGCAAGTCAATAAGTTTACAAAATACCTCATAGTTTTAAAAAAATCCATTTATATTAATCTTATTCAAGATTCCTTGATATTTTTATTTTTCCAATAAACAGATTTGTTAAACATATGCATATTTATCTTACTTATAGTACTCACAATTCAAAAAATGTATTAATTATAAATTTAACAAGCTTTTTTTCTTAAGCACTAAACTCATTGCTTTACCCACAATAGACATTTAATTATGAGTTTGTAGATCTAAATCTAATTTTAGACTATTTTTAAACAGCAGCCATATCTTTATCCCTTGAGTAATATAACTGTTTACTCTGGACCTTCTGCAGGTCCATGGTATTAATCAAAATATGATTGTATTTACCAGGCACTTGTTATTAATAAAGCACTATGTAGAGAGCTCTGAGTGATCCAAAGGACTTTGACATTCACGGAAAGCCACTCAAATGCACAGGCCTTCCTAGCCCGTTGCCATAAAGACACATGAGCCTGTGATTCAAAAGCATGCCTTGGAGAATTTCTTTGTATATGTCAATTTCTTATTTATTGGAATTTCCCCCTTGTGCTCTTCTATTGTTTTGTTTATCTTTGTTTTCCTAGGCAATACTTTCACATCTAGAGGATGCACTTTTTATTTCCTCAACTGATAGACTTAAGGGGCCCCTCTACCTTCATCCCCCAATACCCTAGGATCCTTATTTCAGTTAGTTTTGTGTTTTTGGAACATAGTTAATATGCATTCCAGAAAACCAAAATTGCTTTTTCTCATTAAAGAAGGCTAAGCAAATGAAATCTACAATGTACAGAATATATGTATATTTTTAACAAAATAAATGTATCCCTTTCTTCAACAGTGTTATACAACACAGTAGACAGATGATAGGTTTTAGTGTCAAACCACTTACATTTGTTCCCAATTTCACTACTTCATTTCAATTGAACAGACTTATTCTGTGTTTCTGTGATATGTCAGTCACTCACCTAACTATGTACTGTAGGTTCAGAAAATAAAAACACAGTCCTAACTCTCAAAAGTATTTTTAGCCTGCTAACTGTGATAAAGGCAATTTAGTCAATATTCATAGGTACCAGTTTCCTTTCTGTAGAAAGAGGATAACATCTGCTTTATAAGAATATTATGAGAAATTAAATGATTTTGTTTGACTCTCATAATCATAATGAATATGGAGTTTTGTGTTTCTACTCTGAGATGAGCAAATTTTTTAATTACATGGATTAAAGTAATTTTTAAATTTTAAGATTAAAATTTTGGGGATTATTTGATCTGGGAAGAACTAAATTTTTCATTTTAGTTTCTAATATAAATGTTTGATATATTTACATGTATATCCATTTCATCTGGTTAATGTATTTAATACATAGTGGTAAAACTATGTGAACAGCAATTATGCTTCTTTATGAAATTCTCAAGGAATCAGAACTCCTACAGCCTTTTTAAATTAAGTATAGTATGTTGTATTTTTTAATCTCTTCATAAAATATTTCTTGAAAGCTCTAGGCTACCAAGATTTGGTTCAGAAGTGAGTTTACTCCTTAGCTACCCCAGCATCTCTCTCTCTCTCACACACATACACACAACTCTTCCAACAAAGAGAATGAAGAAAAGGTTAAGAAACTATTTAATTAAAAAGGATAAGTTCAGAAAGACATAAGTTCAGAAAGACATAAGTTCAGAGGGCAACATCTTACCAACAACTAGAAGAAAAAAATAGTAATTTATCTCATTTATTGGTAATCAATGCATTTCTAAACCTAAAATAAAAAAATATAGATTTTATAGTAGCTTTAACAAAAAAAATTTTTGTTCGCAATATTAATTTGTACTAATATGTGTTTTTGACAGTTTTGATGGGCTGTGTGCATGCCTTATGTTTAAATAAGTTATTGCAAGTTTTGTGCATTTTGCCACACTGTTTCAAGCAGGAACATAGTATTATTTAACTAGAATGACAGAAAAGGTAAAAAATAAAAAAAGTGGAAAACAGTCTGCTCTGCTTACTGCACCCCTCCAATCAGGTTTTCTCAGCTGCTTTTTCTGGTTGGATTACACCTTCTCATTATTTTTTATTTTAAGTGGAAAACTCCTTTAACAAAAATTGAATTGAGAACCTACCAAAATTTTTAGAGCTAAGGATGTGAATCTTGTAACATGCTTTTCTTCTTATCAGTTTGCATTTGAAAGTACTTTGTTTATTAATTTACTTCTTTACTGTCACCAGCATTAACCTTAAAGACTAATTTCACTTTTGATTACACACCCACCTAGCAGATCACCAGTTTTAAGAGTACAGTTGGAAATATGATGTCCAGTATGGTAACCAATACACACATGTGGCTTTTCAAATTTAAATTTCAGTTGATTGAACATTAAATACGGTTAAAACTAGTTTCTCCATTGTACCTGCCACATTTCAACTGTTAAATAGCCATATGAGGCTGGTGGCTACAATATTAGACAGTGTAGGGGAAATGTCCATGACTGCATTGAAGAAAGGATGGTACTAGAATGAATAACATTCAGTTCCTGGCTTTCGGGAGCTCACCTTATCATTCTACTTAGAATTGTTAATATAGCACAGAAATGTACAAATTATACATTATTAGTGCATGAACTTAGTGGAAGTTTGTCTCCTATATAGTAAAGACATTTTAGTGACGAGAAGATTTTTTTAACTCGTTTTTGTTTTTGTTGTCTTTTTTCATTAGTTAAAACAAAGTGAATCATTGTTATTTCATGTCTTGACATTTATAACTTAGATTTATACATTACAAACCTCACTCACATCTCCCAGAGAAAATTTCTCTTTGAAGTCATTGGGAGATTCAAACAGGAATAAAAGATAAAAGAATTTGCCAGGGGGCAAAATGTATTTCTTTTTATGTATCACTAAAATGAAATAAAATATATTTGATGAATTGCTGGTCTATTTGCTCTTCTTTAGAACTTGCAAAGTATCTATGTTATTATGAAATATAGATGCAAAAGAAGAAACAAAACCCAACCTGAGTCCCTTAAGAGGGGGTAGGGATGTTACAAGGCAGAAGGAAGAACTTAGTAAAAATATTAGAATGACTGAGCCTCTTGTTAATTGTTTGATATAAGCTATGGTTTTATACAGAATTAAATATTACTCATGTTTCTGATATTTCATGTCTTAAGAATCTATCTTCATGAATCTGTGCCCTCTCAGTCTTAAACAAATTCTAAACATTATACTTAAAAGTAAGACACATGAGGCCTCAGAAGGTTTACATATGAGTTTGATATCAATGTATCCACTCTTGCTTCCCTGTTGATAATGGTTTATGGCTCTGGCTATGCTCATTTCACTTGTATATTTATTTTGAAATTTTATTTCTAATCCTCCTTATGTTTTTTTTTTTCAGGCAAAATGTATTTAGATTTAAAAAATTTAATCCAAGATGCATTTTTTTATTTTAATGGTTTACTTAAGCTGATTGTATGCCATATTTTGTTATAGTAAAGTTTCATTTAGCATTCTGTTTATGCTTTTATGATTTATCTTATGTGTAACTTTGTTTTGTGAAGATGGATTTTCTATAGAAGGGAGGAGTAGCTTTTTATTGTCATAAAAACGAAGACAGTTTCAGTGATAGGAGGGCACAGAGAGAAGCAGAAATCGCACTTCATAGCTTAGGCCCCTTTCACACAATGAGGAGACGCTTTCTCTGCCCTCCATCCCTCCCATTAGCACAGGCAGTAGCTCCCCTTTGTCCCCTAATCTCAGCTTCTGGAGCTATAGTTCTCTGTCGGGAAGCTCCCACTTTAACCTCAGCAGCCTTCGTTCTATGTCCCCATCTCCTCTGCTCCATGTGAAATTAAGTGCATCCTGTGTTTAAAAAGCTCTGGACAAGATGGCAAAGGGGGTCAAATACAAGGTGAGGGAAGTAGACTAGACTTCAGATGGTGAGCACAAGATAGATTATACACATGTTGTTTTATAAAGTTGTACAGCTGAAATTTATATAATGTTATTAATCAATGTTACCCTAATAGATTTAATTTCAAACAAGCTGTATCTTTCTCCGAAGGACAGCAGATCCACCCTTATTTAAAACAAGGACATACTTTAATTTGCACATTGGACTGAGAAGAAGAGACATACAGGGTTGTGTCTCAGCACCTGGTTGGTAAATGTCACTTGTCTTCAGGGCTGATAAAGCTTCCCCACCCCTCCTGTATAACCTCTGACAGGTAAATGTCCACTCAATGACAGGACACAGAGTAGAACAAAACAAAAAAAAAAGGATAACTGAGTTTTCTCTGACCCAAGGAGTCTAGTAATTGGCCCAACATCCATGAGCAATATTATATTTTTGGTGTTGTGAGGGGCAAAGCCACAGTCACAGCAGAACAAAGAAAGTAATGGGGAATGCAGAAGTGTACGAGGCAGGACAGTGGCATCCCCTCATCATTTACAGATAGAAAGAGAGAGATTTTCTGTTGTGGAGACACTGAGAACAAATCCAGGGGTCCCCATGAAGTGGCAGGGCCCTGCCCTCCTCCCACAGAGCCAAGACCTGGGGGGACATCTGACCCTGTCCTGGGGAAAGAGGCAGGGCTTGTTAGGAAAGGGCCACAAGTGGAAGAAGCCACAATGGGGAGGAATAAGCAAGCCATGAAAGAGATTCACTCTTGTTTATTCTAGTTTTATAATATGGAATTTATTTGAAACATCAACTGACTACTACTTCCAAATTCTTTTCTTTTACTTTTGTGCTTTATGCCCCAATAAATTGGTGAATGAGTTCAGGAATGACTTCATAGAGGTGTGGCCCGTGCAGTTGCACAGGGCCCTATAAACAGCCGGGCCCCATGCTTGCTTTAATGTCGTGCTGTTGCCACATTGGAATCTTTAATACTTTTGAACAAGGGGCCCCCCATTTTGTACTGGGCTTCATAACATTATGTAGTTAGTTCTTACTAATGTTACCTGTAACAACATTCACCAGGTTAGCCTCAGAGGCATCTCTTATTTCCCCTCCTACTCAACTTCCACATTCCATGCGTCATCAGGGTTGTATTTGTACTTCTTAAAGACCTTGTGAATCCTCTTTTCTCCATTCCTGCTGCCACTTCCTCATTTTAAGACACCATGGTCTCTCACCTGGACCATTCTAGAAGTCCTAAGGTCCTTTTTGTTCGGTCTTTATGACCCAGACTCCATAATGCTACAAGAGTTACCATATTAAAGCAAAGAAATAACCAAGATTGCTACTTATTTAAGTGATTGTTATTATTCATGGCAAATTACATTTTATAAAATTATTTTTCTATTTTATGTGTGTTCTCTGAGTGTATCTTATGTAACATATTTAATGGCTTTTTAAAAAATTTGATTTGGTAATGTGGTCATTTTTCTTTTCTTGTAAGAATTTCTATCATTTTCTTCTTGTTTAATAATGTTCTTCCTCTTTAAGAATAGATAATATCTACTTTTTGGAAGACTCATTCAATATCTCCTATCTGATTTGTGTGTCTGTGTGTGTATGTGTGTGAGGGAGAGAGAGAGAGAGAGAGAGAGAGAGAGAGATTGGGAGGTTGAAAATCCATTTTCTTTGTGCCTGTTCTTTATTTGTGCTATTCTGATTCTGATCCTTTCTTCTTGCAAGATGTTTTTGTTGCAAAACTAGCATGAAGATGGGTCAGTGTCAAGTCTCTGATTATCAAGTAGATTTTGTCTCCTAGTTCATTCTCTTTCTGAAGCAGAGTTTACACCTAGAGGTGTGTAGTTGGTGAGGAGTAGGTGTACAACCTATAGTACAGACATAGGTCCTGATTCAAGGCATTGTGAAATTTTACTTTGAAATATATTGAAAACACTTTCTTTTTCAAATATTATTGACTTTTAAAAAATATTTTATTTATTCATTTTTAGAGAGTAGGGAAGGGAGAAAGAGAGGGAGAGAAACATCAATGAGTGATTGCCTCTCCTGAGCCCCATAATGGGGACCTGGCCCGCAACCCATGCATGTGCCCTGATAGGGGATCGAACTGGTGACCCTTTGGTTTGCAGGCTGGTGCTCAATCCACTGAATGTCATCCACCAGGGCTAAAAACACTTTCTAAATCCTGGTGTTAAGCGACTAGTAGGAATAAGAAGGACAACGTTCTTCATAAATGATTGTTGATTATGATGTACTGTTCATTGATATCACTCCTGGAGTGGATGCAAGAGGGTGAAGATAGATTTGATCATCCTATCATCATAGCTGTTGATTATCAAAAATACTAGCAGAATTAAAAACAAGCACACCCACTGTTACATATTGCAAATGTTGGTGGAATGCTCCATACACCCCAAAAGTATTATTGGTGGATCATGACATTTAAGAAGATAAAATTTTTGCAGCTAATGAGTCAGTTATCTAGCTGAGTGGTTCATGTCTGTGTTTGCAGGGGTATCCTTCAGCAATATTATGTTTTGATGATGATGACTGTAAATGGGGGTTCAGACTTCACAAAAAATTATAGTGCTTATTGCTGTATTCTTTTCCTGAGCCCCCATGAGCAACTTTCAATGACTTGCACACAGAGTCTGCTGTGTTGACACACCACACCCGTGTGCTCAAGCAGAGACAGAATAACAATTTTAAAGTACAGTTATGGAGTGCAGTCAGGAGCAGAGCAAATGCACACCAGCATTTGAAAATACATGGCTACTTCTAGAGAATTAGCTCAGTGATATGTGCTTGCATGATCTGAACAGTTTTAGAAAGGGAAAAAATCCTGAACCCTTTACTGTGATTTGTTATGGTTGACTACTGTTCATTCATCCACTTCAGGAATAAATTTGACTTTTGACAACTATGTAAACCTGCCAATATATACATAAAATAAAATTGATCTCATTAAAGTTGCCTGAAAAATATCAGAACATAGTTCTCAAAGAATCTGCTTTATATCTATCCATTGCTGTTGGTTTTGATCTTTATAATTCATAACATCTGTTTAAATCATTACGACAGCTTTGTCAATGTCTCATCGGCACTCTAAAGCTATCCTGCCTCAAAAATTTACAGTATGTTTTGGGCTATATAAGCAATTTAAATTTTTCTGCTTGAATGTGCATCTTCAGTACCACTGAACCCAAAATATGAAGGTGTAATGAATTGGCCTTAATGGTTTCTTTACCTCCTTAAATGCTTTTGTTTTAATTGGGTTATACCACAGTCTATCCTGAACTACATCAAAAAGTTCACAGCATTGTTCTAATGGTCTCTTTATAATTACTGTGCAATGAACAAGGTCTGACAGTGCAGTTTTAGAGACTAGATATAATTAGTGATTATCTTCATGTTTTTATGAAACAGAAATACTAATTAAAGGCTTCCTTTATATATGGAAAATGTATATGCATGCATGTGCTTCAATGTGTATGTGTATGTATGTGTATGTCAATTAGATAAATCCTTGGCAAAAATAACATTTAGGACATGTTATTTTTATTATATATTTCTATGTGTATTCAGGGAATGGAAAAAATAGGTTTACAGTTGTGAGTACATGAAACATACAGTTTATTATTGTGTTCTTATTTATTAATTACTGTATTATTAATTATTATTAAACATTTTGGCCATCCCTGTATGTGTGTATGTATATGTATACACACATTGTAGGAAAAAACTATGTAATAAATTCTCAAATTATTTGCCAAATGCTGCCTTTCCAATTTTGTGTATATTCCCATAAGTGCATCCAGCACTTAGGGATCATTTCTCCTCTTTCACTCTCTTTCTCTCTCTCTCTCTCTCTCTGTCTGGTCTGGAGTTTGAACAATGAATTCATATTGGTAACAATTAAAGTGCCCTAATGAGAAGAGTTAAAGTCATGCCATATGCTTTCTTAACAGATTTAGACATCCTGTTTTTCATGATAGATACATTCCTGTGCATAAAATCATTATAAAATTGTCTTAACACTGATATTAAAGGGGAAAAAGGAGCAAGAAATCTAACAAATCCTAAAAGTTGGGGAGGAGAGACACCTGCATTTAGTAATCTGAAGCACTTATTATACAAAATGCCCAAAATGATTATTCTTACCACTTCCAGTATTGGTTCTCCAAAATGTTGATTTATTTTTTAACCAAGGCAGTGAGAAAATTTAATCTGGTTTTAGTGATTTAAATTTGCCTTTCCTAAGTAAAAATATATAAAAAACTATTTATTTTTAAAGAAATGTGATGCCTAGTTCCCTATCAAAAGAGGAATAGACGACACATTAACTTTGTAGTAAAAAGACTCCTAAATCTCTTATAAAAATTAAATTGTCATACTTATTTTTTCTCAGTTCTCTTTTTAGAAATTTCAACCCAATTTGTGTGCTTATCTATTTTAGAGATAATTTACTAGTAATGATATTAAACCATATTTTGATTCATGCTTCATTATTCATGTCTTTCTTTATTATTATTTACTCTATTTATTAATATTCTCAACAATTAAAGCTAGTTAACCCATACCTTTATACCTGAAAATTCCTTTTATTTTTTTAATAACAGTGTAATATTTTAGGTATTATAAACAATGTGATTACAAAGAAACATTCACATTATATTGTTTGCAATGTGAGGTTAGAAGAATAGACAAATGAAAGGCAGATAAAAACACAGCTAAGGCCATGTGAATGGAGAGAAAATAATCCAAGAAAAAATGTATAATGACTACACCAATGTTATGAGGAAATGAGCAGAAATGAATCAGTTAGTGGTAGTATTTCTGAGAGTAGAAAAGCTCAACATAGATGAACAGAAAACATTTAAATTTTAAACAGGGGGCAATTAGAAGCCAGTGAAAGGATCTAAGGGGGTAATAATGTGTTTGAACAAAGTAAAAATGCTCTCCATGTTGGTAAATCTTAATCATTTCTTGCTGTGATAATTAATCAAACAGCTAAGCCCTAGCCACTCACCTGCTTCAAAACATAAATCTTACTTTATGTGCACAACAAATTACCCACTCATGCATGCATAAATAAATACACAAATTCTCCATGGGATGGAGGAGATGTTCAATATCTGCCCTTAGTGGAAATAATTACTATTAATTTAAGGTTAGGGCACTCTAGACAAACTGTTAGCATTCCTGTTTTGTCTGACCACATCTAAACACAGCCATGTGAGGGGCATGAGGCTGTCAGTGCTGGTGGAAGCGCTCCCACTGTTCCCAACAGTTGCTGAAACCACAAACATTTCAATCCTATTAATTCAACATGAAAAAATCATTAGCATTGTACTGAGGGGTTGGAACCAGCTCATTCCTGCCTGTTTGATCGCTCAAGTCAAATTAGGAAATCTTCTCTGAAGTAATTTTATATTTCTTGAATAAAGCCTACTATTGTGGTCGAATTGTGAGATGGTGCTCCTTTTGCTTGTCTTCTAATCAATGATGAATTTAACTCAAGGAAAGTAAATATTAGAGATTTGAAAGTAGAGGCTTTTTTCTATCTCTTACGAATGTCTTCAAGTGTAATACTTAGAAAAAATCAATAACAACTTTAAATAAATAAGACTTCATCAGCACCTGTTATTTAATCATTAAATATGAGGCATTCTTCTAATTACTGCAAGTACATTACCCTCTTCATCCTCACAACATTCTTATAATTTATGTACCATTATTCCCATTCTCCAGATGAGGAAACTGAGGCATAGAAAGAAAAAACAAATCATTTAAAAACACTTAAGATTACATAGCTAATCAGTTACCCAACCTGAATTTGGATCTATAGGGTCTGACTTTGGAGTATATGGTTATTGCATAAAGTTAAATGTAAAAAAAAAAAAGAAGAGGAAAGAGAAAGTGAAAATAAACCAAAAATTGTTTCACTCTAAGATATTTACAGGCAATCTCATTTTATTCCTGGAGGTGAAGACATAGCTAATAAATTCCAGAACCAAAATAAATCTGAGATGTCAGGTCTATGCAAGTCAGTATGTCAGTGGTCTGCCTGGCCCTGGATACTGTATTTTCTTTCAGTCTGAAACTCTGTCCAGATTTACCTGGGAGAATCACTTATTCAAAGGAACATAAATCTTTGTATCTGGCTTTTCCCCCTACTGTTTGTGTTGAGGATAATAAAGGGTATAGAAGGAGACATAATAAAGATTTGTTCTATTACACATTTGTTTACTACACAAAATAAAATCATGTCATACTTAACTTTGTAACTAAGCAAGTTTTGGGAATGTATCTTCTGTGTGAACATGCATGGGGTATGGTAAATTTCGGAGGCTAACACAATCATAATATTTGGTTTAAGAGATTAGCTATATGCCTTTAGTTTCTGGCTTCTCAAAACACAGTGATCCACTGATATTCATGATTAACACTTACTTCAAAGTCACGCTTTAGAGTCATATTTATAGTTTTTGGCATGTGATCCAAAAATATAGATTGCTTAACTATTTTATAAATAGAATAATATTTTTGTTCTATCAGGTGTATTTAGTCTTCATAGAGTAATAAAATAGTTTTTTCCAGGAAAGATGAATTGAATATTATGAAAGTAACAAATATATGCCCCAGGAATTGATGACTATTTAAATAATGGTTTATAGTTTAGGAATTTCGGGCACAAGTGTAAGAACTGCATTATTTGGACTTGTGGAGCTCTCTGCTTCCATTCGTAGTGCTGAGAGAGAACTTCAAATGAACGTGAATCATGCCAACTATCTGGTTGACACCTTTGGGCTATTTGTGTACTTACCATTTTGAGTTTTCTTTCCCTTTGCATCTTCGTTTTCTGTTTTCTGTGGACACGCATATATTTTTTAAATAGACTTTAAGCCACATTCAGGCATGATCTCCACTTAGATTTTGTTTGTTTCCTTACAGATTAAAAACTAATAATTCAATAAAAGCAAAATAAAATACCTATCTGGTTAAAGCAATAAAAAGTAACATGATAAAATATTGGCTATTTAATTAGTTAATTGTAAGATATGTCCTATTATGACTTCTGCACGTTGTTGAGTGCTCTCTCAAAATATTTCTGCACCATCGTGAACATTGACATGCCTGATGCATGCATAGATCTTTCGCAGGCAGTTAGTGTATTTTCCTCAAACAGAAACTTGCCCATTCTCACCCCTTTCATACATTCAACCAGGGATTTCCATGACAATAGCCTGTTAAGGTAAGAGTGTTTAAGATGGCGTTCCTAGACACAGGTTTTGAGAGTCTGTGAACTTCTGACACAAATTGCAAAGGTGTGTGTGTCTCGGTTTTGGGGCAGAAAACCTATAGTTTTTACTCAGGTTGTGAAAGAGATACCTGGCAATGAAAGTGCCAAGAACCACTGATCTATGGATAAGGACTGGAGAGCTGTGTGCAGGCTAAATGTTTCCATTTTGAATACTTCTGCTACCGGCATAGTAGGAAACCAGATAAAACCAGAGTGCAAGCAGTTATGTGTTTGTATATAGCAAATAGAAACAAGGAAAGAACAAGAATGTTAATTTGTTAGTGGCAGTGTCTATTAACTATGATTTGATGAATAAATACAAAATAAAAATATGTTATATCTTTTGCTGATTAACTGCTTTTTAAAAATTATTCATTAACATCATTTTTATGCTTATTTTATGCAAGGCATATCCTGGGTTTTGTGAGATACAAAAATATAAGCTCCAGTGCTTTTTCAATCAGGGAAATTACATTTTATATTGCTTTTTAAGTTACAAAATGATTCTAAAAAGTTACTGGATAAAGAACATAGTTAAGGGTCAGTTTAGAGGAGAAAATCTCTGGCAAATTGAGCTGTTAGTTATGTCTTCTCAGATCCAGCTAGATTCTGCATGATAGAGTGGACTCAGATGTAAAGAAAGTGTATGTTTCAAAAACGGGGACCCCAAGACCACACACTGAAGTGAGACCCCCCTGGGTGTCTTCCAGGCTCACTGAGAACGAGTGTAGTGGAGACCAGTTTTCAGTGTGGGAATAAGCATTTGTAGTGGCAATTAGCTGTTACCTTGAAAATTATTTTTTATTAGAAGGCTTTATTAGTTTTCCAAGGCTGCCATAAGAAAATATCACCATGACAAAATACAAAATAAGACTTTATGGATTAAGCAACAGAAATTTACTCTCTCTCAGTTCTGGAGGTTAGAAGCCTAAGATCAAGGTGTTGGCAAGTTCAATTCTTCCTCAGGCCTCTCTCCTTAGCCTGCAGATGGTGGCCTTCTGGCTGTGTCATCACACAGTCTTTTCTCACTGGGCACACATGCTCATCTCTCTGTGTGTCCAAATTCCTCTTATAAGGACACCAGTCAAACTGGATTAGGGCCCACCTTAACAGCCTCATTTTAACTTAATTGCCTATTGAAAGACCCTATTTCCAAATAGTTTGGAAATACTATTTGGAAGTACTGGCATTTCCTGGCACTGGCCAGGCCCTATTGAAAGACCCTATTTCCAAATAGTTTGGAAATAATATTCTGAAGTACTGGCACGAGGGCTGAAGCATATGAATTTTGGGGCAGATATAGTTCATCTCATAACAAAGCCAAAAGTTCAGCTGTAAGAAAATTAATGTTATAATATGTTAAACTATAACAGTATATTACATTTAATGATAATGTAAGATATAGGAATAAAAATTTACTGTGCCCAATTAAGTTTTATTGACTATAATGGTTTAGCATATACACTGAATATTTTTAAATGGACTACATTTTATTTAATCTTTACAATTACTGGAAGAAAAAATAAAAGCAATCTCACACAATGATATACCTGAGATTCAAATTCATGAAATTCTGACACTTGCTATATTGCTTTTTCTACCACAGCTGTCCTCACACCTGTACACTTCCTGTATATGCCTAGTCTAGAAGATTTGTGGTTCTATTCATTTTTGTTTGCCTAAGTCTCACATGTTTCTCTACATGTACTGTTATATATGCATCTAAATATATGTAAATTATGTACTCCTATAGAGCTTGTGTTTGTTCATAAATATAGTCAAACTCTATGAGACATTTTCTGATATCTCATAAGTCTCTCCTGTTTTTAATTCTCTGAAACCTCTCCTGTATTGATAAAATGAGCTTTAGTTGCACAAGATTTTGCAAGTATTTGATAGTTAAATTTTACATTATAGTTTAGAACATTTTGGCAGCATGTTTTGTGAAATGAAGGTAGAGGAATCTGCCTGAGATTTCACAGCTGCCCTAATTAGCTGATACTCTTTTGAAATTTTGAGAATCAATAGCACAATCTGTTGTAGATATAATTTTGTAACTAACAAATATATGATATTTTGGGTTCATGGAAAGTGGCCAGAGCTATATTCATGTGAGTAAACTAGCTATTCCTTATATTTTAGCTAATCATGTTAATCAAAATAACATACTTTTTTAGCTTTAAGATATTTCAGTCTTAATCAGCTCAGTCTCAAAATAGGTTTGGGAGCTGTGTTACCAGGGAGCGGCTGCATTTGACAGTTGTTCTGAGTGCAGGATTGGAAATGGGACTGGTTTGGAAGTCTGGCTTTTCCACACATTAGGTGGTGAATCTTACTTATCTTCTTTGGAAATGGGCATCAGACGTGCATTTCACAGACTGATATGATATACCAAGCTTTCAATACATTCAGAGTTCCTAGCGTGTTTACTTAACATTCAATACATAGAGCTGCTGCTATTTATTTTGCCACATATATACTTTAAATACTTTTCAAAAATTTGCAGTCGAGTAGTGGTAGATGTTAACTATTATGGATGTTTAGTATAGATTACTAGTATGCTAAAACACTGACAAATTAACAAACTGCCAAATCTGAGGGTACAGTCTCTAAGACTGCCTTCATTTCTGACACTACTTGCAAATTTGGGGGGTTTACAAAACTACTCTCAGATACAATCTATCAGTGGAGGTCTTACAGAACTCAGTGTAAACCAAGATATTGATGGTTAGTGTTTATTATAGGGAAAGTATACATATTCAAATCATACAAAGAAAGAGACTCATAGGACATAATATGGGAGGGTTCCAAATGCAAAACTATTACCCATATCCTCGGGATATCTTGTCTTCCTGACATTGAGGTGTTACAACATGCAGAGAGCATTGCCATCAAGTAAAGCTCTCTTCAGGCCCTGGTGTCTGGAGTTTTTATTGCAGTTTCAAAACACAGGCTTCATTGATGATTGATTGCCCATGATTGAACTCAGTTACTAGGTTGCTTGATACCATGTGACCCAAAGGCCCCACCCTGAATTACATAGTTTGTCTTCCTAGCATAGCCAGCCCATTCCTTGACACTCTTGGGTATGGCCAGCATCATCCTAGGGTCTAGTCTGGACAGCCCCGGACTTCAAAAAAAATGCTGCAATCAGGTATTACATGGATTACCTCCCAGAACCTGAAAGCAAAAAGCCATGTCTCTTTGTAGGCATGGCCAAATTATTTACAGCACAGTTTTTGTTGCATTGTTATTTTATAAGAACCCAGTAAGTTGACTAGTAAAATAATATAACATATATTAGTGACATAATATAAAACATTTTACATAATATAAAATAATACAAAATGTTGCTATTGTGAAGATTTTCAAAGTATAATCTTCCATAGTCAATGTCATAATAATCTTTTTAATGTTATAAAGACACTTGCAAGCTGAAGTGACAGTTGTGTGGCCTTCAGAATGCTAATGCTATAAAAAGGCCACTATAGTTTTCTCTCTATAAAAATATAACTAAGCTTTAAATTACCATATATATCTATAAAGATTAGAGCACATACATATAACAACATATACCTATAAAAATTTTACAAAAGTGTCTTGAACTCTGGCTAGAGAATTAAAATATATGCTTGATTGTTCATTTGTAGTGAAAGAGCATGAATTCAACAGCTCATAGCTGTCAGTTTGGGGAATGTGTTTTTGGCACCAGATTTGTAGTTTCTATGTTTGTAGTTGAAAGATTAATAAATATTGTCATAAAAAATTATTAGTGTGGGAGAAGGTGATCTAAACAATTAACTAAATGTGACTGAGAAGCTCTTTGAAAATTTAAAAATGTGGAAAGAATAATTTGTGGCTATACTTCATAGAACTACAAGGTTGAGTTGTTTCTATCCTAGGATATCATAACAGGACACTGAGATGTGGAAATATTCTCAGTAGAATAATTATGTAAATAAAAACACTCCCTGGTGATTAAGTTTATGAAATTATATGCAGAAGACTTTCAAGGTGAAATTCAAAGCCACAGAGCCAGGCCTTCAATCTGTATAAACAATCATCAAGGCTGATGAGGCTTTATTTGTTTTCTTGATGATGCAACCAACACCTATTTCTACTGAACTATTTAACTTAGTAAAATAATACATATATGTTCAAGTAATTAGTTTCCAGTTTAGCATTTGCAATGGGAATTATCACACATGTCCATATCAAACTAAAGTGAACTATAAGAACTAAGTACATAAATGTCAAAAATTGGTACTTGTCATAAAGTTTCTCTCATATATGTCTGTTGGAAAATTTTGAAGTTTTGGGTCAATTAAAAATCTTAAGTTAGTTTTCATATATTTATCTATATGCAAATAAAAATGGCAGTTTTCAAGTGAGCCTATCCTAAATTCAGACTCAGTATTAGATTAACCAAAATTTGGAGACATTAGCAATTTAGCAGAAATAAAATATCATTTTTTACTTAAATCTAAAGAGAAAACAAAACATGAAGGTATTTTGTAGATATTTAGGATTTGGAAATTTGGCTTTCATGACTTGGAAAAATAATTTTTTTCAATTTAAATTTCAGTTAAATTAGTTTTGTTTTATAGTGGTGATTTTTTTTTCTCTTACCTCTAGTTAGATGCTATCGATTACTAACTTTAAATTTTATTTTCCACCCTGGCTGACGTAGCTCAGTAGATTGAGCTTGGGCTGTGAACCAAAGCATTGCAGGTTCGATTCCCAGTCAGGGCACATGCCTGGGTTGTAAGCCACGGCACCCAGCAACCACACATTGATGTTTCTCTCTCTCTCTCTTTCTCCCTCCCTTCCCTCTCTAAAAATAAATACATAAAATATTAAAAAAAATATTTTCCAAAGTTGGCCCATATAAACACATCTATATATTATTTAAACCATTTCAAAGCACATATTAAATTACACATTGCATCACAGATGATCGTAGCAGGCTGACTTAAAAATATTATTGCCTGAAAACCTAAAGATTGCATTTTATTTTAAAATTAAAAGTATATCTTGAATGTAAGACAAAATAAACAAGAAATATAGTTTTTGCAAATATTTTGACTTTTCAAGAAAAATATAGTAGCACTTACAGCCTTTCAAACATGGTGACATTCTTATGTCCCATAAAAATAATAAAGCATCATCAAATATTTTAAGAAATATAACAATGTCTACTTATAATGACATAAAATATGCAGTTTTATTTAATATTGTTATAAAATATTTCAAATTGTGTTTTCAAGAAAGGTGTGGAAGCAAAAGCTGTTGATAGATAGGACATATAATTTAATATTATGATAATACTCATTTGGGTTTTGGCTGTGGCATTTATAATAGATCTCCTTTGACTTACTTTGGGTTTTACTGCTTGTGAATTATTGAAACTTGATTCATTTATATGAGATATGTTTATCTCAATTCAGTTCAAAGTGAATTTCCTTTATTTTCCCATGCAAGAGCTCATATTGAATATTCAGTGGGACTATAATCAATCATGTTGTTGCTTGGAAAACACATTTATAAATTTAATATTGTACAGATCATTTACATTTCTATTAAATAGAAAACACAAAGTTTTATTTTATTAGGCTAATGAAACAATATGGAGTATAATCTGAGCATACGTGATTCAAGAATTCCATAATGCTAAGTAAAATAATGTGCATTCAACATCTAAAGGCTAAAAATAACCCGAAAAAGCCATCTTCTCTATTTCACTAGAGCCATATTTAAATATGAATTGGATACAAACTGTCTGACTTCAATACCATTACTATATATAACTATGACGCTTGTACAGAAGAAATTCCACAAACTCACTTAGTAAGCTATTTCAATATCTAAAGCTTTTCATTGCAAATAAAGTAAACCTCTAACTAGGGCTTATTCCTCTGGTTGCTACCGTCCCTTCTTTCATAGACTTGAAAAATTACCAGTCGTTTTCTTGGAAGATTCTTTTCTAAGCCTAAAGATTTTTATAGCATTACATTTAACTATACCTCTTTGGAGCTACATTTAGTGATTCTTTGAGAGGTAATATAGTCACGTACTCTTGTCCTCGTGGAGTTTAGAGATTAGTAACCACACAACTAAACAATTGTGGGTGTGATGACTAATGCTCGGAAGAGTGGCGGGGGAACCCACCTGAGAGGAACCCAGCTGAAAGTGAAGGCAGGCAATACTTCTCTAAGAAGGGATGCTTGGGCTGAGATCCGCCAGTAGTGCCGTACTTAACTAGGTTAATAGGAGAAGCAAATGTTTCTCAGAGTGTTTTCCAATTTTTTTTCACAGACACTGAAGTAGTAGAGGTTTAAAACAAAAATTGATTTTAATTGTGAAAATTTGCAAATGTGTTGTGAAAATGTAGGGATATCAAATTTTTTAAATGACAAAAATCTTTTTAATATCTGGGTGCGGGGAGTGATAGAGGAAAATGGAGACAACTGTACTTGAACAACAATAAAAAAAGTGAAATAAAAACTAAAGATTAAAGATTCCATGATGTAAGAAGAGAATGGATGGATAAGATAGTGTTGGTAGAGTTAAATAGTTAAATGATTTGAATTTTGAAGAAGATACAGAATGCCAAATCTCTATAGAAAATATACAATGGAGACACAGGCCCACTGTTGTTGGTAAAATAGGTTTAAAAATAAACCCAAAGCAATGGTTTGACAATTATTAAGAAAACTTTTCCTGAACATACATATAATCCTATAGGCTTTGAGATCACTAAGGTGGAATAGGTGCCATGTTTTCTGCTCTCAAGTATTCGATAGTCTACTTAGCAAGTTAGACAAGAAAAAGGACTGACTGACTTTAGCACAATGTGGTAAGTGCTAAAATCTTGGTTAGCACAAAGGATCATCAGCACATTAAAAGTCAAGAAATTTCAGGAAAGGCTTCATGGGGGAGTTCCACCTTGAAAAAATAGTAGAACTTGGCCAAGAAAAATTGGTCTAGTAGATAGTTAAAAGAGTTTTCTGCCAGAAGAAGCAACGATAGCAATGTAGATTGGTAACTAGAATAAATAGCAAATCGTTCAATGTGGCAGGAAGGAAAGCGTGCAGAGGCTGGAGACAAGGGGTAGGCAGCTGAAAATAAAGGCTGAAACTATCATCAGGTGTTTGCATGATTGCATGAATTTCCTACTGAATTCAAGGGGAAGGTTTGAAGATTGTTAAATAGGGAAGTAACACAGATTGACTTGCATTTTATTCAAATGTCTCTGATAGCATAAAATAGTGAATTAAAAAATGCATACTTACATTAATGCACATGACTCAAAGCAAGAAGGGTAGTTGATTATCTACTGTACTAACACAGGAGTGAACTTATAGGAGCCTGAGATAAGGGGAATTTGTGGTAAATTTTGAACCAGAGGGAAACATTGGGTAAAAAGATGTCTAGCAGGGTTTAAATTGGGGTGTTACATGACTAGGAAGGGCGTGACACTGTCTTATTTCACTCATCAAAGGACCATAATAAGATCAACAGGTCTGGGAATAAAATGCTGAGTTTACCTTTAGCCATGATGAATATTAAACATCCCCAGGACATCCAAATGCATGTGACATAGACACCCAAGTCTGTGAACTAGTTAAATTTATGGTGTGGAAGCTCAGAAAAGATATCTAGATGATACATACATGTCATCAACAAATAAGTGGTAATTGAAAATCATGTTATATCTCCATTTGAATACCTTTATTTCCTTTTACTGCTTGTTGCATTAGCAAGGACCTCTAGAATGATGTTGAGAAGGAGCTGTGAAAGAGGACATTCTTGCCTTGTAACTTAGCTTAGCGGGAAAGTGAGTCTCACCGTTAAGTATGATGTAAGCTGTAGTTTTTTTGTTATAATCTTTATTAATTAAATTGAAGAACCTTCTCTCCTATGACACCTTCTTAGTTATTAAAAACAGTCTAAAAGTTAACAATGTATATGTTGAACAAAGGATCAAATGTAAAAGATACCTTAGCAGGATAAATGTAAATTACCAAATTTTAAATAAAGAATCAATTGCACAAAGTAAGAGTGGGCAAGCTTTAGCTTAAAGAGTTTTCAAACCTGGAGAACTGAATTAACTATTGTATATCTTAAGCAGTAACACTGTAATCTGACAACAGAGAGAAAGACACACATATACAAAGAGAGAGAGAATATCAAAATTAAGAATAAAGTATTCTTAACAAAGCTCTAGCTTTCAATAATTGAAATGTCTTCATATTTCAAAGCTCCACACAGATAGAATATAGTTTAGGGTCATCAACACAACATTACGATTAATGTAGTGAATTGTATGTGCACAGTATAATATAAAGTATGGTAAACGACTGAGATGCTTTAGAAAAGATACAGAAATTCTCTTTAAGTTGAAGGCCTTACCATGTACAAAGAGAATTATGTTTATTTTTATTACTCTTGATAACCAAGTAGGAATTATGAGGAGGTATATTTTGAATTAGTGTGAGAAATTATAGAGGCATATTTTAAAATAATATATAAAATAAATTTACAAGACTTATAATTGTCAGTAAATAAAAAGTCTGACTTTTAAAACAGGGAGTCCTTTGCCACCACTACTGTTCTAGAAGTATCTAAAAATCCGATTACTAGTAGTTTTTTTTAGTCTCTAAGATTATATAGGCCTTAAAATTACTTAAGTTGTAAAGAAATGCTCCCCAATACTGGTACCTCCAAAAAATAATCAGAATGCTTTTCTATTTCAAACCCAGGTTATATTAACTTGAATATCAAGCATCATTTTTGGAAGAAAAAAAGGTAAAAATAAGGAAAAGCAGAGAGAAAAAGAGAATAATTCAGCTTTACTAGTCATATCTGCACATCCGTGTCTACAGCTGTCTATATCCTTAGCTTATAACACACACAGACACAGTAAAGTATCAACTACAAAAGTATGATCTGTGTTCACTTGACTTTTGTAGATTTGTGGGTAAAAGTCAGCATTCCAGAGTGTATTCTTGTGGCACTTTTCCCCATCTGTGTGATAGTTTCAGCAAATTTCTTTACAGTTTTTTTTTTTTTTTAATGAGAAACAGAGTGTAGTGGGAAAGATAAAAAATAAAGAACAACAGAGGCTTGAAGTTCATTATTAGGCAGATGACAACAAACACACTAACTTATGACCCTTTATTGTATTAGAAAGAGGTTGTAAGCTTAATATGTACATAATTATTTTATTCAGCATTTTGGATTTTTTAAAACAATTAGGAAATGAAATGAGCAAGTAGGCGTGAATGAAATGAGAATAGAAGCTTCTTGATATTAGTGAATATATTGAGATACTCAATACTAAAAGCCAGCTTGGATGAGATATCTGGCAAAGTATGTTCAAGTCAGTTTATTCTGTAAACATTATTTATCACATACTGTACTCCAGAAATTGTGCTAGAAATTGGATACCAACAGGAATAGTGCTATATTTAGGGTCTTTGGTTTGCAGGGATCGGGGTGTGGGGAGGGCACTGGGATATTAATTCAAGCTACCTCGAGTTTTGCAAGATTATTTGAAATAATTTTGGGAACAGATGGAACAAAAATCTCAGCAAAGCCTTGGAAAAGCTGGGTCGCACAGAGATGGGAGCATACTTCCCTAATCAGGAGAAACTCAATGGCTGAAATGTACTGCCAGGGCCTAGTGTAACAAGCATCTGTGGATGTTCACTCTAGTGGTATGCTGTAAAGAGATTAGTTTGCTTCTCTGTTTTTCTTACCCTCCGTGACAGTAGGCTCCTATGTGTTTTATCATCGGATGGCTTTATCTTTTACTTTCCACTATGCAAATTTTCACTGCCTGAAAGGTTTTATCAACCCTCCTTTGCTTCAACTCTACTTCCTCAGTCTGTTTCTAATTTTTCACCTTCTTTTCACCTTCAGGTCTGCTTTCAACTTGTGTAATCTTTTCTTGTTGCCTAGCTCGATTGTTACAGAAATAATCTTAAAAAACACACTCCAATAACAATCGAGTGTGCACACACACTTACGCACATTCCTTTTATCTTCTTTCTCTGTCCCTGTGTCCTTTCTCCTCTTTCCTGCCCTCTCCCCACCTTCTTCCCCTCCCCCCACCTCTCTCTCACTCTTATGCCAGGGAAAGTTGGAAAACATTTTCAAATTAGAAAAAGAGCCCTGGCTGGCATAGCTCAGTGGATTGAGCGCGGGCTGCGAACCAAAGCATCGCAGGTTCGGTTCTCAGTCAGGGCACATGCCTGGGTTGCAGGCCACAGCCCCCAGCAACCGCACATTAATGTTTCTCTCTTTCTCCTTCCCTTCCCTCTCTGAAAATAAATAAATAAAATCTTTAAAAAAAAAGAAAGAAAATATTAGAAGGTGTCCTATCTAGCTCACTCATTAAATTATTTATTATTTCTACATTCTATTGTAGTAGGCTATTTTAAAACCCTGGAGGTTGTAGAAAAGTAATAATCATGAAAATGATCCTTAAATATGAGAAATTAATTGTTCCAGCAGTTCCATTAATACTATTGATTATTGCCCTGTGTGCTGTGATAGTTCTGCATCTATTGTAAATTAATTTTAGCATTCCTACTCCCTATATCTATCTCCTTTGACAAATTGTAACATCTTACTGGTTTCCTCATTCTTTCAAGAGCTAAATAAATTATTTGACAGGCTTTTTTTATACTTATAGGAGCTATGAGTAACACTGTTTTAACATTCATCCTTTAAAGCTTTTTCTTTAAACTAGACTCATGGGTTATTGTTTAGCTTTTGGAGTCGTAACTATCACACCCCAAGCAGTTGTGGCTGGGTGCTAACTGGGGGGAAAGGATGTTGGTGACCAGACCACGTAGGACCTTGTAGAGAACTTGGAAACTCTGGCACTCATTGTGAGTGAGAAGCGCCAAATTGATTGGTACTTTAGAAGGATCACTCTGGATGTGGTTTTGATAGGAAACAGGAGGTCAAGGGTAGAGACCAAGAAATCATATAAAAGGCGATTACGGTTATCTGGATGAGAGGTAGTGATCCTTTGGCTAGTCAACCAAGTGGTAGAATAGAGCATTTTAATCAAATTCTGGATACCTTTTGAAGGTAGAGCCAACAGAAATTGCTATTTAATTAGGTGCAAGGCATGGGAGAAGGAGAGGAATCAGGCATTACACCAGGATACTGGACTTAAGAAATCAGAATGGTGGAACATTAGGGAGTGTGTTGGGGGTATTTTTATATAAGTTAAGTTTAACAAACTCATTATATTTTTAAGTATGGATGTTGTGGAGGAAGCCAGACAATGAGGAGAGAAATCTGGGCAAGAGATATAATACTGGGAGTCATTAGCGTCTATATAGTATTTTAATTCCAAACATTTATAGAAATACAAAAAGACCACCCAAATGAGAACTAAGAGAAGCTATTAATTCAAAGCTTATAATATCAAGGGAGTTAATCACCATCACTTGTGTTTGGCAGGCTTCCTGGCAAGCAGGGAATGGGGAAAGCTTTATAGTGGGGGACAAACAAGAAAAGGAAGGCTTCAGATATGCTCAGATTGGAGGTCACTGGAAGGGAAAGGCTGGATGTGGACTGACTTGAAGGGGGCCTCTTATATCAGGAAGGCTTTTTTTGGCTTTTTCTGTTTGGTACTAAGTTGGAAGGGAAGGGGGAAGGGGAAAGTGGAAAACTAACAAGCATTTGTTGACAAAGTCTGACCTTTCTGGAAAAATTGTTTTAGAATTGTGGTTTGGCTTTCTGGATATCTGTGTGGGTCAGAATTCTGTCCTTATATCTGGTCTGGTCATTGTCTGTTTTCATATTCAGTCTCTCACACTAGATAAAGTGACCCTGGGAGTAAATGTGGATGGAAAAGATAAGAGTGGGATGTAAAGAATTACACTCATGTCATTGTATATAGAATTATTTTGTTGCTGTATTGAAGGGGACAAGAGAATGGTTTTCATGACTCCTAGTGGCGATTTCAAGCCCTGTGCTTTTGCATGTTTCCAGTGGTGCTACTGTTTCCAGTGGCGCTACTGTTCCTTCTCTGCAAGGACACAGCTAGGTTAAATATTGTTGTTGACTTGTCAAACTACCTGTAGTAAAAATAATCAAATGCATTGTGTATAAATTATAAGTATTAGATTATTTCATGGAGATAGTTTAGCTATGAGTCAAGGTCATTTGGAAAGTCAGGGAGGTTTGAAAGGGGAAACATTTGGGCAGTGCCAGCATCATAATTGATTAGTACTTCCATTAATATAGTTTTGCCCACTTTTTCTTTCACTCTTTTCTTCTTTCATTGTGTTCTGTTGTCAGACTTTTCTTCCCTAAACCTGTGGCCCTTTAAAGAATATCTTCCAATTAAGCAAAGCCATGTACTTTAAATTTTAAAGGACTCTCTAAGGGGTGAGGCTCACTACCAACCCTCTGGCATAATGCTACATTTAAAAACTGCCCAACTGTTGTGTGGCCTTTTACTGTTGCTCCTTAGCTCTCTGCTCTTCAGCACTGCAGCTTTTCATTAGAATTCTGGGCAAGATGCATCGTGTTGGCTCCCCTATCCTTCCTTTTATTACCATGCCCTTCCTTTTACCCCCTTCTCCTTTGCTTCTGTTTGAATCTTTTGTTATCGGGCTTCTTTTACCCTCCTGTCTTGCTTCCTTGTCCTTTGTCTTCTTCTGTTATGATTTATGAATATGCCCTGTTCCTTCCTTCTTCAGCCCATCTGTTTCCAAGTGGACTGCCTGCTTTAAACCACAGTCAATATGTTGCATAACTTCTTGACTCTATTTGCAATTGAATTTTTAAGTAGAACACTGAGATAACTCTCATTTATACTTTCATTAAATGCACACGGATCCTTTAGTGCAATGTTCTTACACCATTTCCCTGAATTCGTAAAATCTAATTCTGTCCCTTTTGGAAAATTTTATTTAAAACATTTTAATTAGACATGATTTTCCATTTCATCAAGAATGATCTCTTTTCTATATGATGTTACATATGGGTGCTTAAGTTAAATGGAAGGCCACATAATATAGGGCAAAGAATCAGGCAGACTTGGAATATTAGTTAAAAGTTATCTAGTTGCATATAGTAGAAAGCAATCCAAATTACTTAAGCCAAAGATAAAATTGTGAGGAGATTTAGTATGAGCATGTATGGGTGCACCTTACAACACAAGAACAGAAATTAGAATTAGAATAGCAATTAGCAAGAGTCAGAAATAAGACTCTTTCATTGTTTCTCATCACGTTTGTTTTATTCTTTCTTCTTCCACTTGTGTTTCTCCACATGGAAGAGGATGTCTGTCTTATGAATCACGCAATCAAAAATTCAGCAGACACTGTGTTCTAAAGATGTAAATTGCCCTATAAATTCCAGGAGCTTTTATCTGAATCAGGATATTATTGTGGGGCAACATGTCACATTATAATGAGAAAAAAAAAACACTAAAGTATCCAAGATCCAATATAAGTATAACCCAAGAGATCATAAAATATAGATCAACATTTCTCAAAGCAAATTGTGCATTCCTTAAATATCAATAGGCAATAGAAAACACACTATGTTAAATAAAAATAGATATCATTGCCACAGGACTAAATAGAAACTTTCATATGTCGATGAGCATTATGAAGTCCAAGACAGGAATCTATAGCATGTTGAATTTCCAAGATCTGTTTGATTTCAGTGCATTTTTCCATGGTACACTTTGTGTGACTAGGTGTTCTGAGGACCCCACTTCAGGAAACAGAACTTCGTCTCATTGTTCATCCAATTTGCAGTATATTTATTCCCAAATTAGTAAAATATAATCAGTACAGCCCATATAATGGCAGAATTATTCATATATCATTAAAAGCACTTGAACTTCCTGTGTACATTTTTATATTAAATTAACACTAATGGTTACAAACCATAACAATTGGAACCTTTTGCATGAATGGATTGTTTATGTGTATGACAGTGACTCTGTCACATACAGTTGCATTGAATGTAGGTGCTATCATGGACGCACTTATTGCTGTTTATCTTACTCCACCATGCCAACTTTCCTCTATGTCTACCCACAATACTATTGGTACTCTGGGGCCCAGACCATACAATGATTAAGTTATTATTATATTCATTAATGACTCTCATTATTATAATTTTCTCTCTTGTGCTTTATTATGTGCCAGAATTCATTGCTATCATAATTTTACTTGATGCTTTGAGTTTTTTATTGCTATGATTGGCATCTGAAAATTAAAAATCATACCACAGAATGTGTTTAGTATTTGGGTCTCCTGCCAGATGTGCTCCCTAAACTCCCTTCACTTAATGTTGGTGTTCTCAACTATTAAAAATAATTACTGGTTCTGTATCACTAAATGAATGCTTTTTTCTTTCTTAATATATTATATAATGTAAAAACTAAGTAATGGTCCTGAATTAAAAAAAAATATGATATTTAATCTTGATCCTCTGCCTTTTCACTTTTGGTCTCCTAAGAGCTCAGATGAGGTATCTAGCTAATCAGGAATTAACTTGAAACATGGGGCCATCCAAGGAGGAGGGGGATTTATTTGGAACTTTAGGTCCTTGGGTGCTTCCTTATTCTGTTGAGCTGCTATGTTTATTTTTCCTTCAGCCAGTGGTGCTTCCATCCCTCTTTCTCCCCTTGTTATTAATTATGTTCTTGCTAAACAACTTCAACATAGTAGTGCAAAAAAAGTTCTGGAATCATTTTTAAGTCACTATGTTATTTGCATTCTGATGCCAAACAACTTCAGTGTGGCTTTTTAGAGAAAGGCTAGGGTCCTCAAATTATTTAAACAAAAGTGATACAACTATTTAGCCGTTTTCTTCATTACTATAATCACCTTATATTGAATGCTTATCAAGTTTTATGTTCATATTTAATCCATAGTATTAGCACTTGAAGGAAATGGGGAATATTAAAGACTTGTCTAAGACCCTTGTTTTAACTGCACAATAGCAGGGTTGGGATTCAAAGCCCACATATGGCTACCTCTAGGACCAAATTGCAGTCTACTAAACCACCCTTCCAAATTGTATTACATCTGATTAATTTATTATTGAAATCTATATATAGTGTGTGTTCTGTTTGAAGGTAAGAAATTAAAAGTTATACTATATTAATAGTTTTATAAATATGTCTGAAAACAAAATCTGCAGGCAGGAAATGATTCAATAACCTTCCTTATTATTCACCCATCCACTTGGAGCTTGTCTTAACTAGTACCTGGGCTGGCACCTGAAAAGGTCCCACCCCCACGGTCTAGGGAAGCTGCTTTGTGCTTCCAGTCGGTCATGACTAAGATTTTGGGAAGATAAAAAATCAATTTTCTCAAGAAAATATTCAAACTATTTTCTTACAGGCCATGCTTAAACTCAGACCTTCTATCCATATAGGATATGCTTAAATCTTCCGCTTATTTGAGGGACCAACACTTTTTGGTTACTTTTGTCTCATTGCAAAGTTTGAATCATCAAAACTACTAGTTGTGTTCCCTCTACAATTTTTATAATTCTCAGGACAACTTAATCATAAACTTACGAGAAATTATCCTCTGAGGATGGGCTTTATACCTCCTTTTGCTTTTTAGCACTGGGCAATTTTAAGACAAGTGATAATAGAAAAATATTTTATTATCTTTTAATTCAGTCATTCATAGTTAAAGATGTACACATAAATGTGAATTATTTTTCCAGTAGTATAGTATAACAGATTACGGAATTTTATTCAGCTGCATCTGGAGCCATAGGTTAAAGTCCTTCCTAAGCAGGCTACACAAGGAGTATTTTGAAATGTGATTTAACCCTTCTGAACCTCAATTTACACATCTAGAAGAATTTGACACATAGAATTTTTGTGAAGTATAAATGACACGACATATATGAAAGCATTTTGTGAAGTATAATATAAGTACCTTCCATCCCAACTTGAATAAAGTAAACAAACTATGAATTCTAGCCCTCATACTTATCTTTGAATTTTGCTAATTATATGAGCCCAATTCATCCATATAGGAAATGCAATTAAAAATGTTTATTTCCAGGGTGTTTTTATGCTAAACATATTTTAAATAAGTACAAAGGTGAAAAGACATTTTTCTTTTTCTTTTATTTTAGTACTCTACCATCATTCAAATATAATTAATGTGCCCTTTTTCAACTGGTATTTTATGGGGTTTTTTTTTTAGGTCCAAACTTCACGTTTTATTGGTAACTAGATACATTCCACACAGCAGCCCTTCACCCTGACCCCTAATCCCTTCTCTGCAGGAGTTTATAGAACATTGTAAATGCTCCATGTTTACACGTCAATAAAAAGCAGGGCAGATAGATTTATTAAATCCCTTTTCTCCCGTCTAAGGAAGCTCCTTATGTTCTGCCCTTGAGGGGTCATCTGGGAGAACTCTTCATGCCACAGTTCATAAGTCTCACATCCTTTTTCCAATTTTGTGTAATATTAAATGTATAGGCAAACCACAGCTGGTTTGTTCTGTCTCCAATGACCTCACAACTTACTTGGGTCATTTCCACTGTTTGCTGTGATGGCAACTTCAAATGCTGCACCCAGAGCTGCAGGGGGTGGGGTTAGGGTGCCCCAGATCCTCCCAGTGAGGTCCTGACTTAGAGGTAAGGATGGAGACTGCTTCTGAAGCCCCGCAGGCAGCCCTGTTGGCTAGATGTGAAGCCAGGGAGGAATTAGATCAGCAAGATTTGGCCAGTGTTCCTGAGCTGAAAGGTTTAGTGGGGATGGGGGCGGCTGTTCCTAGATCCTGGGGTGCTGGGACTTGGCCACTGGGATGCCATCCCCAGCTCCAGAGCAGGTGGAGGCTGCCAGCCTCTCTCCCCGTCTCCTTCCACCCATGGCTGTTGTTCACCTGAGGGAACATACTGCCTGCACCCTTGCAGGACCCAGTCCCCATGAGTCATGAGTAGTTGGGGGTCCCCCAGATGACCCCCTGTACCACCAGCTTCCAGTTGTGAGAAGGAATGTTGGGGAGCAGGAAGAGGACCCCGAGTTGCAAAGTTGAAGCCTGAAGACGAAGAGAGATGGAAGTCTGCAGCAGGTTTTCCCAGTGCTCTTGCTAGAGTCTCGTATCAAAAGAGGCCACATTCCCACCCAGGACACAATAAGCCCTGAGAGGATTGCTTAACCAGAGGAAGTGTTCAACTCACAGGAGAATGGATTGAAATAGTTACAGAGAGGTGCTTTGGCGTCAGTTCTGGGGAGAAGGCCCTGTTAGTTACAGCCGCCTGGGATTACAGAGTCTACCTTAATAGGATCTTGGAATCAGGGTGTTGGCCTCCCCACAGGGCCTCTTCTTGGTGTTCTTTGATATTCTAATTTTCTGGTTCTGAATCCAAATCAAGGGTGGGGTTAAGGCAGCAGGTCTGCATGCCAGAGTCACTTGGATTCTTGGCTCAGGAATCTGGATTCCTTAGGCTAGTTCTCAGATAGTGATATCAGGGTATCCGTCCTTTTCAAAGGCCTCGATAAAATCCTTGTGTTGGCTTTGGTTGGACTTGGTCATCTTGAACCCCAGCCTCCTCGGGTCCCCTAGGAGGATGTGTCCACACTGCACTTGCTGATCAGTAGGGACCTGGGTGAGAACTGCCTCCCTCCGCACTAGAGTCTGGTAGGGAAGTCAACTGGTGTATTTTTTTAGGTGAAAGATAACAGGAACTTGTTCAAGTTGTTAAACTATCAAAGGCAATGGTGTTACAATGGTTCTGCTTATTTTGATCACTATGAGAGTATCAAAAGGATCTCTACTTTTTCTGTATGAGTCTGTATAAGTAATTATACTACTTATTTAAATTATGTGGGACAGGCCCTGGCTTGTGTGGCTCAGTGGACACAGGCCTGTAAACCAAAGTATCACTGGTTCAATTCCCAGTCAGAGCAAATGCCTGGGTTGAATTGCTCAGGTCCCCAGTTGGGAGCACATGAGAGGCAACCACACAGTGCTATTTCTCTCCCTCTCTCTCTCCCTTCCTTCCCCTCTCTCTAGAAATAAATAAATAAAATCTTTTAAAAAATCATGTGGGACTACTTCATATGCATGTAGGAAATAGTTAGGAAGTTTTTTTCTGAGAATCAGATGCAGGTAAAATTGATGTTAACTTGGTATATGTACCTACTTAGAAAAGATCACAATAAAGAATATTTAAGAGTTTGAAATCAAAGAATGACAGAAAAACAAGTTCAAGCTGATTATAAAACTTTGTAGGACTTAAAAAATGTCCTGTAAATATTAGAACCATTTAAGTAGCAAACAGTAAGTAAATCGAGAATAATAAAACTCTTAAGCAAAGTTGCTCTCATATACCAAACATAACCTACTCTGCTTAAATTTTAGTCTTTTTTTAATTTTTTAAAGTTGTAAGTAGCTGGAAAACACCTTGAAGAGTCACTTAGGATATAAAAATTAAGAAAAGATAATTTTATGAAACTTAAGCTCTAAGATAAGAATATTCACATAATGATATGGCAAAGTGGTTCCCAGACTAGGACTATTCATTTCACCATAAACAGGAGCAGAGTCAAATTGGAGGGGACTGAAGTTGATATTGGGAGATGTTCTTATAGAAACAAATACTTGCTTTTACAAATTTTATAAAAATATATTCCCATGCGAGCACTTTGTTTTGTCTTTTCTCAGACCTTTGGAAGAGACCCGTTTAAGTGAAGAGCTTAAGCTTCTTTAGCTTCAGGATTAATGTACCACAGCATTCAGCAGACTGAGCGGATGAGCATATGTGGGAAAAGAACATGTAAATAAGGAAAAAAAGTGGGCCAGCCAGGAAATTTTATAACCGGAAAAATCCCTGAGATAAATATTAACATTGTCCATCCAAGCAAAGCCAAGGAGAAGAATCATAGCTAATAGATTGAGAATTTGAGTTTTGTCAGTGGAACTGCCTTTGTTGTGATGTGGGTCCATCTGACCATTTTAGAATCTTTCCAGAGTCTGATTCCTGACTCATAGAGCCAAGCTCCTATCACCAGTACCTCCTGCCCAAACCTTTCTGCTCCCCTCCTCTCTCCACTCCTATAACCCCATCTTATGCTTTCAGGAAAAAGATGAATAGGCAAAATGAATCAATCCCTTTGGTCTCTTTGGTACTTTCTATTGTAAACCATTAAACAGGCCTACTGATTATATACATTAATTTATCTAAGCCTTAATTATCTCCACGAAGGTATTTCGTACACAGCCTACATGTTGACTAAGTGACCCAGATTTCTGCTTGCACCAGGCAAATACAGCTAATTTTCTGTAGCGCTCTTTATATGAGCAGATATTTTAGTAATCTTTCAGACAAAAACAAATGCTTCCTCAAAATAAATTAAAAGCTCATCATTGCAAATTTGAAAAATGGTAATCAGAGATATAAACCTGTTCTCAGTGCATTGAAGCCACCCTCTTGACTTTCTCTGATAGGATCAAGTGTGGTGTTTATTAATCCCACTGGCTCAACACGCAGTGGCTCTAATTCTTGGAGCAGCTCTCTAAGTATTGAAGACAGAAATAATCGCTATTTCTGTTTTGTTTTATGATATGTTTTAAAGATTCCCGGTGCTCCTTCATACTAGTATTTCTATGAAATCAGATGATGAAAAAAGGAAGAAAGCAAGGCATGGATGCAAAATGGAGCTTTTCTTTTAAGTTAAACAGCCTTTGAAATGTAGACACTAATGCATATTTATATTGATCTATTGGTTCTTAGTATCTGTTTATTGTTGCATTTATTTGTCTGTGCATTATTTATTGACACCTTTAGACTCAGAGGAATTGAATAAAGACAAGACTCTTTATTACAGGAGGTAGAATGTTGTATAGGCAGCTTATTCCACACAAAGACGTGCACAGTGATAGATTAGTTACGTATATCATCTGTGTTATAATATCTTACAGTGCCATGTAAATTATTGAGACAATTAACTGAGTTAAAACCCAATTAAAAACTATACATGGCTCAAGTATACTATAAATACAACATGTTGACTACTAAATTATGCATCTCTTATTTTTAGGTAAATAAATGTCTCATTATTACAAGTTCTAATTGATCACCTAATTTTTAAAAACATTTTATTTATTTATTTTTACACAGAGTGGAAAGGAGGGAGTAAGAGAAGGGGAGAAACATCAATGTGTGGCTGCCTCTCATGCGCCCCCTACTGGGGACCTGGCCCACAACCCAGGCATGTGCCCTGACTGGGAATCAAATGAGCCACCCTTTGATTCACAGGCCCGCACTCAATCCGCTGAGCCACAGGTGCCAAGGGTGATCACCTAATTTTTAAGTCATATATATTTGAAAGCCAAGTAAGCCCATAATTAGTATAAGTAAAATACAAACAAGACACATACTGTGAGGAAAAAAAATATTGATCACTTCATTGAGGATTTGAAAGAAACATATATTCAAGGTAGCAGAAAAAATTAATAGCTGATGCTTTTTAATAAGAAATAATTTAGATGTTTTTTGACTATATATATATATATATATATATATATATATATATATATATATATATAGGTTGGAGTCCAGGGAATCTGTGTGAGTCTAAGGGAACTGAAAGATGCCAAGGGACTGATGATGTAGAGCTGAAGTCAGAAGTGTGTGTCCTATGGTAGAAGCAATCCAAACATGTGTTTGTTGTTCTCTGCTCCAAAGAGACTAACTTTTGTCCTTGTATCTGGGTGATCCTACAAGACTATAAATACCTTACTATTCTTGCTCTTGCCAATAGAAGTGGTATGACTAAACTCAGAATCAGTTGCTGATATCTGACTTAGTTATGCATGGAAATACTCTGTAAAACACTGTGTTGGGGCTGGGAAGAGGTGGTAGCAATGAGTTAATAAGAATTTATAAAATTTAAAATATTTAATTATCCAATGTTTTCTTGGTTCTCAAGAAAAAGTAATACTGTTTAAGTTTTACACAAAATTTCCTTAGAAGAAAAGTAGGAGTCTTTTATTACACCTTAATTAACTAATTCAAGCAATATAAAATGGAAAAATCATAATTGTAGTATAATATTCAGTGCATATACATTCATATAATCTCAGTTTAAATGGTGATGTGATAAAAACAGAAACAGATTACACCTGAAAGCACAAACAGCTAGGTAACCAGATTGGGTAGGTAGGTAGATAGATAGATAAATAGCAATGTAATAATATACTATATATTTGACTATTTAATATTTTCATTTCCATTACTTTTTACATAGTTGGACTATGAAATAGTTCTTTGTTCCTATAAAATAATATGTATTTTTTTGAAATGTAATTTTTTAAACCACTATTTATCAGCAACATCCCTTTTTATGTCAAACATCTATATTTTGATATAAAGTTATACTATTTATATGATAGATCAGTGATTTTCAACCTTTTTATTCATCTCATGGCACACATAAACTAATTACTAAAATTTTGCAGCACACACAAAATATATTTTTGTCAATCTGACAAAAAATAGATATAATTTTGATTCATTCACACCAGATGGCTATTGTTGTGTTGGCTGTTCTCATTTTTTTATTTGACAATCTAAGGAAAAATAAGTCAGTGTCCCTCACTAAGTAGTCAGATACTGCATGCTTTAAAAATTCTTCTGGCACACCAGTTGAAAACCGCTGTTATACATCATTAGCGTCTTTAGCTATCCTTTACCTAAGGATATGCAAAAACCTTTAAAAATATATTAATTTTATCACTTTAGAATAAATTGTAAGATGAAGAAATGATAACCAGACTGTTTGATCAATTATTCACAGGCAATAAGTAGGGTTCAAAGGATTAAGTACAAAAAGAATACCTAGCAGGGTTCACTCTCCACGTTCTGCATTACACAGAGGCACAGTCTGTGACGGCTTCAACAGGTTCCGTAGACCTCTGAGTTCAGGGATTCACTAGACTCCGCTGCAACTTGATTGACACTATTAGTTGGTTATGGATGTCAGAACACAATTATTCACACCCATACAAAGAAAACAGTTGAGGAAAGTAAAGTAAAATTCAACTTTATTTTGAATTCACATAGAATCATTCAGGTAACCTTAAATCCAGCCATTCTTAGGAGCTCACAAATGTACCACCCATCTGTTCATCAAATCTTAAAAACTGTACCAAGCAATGGAGATACCAAGAGAGCAATGTTTCTTTTCTTCTTGTAGTTTATAATAGTATTTGTGCACTTATTTGATAATATGTTTAATTTATATTCTCCTTCCTAGACAATAATTCACAGTTCGATAAGTGTCTGAACACAAGTTAACATGGGAACCAGAACAAAACTCTAGGAGAAGGAGAGAGTCCTTGTTAGGAAATGAGGTTTGAACATAGATTTGAAGGATGAATAGGTGTGAACTGGATAAAAAAGAGGCATACGTACTCTTCTCTAGACCTCCTTATTATTGAAGAGTAGCAGAACTATTGTTTAGAACATGGGGATGTAGGGATCTACTCACTTACAGTTATGATTTAACTGTACAATGAAAAAATGTTTCTATATCTCAGAAATATTTAAAAGTAATAAGCCATACAGCATGGGTAGACCTGGAGATTGTAATGCTAAGTGAAATAAGCCAGTCAGAGAAAAACAAGAACCGTATGATCTCACTTATATGTGGAACCTAATGAATAAAATAGAAACAGAGGCATGGAAACATGGAAGAGGCTGACAGCTGTCAGAGGGGAGGGGACAGAGGGGACTGGGTGAAAGAAGATGAAGGGATTGGCCAAAGACCAGGTATGCATGACACAGACAACAGTGTGATGATGGCCAGAGGGAAGGGGGCTTGGGGCTGGATGAATGTGTGCAAGGGGAAGGAAAATAGGAACATCCCAACTAATGTCAATGATAAAATTAGAGTTAAGAAACAAAATAAATAAAAATTATAAAAATAAAGTAATGAGCCATTGCAGAGATAATTTGAAAGAATGACTAATTTAAATGTTCCTGTATTAGAATTTTCATGTGACTTATAATGTTAATCTTCATAATCCCATTTTTAAAACTAATTTGACAATGATTTTAAATTTCTTACAAAAGTATTGAATGGTGACATTACTAAAGGAAATATTAAAGGATTAAAGGGAAGGAGATAGATGAAATAATACTAAACATAAAGAATAAAGCCAAAGGTAATATGAACCTTTTCCTGGTAAGTCACAAAAATAATGGTATTTATTTCCAGATTATTAAGCATCAATTCTATAAAGTTGAGATAAATTATTTCAGTCATGTGTCAAGATTAGTTAAGTTCATGTAACCAAGCATATTTTTGTGAAGTAATTAAGGCAATGAATTATAACTGTAGGAGCTAAAATCTTGTCCTTTTCATGTTTGGTTGGACAACCAATGGGAAAACAAGATGACAAATCATTGTCAACCCTTATTTTGTAGAAAATATAAATTTTATTACTTTTGGAATAGTTAATTTTGACCTTTAAGTATTTCTTTAGCTTTGTGGCAGCCATGAAAGATAAATAATACAATTAATAGAAAAGACATTGGTATATCTCACCATCAAAAATCTTAAACATATTTGCATCATTACACATTCGTTATGGCTTCCAGAGGGTAATTACAGTAAATTGTTTTTGAGGGTTTCACATGGATCTTGTTTGGGTCTTCTGCTTTTGATTGTTTTAAGGCCATTTGGAACTTGGAATAGCCAGCAAATGATGTCAGTGAAATTTACAGTTCAGTTAGAAAGTATAGTTTGACTCCACTGTATTTCAGTTTTTGTTCATTTTTAAGTTGATTGTTTAGAACCCAAAATAAATTTTCCCACAGAGTAAATCTACAGTTTCACAATCTCTGGCTCTACCATGAAACTCACTCATTTATTTGACTCTATTAAATGTTACTTCAGTAAGAACTTCCCTTGAGACCCAATCTAAAATTTCAATCCTGTACCAAATATGTCATATTTTTATTTTTTGCTTTATTTTTCTCTAACACATATTGCTGTGTGATAGTCACCCATTTTTCCCTATTTATTGTTTATTGTCTCTCTTCCCTACTAGAAAATAAGATTCATGAGGGAGAAATTTACGTGATTAAAAAAAAAACACCTTTTATCTCTGGCCCACAAATATGGCACATAATTGATGCTCAGTACATACATATTAATAGTGATCCTCTATTTTCTCAAAGAATGAAAACAAATTACAACACTTCAATGGAACACCCAGATTCACTGTAACTTTGAGCATTTTATCTTTTACGCTCAGGCAGAAGCATTGGTTAGAGAAAGGGTCCATAACTACCATTACTAAATTGTACACTGAAATAGGCAATTAACACATGCTCTTACTCACAACAGCTCTGCTAAATGATGGCATAAATGAGTCTCAGAGATTTTAGGTAAAGTGTTCATATTCATACAACTGCAAGGAAAGAGTGAGTTTGATTTCCCTTCCTCTCCCCAGAACTCACATTTTCTTCATAAAACAAACATCTTCCTTTTAATTTTCCATCATTCTAGCTACTACATTTTCCTATTAGTGTTAATCCTTTACTATACCAAGGCAATAACATGGCTTGTTGGGAAAAGGAAAAAACTTTGAGGAAGCAGGAATGAAAAGCAGAAAGGAAAGGAAAATCCCAAATAGGATAGTTAGGAGAGTACCTTCCCTGGTTACCTCTGACTTTTCTCACTACATTTTTTTTTCTTTTTTTTTTTGTTTTTTGGAAGTAAGGAGAGTACATTTTTAAAAAAGCTTATTTGAAAACAGATACAGTTGGCAATTTTAATTTTCTTGATACATTGATCATTTCGATTTGTAGACTTATCAGACAGTGAAGTCTGATTCCATTGACTTTTTTATTTTATGAAACTCAACAAGATGATTTAATTTTAACCTCAATAGCACCACTTTCTGCATCTAGCAGCAGTCAAATTCCCTGTGTCTAATCTCCATTAAAAATTTAAGAAATACTGTGATTGAGACTGTTATTAATATAATATTTCTATTTTGGATGGATAAAAGACCTTTATTATATAAAAATATGACTTCTTCCAGTTTAATATCATATGACTATAAAACATAACTGCATTGTGAAAGTAATGCTCTGTTGGAAGAATGTCATTCATTTGTTTTTCCTTTTATAAGTACATTTTATTGATTATGTTATTACAGTTGTCCCATTTCTTCCCCTTTATCCCCCCCTCCACCCAGAACTTTCTCACCCTCCAGCATTCCCCCACCTCAGTTATGTACATAAGTCATATATATAAGTTCATTGGCTTCTTCATTTCCTATGCTATTCTTAACCACCCTCTATTTTGTGCCTACCAGTTATGCTTCATATTTCCTGTACCTTTCCCCCCATTTTTTCCCCTTACCCTCCTGCTGATAACTGTCAATGTGATCTCCATTTCTGTGATTCTATTCTTGTTCTAGTTGTTTGCTTTGTTTGTTTTAGCTTTTGTTTTTAACTTCAGTTGTTGATAGTTGTTGTCATTTTATTGTTCATAGTTTTGATCTTCTTTTTCCTAGGTAAGTCCCCTCAACAATTCATGTAATGAGGGCTTGGTGATGATGAACTCCTTTAATTTGACCTTATCTGGGAAGTACTTTATCTGCCCTTACATTCTAAATGACAGCTTACTGGATAGAGTAATCTAGGTTGTATGTCCTTACTTTTCATGACTTTGAATACTTCTTTCCAGCCCCTTGCCTGCAAAGTTTCTTTTGAGAAATCAGCTGATATCCTTATGGGAACTCCTTTGTTGGTAACTGTCTCCCTTTCTCTTGCTGCTTTTAAGATTCTCTCCTTATTTTTAATCTTAGGTAATGTAATTATGATGTGTTTTGGTGTGTGCTTCCTTGGGTCCAACTTCTTTGGGACTCTGCACTACCTGGACTTCCTGGAAGTCTATTTTGTTTGCCAGATTGGGGAAGTTTTATTTCATTATGTCTTCAAATGAGTTTTCAATTTCTTGCTCTTACTCTTCTCCTTCTGGCACCCCTATGAATCCAATGTTGGAGCATGTCAAGTTGTCCCAGAGGTTCCTAAGCCTCTCCTCGTTTTTTTTTTTGAATTCTTGTTTCTTCATTCTGTTCCAGTTGGATGTTTATTTCTTCCTTTTGTATGAAGTCATTGATTTGAGTCCCAATTTCCTTCTCTTAACTGTTGGTTCCCTGTATATTTTTTTCATTTCACTTTGCATAGCCTTCACTTCTTCCTTTATTTTGCATCCATACTCAACCATTTCTGTGAGCATCTTGATTACTAGTGTTTTGAACTCTGCATCTGATAAGTTGTTTATCTCCTCATCATTTAGTGATTTTCCTGGAGTTTTGATCTGTTCTGTCCTTTGAGCCCTAATTCTTTGTCTCCATATCTATTAAGGGACAGAGACTTCAGTATTTTCCAGGGTGGGGCAACCCACTTCACTGCTTTGTTGCACTGTATGTGGAAGAGGGGTCAAAGAGGGAGCACTGCTGTTTGCTTTGCTCTCACCTTGCTTTCAGTCACTTCCCTCACTTCCCACAAGGAGATTGTGCCCTTTCAGGTGCTGACTCTGGGTGTGTGGGCTTGTGTACATTCTAGGATCCTGTGGCTCTCTATGATGACTGTCCTATGAGACTGGGAGTTTCTCCCACTGCCATAACCCCCACAGGTTTTTACATCCAGAAGTTTTGAGGCATTAGTTTCCCACGCTGGATCCCTGGGTTGCATGGTCTGTCTTTCTTCCCAGTTGTTCCTCCCTGTTTATCCCTACAAGAATGGGGGCGCATCTAGTTCCCCACCCACCCCTTGTTGCACATCCTTGCAGCCCCAGCCACCTGTCTCTGCCCCTCCTACCAGTCTGGATGAATATTTCTTTAACTCCTTGGTTGTTGGACCTCCATAGAGTTTGATTTCCTGGCAGTTTCTTTTTTCTATTAATTGGCTGTTATCCTTCTTTTTGGTTGTTTAAAGAAACAAAGCACATCTGCCTACACCTCCAGCTTAGCCAGAAGCCCCCATTTTTTTTCATGACCTTCATGCTTTTCCTTCTGAAGTTAGAGTGATCCCAATTATTCTATGTTATTCATGTTAAAGAAGCATATGATGTTTTGGGCAGTATGAAGATAAATTACCTGAGCTTTGTTATTCTAGTATTATGAATTTATATATGATTTTTAAAATGTTAATTTCTACTGCTTCTGATTATAAAACATTTCTCTTGACGCAAAATAGTAGTTTAAGGTATAATTTACTTAGCCATACATAAATAGGGATTCATATTTGAAGCTATTCATGGTAGTAATTTTATTAACTAACATCTGACTTTTTTCTTACTCTCTGGAAATAGTATTCCAAAATTATCCCAAAATATATAATTTTAATATTATAATTAACTCATGTCTATTTAATTAAATTTTTATGCAATGCATAGTTTCTGTTTTCTCTGATTGGACAGTCAGCTGTGATGTAACAGTCAAAATTGAAAATGAACCATATTTTTCCATAATATGTAATAATAGTTTTAATTTTTGCTGAATGAGGTTTCTTCTAATTTACATAGGTCCACAGCACATTTCTATATTTACAGTAGGAATAATTTCTCTAGGAAAATATTTTCAGACAATATACTTTCAATTAATTTAACATCAAAGTAACATCTTAGTAGAGTAGCATGTGTGTTGCCTTCTTCATTTAGGAATGACACTTGCAACTCTATCTGAAAGAATAGATAAAAGAATCAAATAGAAATTTCAATTTCTAGAATTTGTCACCTCCACTAAAAAAAGGACTGTATTAAAAATATTACTCCAGAGAGTGTGTGTAATAAGGCTCTATTAAACAACTATGTTGGTTCCAGTATTTGTAAATAGCTTATATGTTTTCCTTTTTAAACCTAGAACTTTTTATTTTCTCAATTGCTATGAGTGAGCTCAAAGTAATATACACCAGGTAGCAATATTTGTTTTTGATCAACATACACACATGTGCACACACACACACAGGACACACATATGTGAATAAACTTCATGTTTATATCTTTTCATTTGTTTTGACTTGAATGCTTTTTCTCAGAGAATTTTTCTCTACATCAAAAATAAATATCTAATTTTTTCAGTGTATCTGGCATTTCTGTGCATCTGATATATTGAAATCCAGTTCCTTTGTTCTAAAGAATGACGTTAACTACAGAGAATAACGTAAGAAAATAAAATCAATTAAACATCATCAAAAAATAAAGGAGGCAGAGATGCTTATTGTATTAGAACATCCAGAAAATTTTCAGAGAAATTTGGGCGAGCAAAATGAGTTACAGTTCATTTTTTTAAACATAAGAGCAGCCCATTTTATTGAAAACAATATGGCATGATGGGATACATAATTATTTCACACAACACACAACATTTATTATAAAGTATATAATTTATAGAAAAGGCAAAGACTTTTTCTAGATCTTTATTTTGAAAACTTGGGTAAGGTCACCATATTTCAGGTCGGTACCTTCGTTTCTGTATGCATAGAAGCTCATTTTATAATCAGCATTTTCAAGTGTGACAGGTTCCTTCGAAAAAAAATAAAAACTAGCTCATACTGTCTGAAACAATTAATGTGACAACTGGAAACATACTGATGTTGGGCTACTACCACCTTCACCAAAAGCAATGACAGATAACAAAGAGATGAGAAGGTTAATTGGCAAACAAAATCTGAGCTCATGTTATTGAATAATCTGAAGTATTTTCATTTCCCTTGTTCTTTTGCAAGCACTTGCTCAACTACACTGATTTAATTATTTAGAATTTGTCCCTGAGAGCTGAATTTGACTCCTTGCTCTATGCATGTATATGATGTATATGGAACATCAGTAGCTCCACAATTTCACATTCAGAATTAATAACACTAGGACAAATTTTGGATAGTCATATAAAGGTGTGATTGCCAACATAGTATAATTGAAAAATTATCCAAATAATTTCTGCCTTCAAAGTTTGGTGGTGTCCATTTTCCTCTCAATAGGAAATCTTATTTTAAAAATGTAATATGAAATTCTGCTGTGTTCAAATGAATCAGATTTCTATTTCCTATACCCATGACAATATTCTTGTATTTACATGATGAGAATCACTTATTTATGGACTCTTTTATGAAGAAATCAATCTCTAAAAATAGACTTGAGTTTTAACAAGCATTATTAAAATAGCTCCAGTATAATTAGGTTGATGGTAAATGAAAAGGTGCTGAGTTTTTTTGTTTGATTTTATTTTTTTATCTATCAGTTTTGAAGAAATAATAATAACCCTTTTTATTCAGTGTAATTTAGCAAATGAATTATTATATCATATAATTTTAACTACATGCACGATGCCTATGATAAAGCTAAAACTATTCCTAGAAATTCTAAAATAAGAAAAGTAATACTTTGACTTATTTTTAAATTAGTTCAGAATCTCAGTAAAAATTAACATAATATTTACTTTTTAATTTTCCCAATACCTATCTTCATAATTATTAACAATTCATATCTACAAGTGTGGATTTTAGTAGTACCCTTGCTCTCCGTAACCACAGAGGAGAAACATAATGAAAAAGAAAAAAAAAACAAACTTCATGAGCTGGAAAGGGAGCATATAATGTCTGTCATAAACCTGGAAATTAGGAAACACAGACATTCAGTAAGTGTGAAGTGGCTGTTTGTGAGTTTGAATCAAATCGGAGCAGTATGTTGCTGTCCAGAGCTGAAGCCAACAAGGGCTAAAAAACATCAGGTCAGATTGCAGCAGATGTTCCTTGAAACACTGAGCATATATTAGACTCCAAGAAACTCAAAGCTAACTATGTTAAAGATTCAGATAATGTTACCATGGATTATAAGAAAAAATATGTAATTTATGGTAAAGAATAAACATATTTTAAAAATAATTTAACTTCAGTTTTTATTACAGTAAAATTACATAGTGTCTACTAATCTTGAATTTTGCAATCTTCATGTGTAAACATGAACATTAAATACATTTTATTTTTTCTAAGTAAGATACTGCTGAATTTCTTCTTTATTTATTGCACTTAATGAGGCTCAAGAATAAGGCTGAAAAAAATACACTCTCTCACTGACCACTGTGGCTCAGCTGGTTGGAGCATTGTCCAGCAGACTGAAAGGTTGCAGGTTTGATTCCCAGGCAAGGCACACACCCAGGTTGCATATCTGATTCCTGGTCTGGGTGCATATCCTCAGGGTGTGTAGTAGGTGAAAACCAACCTATGATTCTCGCTCACACTGATGTTTCTCTCTCATTCTCTCTCCCCCTCCTGCCTTCCTTACCTCTCTTTCTCTCTCCTCATTCCTCTCTCTCTCTCTGAAAGCAATGAAAATGTGTCCTTGGGTGACGACTAAAAAATAAAGAAACGTACTCTCAACATCAAAGACTCCATGTGACCTTAAATTAAAATTAGCTATGATACATTGTTTGCTGTATTTCAGGATAATTTGTTTTGCAATTGCAATTTTCTTCTTTATCAGTACATATAGATCCCTTTCTATAAAACATTAGTAGACAGACTTGAATCTAACTAAACATGATGAATCTGAATCCACAGAACTAATGGCCTTAACAAACATACTTGAAGACATCTTGCTTTTTTATGTAATATATATTATCATCATGTTTCTCTGCCAATTTATATGTGTCAGCTTGGTTCTTTGTAACAGTTGTGCAATGTTGCATTGAATCTATGTATCACAATTTTTTTAGTTAATTTACTGTTAACAAGTAGTTTCTAATTTAATGTGAGTTAAAATAACAGTGTATATTTTTGTGCAGTAGACAAATAATGCCCCCTCCCCTAACAACTGTTTATCCTCATACCCAGAACCTGTATTTTTGTCACCTTACATGGCAAAATGAATTCTGAAATGAGAATGAATTAAGTAATTAGAGATGGGAGGGTATTCGGATCAATGCGGTGGGCCCAGTGTAATCACAGGGTCCTTTAAAAGTGGAAGGGAGAAGCAAAATAAGAGTATTGGTAGGAGAGGTGACTGTGGAAAAATAGTCGAGAGACACAACTTCGCTGGCTTTGAAGGTGTCGGGATAAAGACATAAGCCAAGGAATGCTGGCAGTCTTTGGAAAATGTAAAAGGTAAAAATCACATTCTCTCCTAGAGGTTCAAGAGGAATGTAGTCCTCCCATTGCCTGAAATTAGCCCAGTGAGAGAGGTATGCCATACTTCTGACCCACAGAAATGCATGTAATAAATCTGAGTTGGCTTAAGCCACTAGCTTTGTGGTCATTGTTATGGCAGCAAAGACTATAATATATTATGCTGGTGATAACACTTCTGTAGATAGCCATTTTATGAAGTAGAGTTACTGAAATAGAGAAAACAATGTACTTTAAGTTTTTAGAAAGGGTATAAAGTCTGCCCAGTCAGGAAAAATAAATTTAAAATACACACATGCACACACACACATCTTTTAAAATAAAAATAAGTCTCATGCATAACAGAGAGCATTACTGTCTTGTCATCTTTTATGTTCTTCTCTTTTAAAAGTTTAAAAGTTTAAAGATTATTGTTTATGGTACCAAGACGATGAAATGCATTCTGTTTTCTTCTGTGACTCCGAATAAAACAAACTCATGTCTTTTGCTGTGCTATACCAGTAAATAATATAAGACAAAAAACATTTTAGTGAAAGGTGCAAAGAAAGCTATATATTAATTTTTAGTAAGAAAGAATATTCTAGTTTCAGCTATATGTTAAATAGGACATATTTTGTTCCACGTCTCATCACAGACTGTGAAGCAAACATGTATAGTGCCAAAGCAAGTGAAAATTGCTTTTATTAAACTTGTCTTAATGGCTGACTACTGGGCAATTTTAAACCAGCAGCTATTTAAAAAGACAGAAAATCCCATTACTATTTTTAAACAAGGTGATTCATCATATTTGTTTTAAATGAAAAGATATTTCTTTGCCCTGTAGTATATAAAGGATTTTGCTTTCTTGTCTACACATATAGGTATACATGTATGTACTGAATGCTCTTCTCTGTCCACACCTTTGGTCAGAATTAGCCTCAGCAACTACAACAAAGACACAAATACGCTTTTCCTTTGACATCCTGTTACCTTGTGTATTTCACCAGTCTCTCAAAATGCGTGTTTCCTTAGATGAAAGGATATCTCAAATTTGCATCTGCCCTGACTCTTCCATCATCCCATCAAACCGTGCATATTTGGCATTGAAGCCCCGAAGCTCTCCACTAGAAAACTAATTAAATTAGTCATTGGCAATGATTTTTTATCATAGTCCTCCCATGTTGCAAAAAAATTCATTTTAATAAACTTATTGGGGTGCCATTGGTTAATAAGTTCATATAGGTTTCAGGCATACGATTCTATGATACATGATGTGTATATTGCTTTATGTGTCCACTACCCAAAGTCAAATCATCTTCTGTCACCATATGTTTGTCCCCTTTTACTATTAATGACCCTTCCACCCTCTTCCACCTATAGCCACCATATTGTTGTCTGTGTCCATGAGTCTGAGTTTTATATACAACATATGAGTGAAATCACATGGTTCTTAGCTTTTTCTGACTAACTTCACTTAGCATAATAATCTCTAGTTCCATCCATGTTGTTGCAAATGAGAGTATTTCACATTTTCTTATGGCTGAGTAGTATTCCATTGTGTATATGTACCATGTTTTCTTTATCCAATTCTCTATCAAAGGACACTTTCATTGTCATCAGGTCTTGGCCACCATGAATAATGCTTCAATGAACATGAGGGTGCATATATATCTTTGCAAATAAATGTTTTTGAGTTCAGTTAGATACCCAGAAGAGGGATCGCGAGGTCATATGTAACTCTATTCTTAACTTTCTGAGGAATTTCCATACTGTTTTCCGTAGTGATTGTATCAGTTTACATTCCCACCAGCAGTGAATGAGGGTTGCTTTTTCTCCACAACCTCTCCAATACTTGTTATTACCTGTCTTGCTGATAATAGTCATCTAACAGGTGTGAGGTGATATGTCATTGAAATATTGATTTGCATATTCCTAACAGCTAGTGAAGTTGAGCATCCTTTCATATATTTGTTGGCTATTTGTATATCTTTTTGGGAGAAGTGTCTGTTTGGGTCCTCTACGCATTTTTCATTGGGTTGGGTTTTGGGGGAGTTGTTTTTTTTTTGTGTGTGTGTGTGTGTTGAGTTGTATGCATTCATTATATGCAACACTTTGGATATTAACTCTTTATAAAAGTTGTTATTTGCAAACATATTCACATTAATATCACTCCTCAAAGACCAGTATCTTAATTAAAAGCCATGTGCTGTATTTGACAGCTAAATTTTCAAGTACCAAAAGAGGGAATTAATGTTTTTTTGCTTGTTTTTTTTTTGTTGTTGTTGCTAGCAAAGCAGCTCATTGACAGTTCCCTGATCAAGCTCCATCCTCTAGTACCTGTTAACTCAAACGCACACTTAGAAAATGGAACTTGAAGGGGAAAAGGGGAAGGGTTTACAGGAACAAGTATAAAGGACACATGGACAAAAACTAGGGGCAGGTGGAGGGAGGGGGAGAGGGCTGGGTGAATGGGCTGAGATTGGGAGCAAAAGATAGAAAATTGTACTTGAACAACAATTAAAATAAAATTTAAAAAAAGAAAGTGGAACTTGAAATAAAATTTGGCTTTAGAAAAATATGGCGAGATGATTGTGAAGAGCCACAGAGTGTACCGTGCGACCTGTCTTGGATAAACCGAAACTAGGAACAGAGGCAAATAAATGTCTCTGAATTGTAAATAATTATTTTCTCTGTTCTAATTGCATTAGAGTTGAGACAAGGAAGCATATTTCAGAGCAACAGTGTAAAATATATTCATGAATACAGTTTATTTTTAGAGCGAAATAATCAGTTTAAATGGGTAGTGTCTTACTGTCCTTCACAGAGCCGTGATTTCCTAAGTCTGTAAATGTTAATAAGAGCACTATAGAAAATATTATGTTATTTTCCCAGTGAATTGGAAAAGCCTCCTGCCAGGAAGTTGTGCAGTAAATCAATTGTCAAGTCATGTTTTCTACCAGCACATCTAGCTATATCCTATAAATGAAAAAGCCTGAAGACTGTCTTATGGCTAAAGCTTTCAATCTCAATTCTGATCTTGTCCCTTAACCAAGGGCTTACTTAAAAATGATATGTTTCCCAAAGATACATCAGAGAACACCATAAGCACTGTGCCACTTTATGGGTGGTATAATCATATCCCTCAGACCAAACCTCTGAAAATTTGGTTGGGGGCAGAATGAGTGATCTCTATCAAAACAGTAGCTGAATGTCATGGAGTTTGCTCTGGGGTGTTGTTGTTGAAGCCAAGGATTGTTTTGCCAACACTCTACTCTAAAGCTGCAGGGTCTGTGGTTTAATTGCAAATTTGATTCTTCTATCACTGAAAACGGTATCTGTTATTTGAGTCGCACACTTATGTGAAGGAAGCATGCATTCTTTAACATCTCTGTAGGTTTCTGACGTGAACAGTCAATTGGCGACGGTGCACATTCCCAGTCGTTTCTTACATTCTCCAACCGGAGCACCGATGACATTGTCATTTAGAGGCATCTACATCAGCCTATGGTTCCCACAGCAGTCTATCAATTTTCCTTAATAGGATGGAAACATGTTTGGAAACAAACATGTCCTTAATACTTTGGGAACAATGTTTAAAGGAACATCCTCTGGAACTAAAATCGTTGCCTTGCTGTTTCAAACAGCAACAGACAAAAAGAAAAATATCTTGGAACTAAATCACCAACTACATTTCTAAGTTTAAAAGGACAATTAAAAAAGGATTTTTCCTTTGTTTAATTCAAATATTTCCTCGAAAATAAACAAGAACACACAGAATCAAAATGATAAGAAAATTCTGCTGTGAACTGGTGTCAAGATTGGTGTCAAGAAATTAGTGTGCAGACACATAAGCAGAATGATTGTGCAGAATGAACAAAAAGTTTATCATGGCAAGCATATTAAATCTTATAAATATTTTAACAGTTTATCGTTACACATTGCTTGGCAGCTCAACCCAGAAGGGTATATTCATGAAATGTTCAATAAATATTAATTGATGGTGATTAGATAAAATCCTTCCAAATGTCCCCCTTGCACACAAAAGACAAGTGAGGGACCTGACAGCGAGAGGAGTGTATTCCTTTCCCGTTGTCACTAATTGTCATCTTTAAAATCTCGATAATATCTGCAGGTTGTTTCCATTGATGAGTTAATTAATTAAAGTTTATTATCTGAATTAAGTAAGAGAGCCTATGTAATCTCATTTATCCTTATGTTTATCAGCACCAACAAGTATAAAACGATGAGCATTCCTCTGCAAGTGTAGAGTGAATTAAGTGCTGCCTAAGTTAAGTTCATTTTCCACTGTCAGCACTTGAGGGGTTACTGTAGCAGAATAATTGACTTTGCAGGCTACTTTTTGGGTCTGCCACCTGCTTTTCTCCAAGTGCCCCATCATCATTGCGTCTCCTCACTCAACGCCATGGAATTATTCAACAGCACACCTATGGAGGTTAAGAAACTCAGTCAACAATGTTCTGTAGTGCTTGAAATGGCAGAAAAAAGTTAAGATAGTCAACGTGAGCTTGTCTTAAATGGTAACTTCTTAGCTTCCTAGACCAGCTTATTGCTACATGTTTAATATCAATGTTATATTCCATGGTTGGAGGTGATTTATGAAAAATCCCATTACACCAATTCAGAGGCATTTTCAAGCTTCTCTTAAAATAGATGAGATGGATTTTATTTAGGTGTAATGGGGGATTGGTGATCTGTTGTTTTCCTCTAGCTAAGTATAATTTAGGGAAAAGTCAACATAAGCAGCAAACTCGTTGAGTCAACACGTAGCTAAGCTTGGGGAAATGTGCCAGCGTCCAGATCTGATTAACGTCAGCATGGAGAACAATCTTTTCCATGTCTCCCATAAACATTATTATAACAGCAGCAGTTTATATGCCACATATTTTGTCTTTGTTGTTTATTTTATAAAATAATGTCCTGCATCAGTAGAGCTTGCCTCTAGGACTGCAGTTTGATAGTATGCTTTCCCTCATGAAAGAGAAGGAAGAAAAGAAGGAAGGAAGGAAGGAAGGAAGGAAGGAAAGAAGGAAGGAAGGAAGGAAGGAGAAGAAGAAGAAGGAAAGAAAGAAAGAAAGAAAGAAAGAAAGAAAGAAAGAAAGAAAGAAAGAAAGAAAGAAGGAAGGAAGGAAGGAAGGAAGGAAGGAAGGAAGGAAGGAAGGAAAGAAAGAAAGAAAGAAAGAAAGAAAGAAAGAAAGAAAGAGAAAGGAAAGAAGGAAGGAAGGAAGGAAGGAAGGAAGGAAGGGAGGGAAGAAGGAAGAAAATTACATCCTAGTATGCACATGTTATGTGTAATATTCCTATAATGTAAAATTATCCCAGGGGTCCTTAATTATTTTCATGAAGAAACTGAGTTATTGCTTCCTTAAAAGCTTTATTATATAAACCATCACTATAAATTGAACACTTTCTAAAACAATTTTCTTTGATTAGAAAAAACATGCACATTTTATTTTCCCCATGTTTATAGGGAAAATAAAAATGACAAAGTAAAACTGTGAATTTAACTGAATTTTTGTATTTAAGCATTAAAGAACATAAATTTCTATAAACTATGATGGTGAAGTACTTGGCATCAGAAATATGTTTCAACAATGTATTTACTCAGATCAAGAAAAGTATATTTTGAGATGCTAAGTAGAACACAAGGGAGAAAATTAGGTGCTTTATGTTTCTTGAATTTTCTTCCTTTAAAAAAGCACTTTATTGGGATATAATTAACAAACAAAAAGATGCCCATATTTAATGTATATGACTTGATGTGCTTGGAGATAACTATACACCCATGAATCCATCAGCACCATCTATGCCAGAAACATATCCATCACCAACGAATACTGCCTGCTATCACTTATGGGAGGCATCTAAAATAGACTCATATAAGCAGAGAGGAGAATGGTAGACTGGGAAGAGGAGGAAAATGTGATGGTATTAGTTACAGGACACAAAGTTTCATTCATGCAAAATGAGTGAGTCCTAGAGATCTACTGCACAGCACAGAGCCATTTGCATTTTCTAAACTGGCATCTAGAGAATTCTTTCTCTGGAACAGGTTTCTGTGTAACCTATCTACCATAATAGAGATGTGAGTTTATATTCCTTTGCTGAAAGTTAGCCTTACTAGTCTCTTTTTTTATGATGTCATTTCCATTGTCATCATTCTGTCTTATTGTATTATAATAATTCTCTATAATCGTAAATGAATTGCAAATCTTCCTCTCCCCTCTTCCCGACTGCCTTGTTCATTTACTTTACTTTTCTCAAGTGCCAGAGGCTTACCTTCTTGTCATTTTTACATTTAGGGAAGGATAAATCTAACTAAATTTGCTTTTATTTAGATTCTTAATAAAACATGAATTATCTATGTAAGACAGAAATGTCTCAGAAAGAAAACAGCCCCAAGAGGTATCTAGTCTTATGAATCATATCAGCTTAGCCTCAGGCTACTAGACTGCCTGTCACATATGAGATATCAGTTCATACTTTAACTATAGTGAAGGCATGTTACAAAATTGAAACTATACTTTTTTTCTCTAAACATAAGTAAGTTTATTTCATTCGTAATTGAATATATCAAATTTAATTTCATGGACAAGTTTCTTGTTTTAGGTAAGGTCAAGCATCTCTTCAAAGCTTAGTGCCTGTATGATTCTTACAGGACTGACTGTTCAAAAATAAATCTAATGAAAAACTGATGTTTAAACTGTGCACCATGATACCCTAAATGTAATGAAGCATTTAGTGTCATAAAGAGAAAAAAAATAATCAGAGCTGATACTTTTAGTTTCATCACCTTTATATTTTTATGTTCTGAATCGACATTAATTATTAGAGTGTATGGCCATAAAGACAGTACCAAATAGAAAAATCTTCCTTAATTTTAATTAACACATGTGTCCATCAAATCTATATAGACTATATTGAGAAAATAAGTGATGTCTTGATGCCATCTACTCTTCCGGATCCAGAGGTGAGCATCAGCAAGGTTGTTTCAGAACTTTAACACAAAGCTGATGTATCCTAGCACATAACTGTTATTCATTAGGTCAGTTGTGAAAATCCTGGCACTCTGCAACATTAGTTACATAAACAAAGCATTATAATTCACTGTGTCAAGTCAGAGTCAAAGCCAGAGTGTTCCTTGTGGTGTTGTTTGTAAGAGCAAAAGAGAGGGAAGTGCAATTCCTTGAAGAAAACAAGTGGGTCAAGTGTAAATATTGAATAGAATTGTAAACATTTAACAAAATATTCAATTATAATACAATGCCTTATGTGATTAAATTTAGTAAACTGAAATGTTAAATGATAAATTTAAATGATGAATAATAAATTTCAGTAAACTGAAAATTTTAAATTCTGGCCATTCTCTCCTGGTATTTATTTTAGGAAATTTTTAGTGACAATAATAATTACATTGTTTTAATATGCATTTCAGATGTAATTTCACCATTTGTTTCCAAATTTCTCCTAAAACAAATACATACACATACTTACATATCTACATATATTTATATATACATGTTTGTGTATCAATATATGTGTAGATGTATATAAAATGTATATTGATATAAAATACACATTTTATATACATCACATATATTATATTTTAACATTTTATTTTCAAAACTGATTTTTTCATTACTGTAAGTCTCACTCCATTATGATAGTGGTTCTGTTGGGGGTGGGGGCATTCAAATAAAATTCACATGGCATATATTCCAAATTTATGTTTTTCCTTAGAAAACTGAGAGTTTTATCAATCTTGGTTTGACTGTTCTTATTCATACTTCCTTTATTCACTGTTCAGTAGTACACTGTTTTCCTAAAACTAAAAATAAAATCTGTGTTCTGAAAGGCTTATTTTTAAGTTTCCTTTTAAATACTTTCAGTAATATAAATTTTAGTGCTAAAATTTAAGTATCTCTTGTGCTTTATAATTTTCACAGTTTCTCTTTTGGAAAGTGTTTTCTTGTGTGAATTCATTTGTTAAAGGAAGCACTTTGTCAAGCAATTGTGAAACTTTATATCATCAAGCATTGTGTGAGTCAGTGTTGAATAGGTTGTGATTTGAAAATAAAGCATCATAAATACAAACGAGAGTAAAATAGAATAGTTCTTAGGGAGGCATGTGTTTTCAGTTGAGGACGCATGCTTCAGAATCAGACCTGGCAGCCGTTCTCCCAGGCTCCTGACTGTGGGGAAGTTACTCACCTTGTTAGACTCCAGTTTCTTGATCTGTGAAAGGAAACAATGGTGTGGGCATCACAGGACTGGACGTGATCAGGATCAATGAGAAAGTGTTCATCGTCTTGGCCTTAGAGTTATCCAGCACTAAATGGAAACCATTGCTGAAATTTTTACTATAATTTTCTTAGCTATATTTTTGTATTTAATAGTATGACTCCACAGAGAATCTCAGAGAAATAAAATTTAGCTTACCAAAACCTACGAAATTTTCTTGTTACTGGTTAAAAAATAAAAGTAAATAAACCCAAACAAATGATAATAAAAAAACCAAAAGCAATAGCAAACTCAGTTGTTGATGAAGCCGCCTAAACCTGTCCTTAAAAGAATGCAGTTTTATTCGTTACATACATAAATAGTCAAATCAGGCAACAAGATAATCACAGTTTTTAGAAATTTTAGTTTCTCAAATTCTGCTGAATTAATCTCAAGTGCTGGGTGGCCTGAGAATTAACAAAATGTGCAAATATATACCTGCACACATTTATGTGCATGGAGCGCACACACACGGATACAGATACATTTAGATACAGGTAGGTGCAGGTGACTATACAGTGCTGCTGCCCGCAGGAGCCATCCTGTGAAAGTCGGAGCTAAGACAAAGCATAGGACGCAGTTCTATCCAGAGACGTCTGAGTGCTGGAGTCTGATGCTACTCGTTTGAACCTATCTGAAGTTTTCAAACAAATGTATTATCCCGGTGCAAGTTATGGCATGGACATATTGTTAATTTTTGCTTCTATGTACTTAGGTTGCATGTTTATTCATTCCAGGCAAAACTAACTTAAAAAAAAGGATTATATGAAAAATTCAAACTATGTAACTAGAGAAAAACAGGAGGTCTAATTTAAATTTCATGCCTATGAAATGGAAAAGAAATATGTATAAAGTAGATTTAATAGAAAAAAAAGGATTTCAAAGCATGGAAAAAATAAAAAATAATCTATCAGTGTTTGAGAATTATTTTCCTTTACATGTGTTTTTCTATTTTTTTTTATAAGCAACTAAGAATGTTGCTGCATGTAAGAAAACACCTTTATTGTTGAGGTAGGACAGCACACTTGCCAATTCAGCATATGTTTGAAAGAATAAATAAGTTTGCTTTAGAAAGACTACCTCTGACTAATAGGGAACACTTAATTTGTTTCCTTTGTTGAATTTCAGATTAATCAACCCAGTATTTGCAAACTGGCCTTTGAATGTTCTTCCTTTTTTTTTCCCCCCTCAACCATAATTATTTACTGGAAATCCTTGTGTTCTTTTGAGAGCTTGGAGTGAAAAAATGAAGAAATTGTGGATAATGTACTCAGACTTCTGCATTCCAGCTCATATTTTCAATAACTTTGTGAAGAGCTTAGAACTTCATGTTTGATCAGTGGCTACTATTCACTTTAATCACAATCGTGCCCTCAGAAGCCTTGTAAAATGAGCGACAGAAGGGAAAGGATGACACTGGTCTTTTCCACAGGACCTCTTCAAGGCTCCTGTCTCATTATGTTAAACCTCTGCCAAGAAAGTGGAGTCAGATCAGGAAAGCAGACTAAATTGATTTACTTTACAGGCCTTTGCACGCAGCCTAAATATTGCATTGCAAATAGTGTTCTTTCACCCCAGGAGGAGTGCTTTGGTTAGTTAGTGCCTGCAATACAGATGCCAGGGTCTGCTATGCATCTGTTAACTAGCTGCTTGTATCACAAACAACCCTGACAGCACAGAACGCCTTGTTTTGCATATTTCAGAGGTCTCTAAATGAACATGTTTAGAATGATTATAGGCAATGCTATATGATACTTTAATTGTTAGGTCAAAAATAAACACACTGCATAGCAGCGTTACTTGAAAAGTATCAGCCTAACACACTCTTGTGATTCTGAGGTCAGAAGTCTAAAATCAAGGTGTCTGTAGGGCCACATTTTTTCAGGAAGCTCTCGGTGAGAATCCTCGGATTGTGGAGGTCATCTGCTCTAATCTTGGCCTCTGTCTTCACATTGCCCTCTTTTCTCTGCATTTCCCTCCCCTGGGTGTCTCTTCTAAGGGCACTTGTCACTGTAGTTAGGGCCCACCTGGATAAGCCAGGAAGATCTCATGTAAAGATTCTTAAATTAATTACATCTACAAAGACCCTTTTCTTGGTTAATAAGTTAACATTTACAGATTCTCGTCATTAGGACACTGACTATATTTTGAGGGGCCACCATTCTACTCATTATCCCAAACCTGCCATTTAGCCAGTAGTGACTTGGATAGTAGTGACTTGTCATATAGTTGCTAGTCATTAGGCAGTTCTTTTCTCTCGTACTGTTAAAGACAGTTTAAGATGGAAATTATTTCTCATCAAGAACAGGCTTGAGAGAAAAGTAGTACTGATAAATTAAAAGGTAGAAAATGTTCTCTTTATAGGAGTTTAAAATGTGAAAGAAACAGCACTAACACTATGTGAAATATTAATTCAAAGTCACTTGCTTAAAAATTAAAGAAAACTTAAGTGCAAACCATGTTTTAACACAGTGTTTCTCAATCATTTTGAGGGATGACTTTGTTCCCTCTGCCGGCTCCCAGGAAACATTTGGTAATGTCTAAGACATTTTTTTTTCACTTTGGCAAAATATACGTAATATAAAGTTTACCTTTTTTTAAGATTTTATTTATTTATTTTTAGAGAGGAAAGGGAGGGAGAAAGAGAGAGAGAGAGAAACATCAATGTGTGGTTGCTAGGGGCCATGGCTTGCAACCCAGGCATGTGCACTGACTGGGAATCGAACCTGTGATGCTTTTGTTCACAGCCCATGTTCAATCCACTGAGCTGTGCAAGCCAGGGCTAAAGTTCACCTTTTTAACAGTTTTGAACGAGCAACTCAGTGGCATTAAGTATATCCACATTGTCGTACGGCCATCACCACCACCCATTTCCAGAACTTTTTCATTTTCCTGAGCTGAAATTCTGTATCTATTTAACAATAACTTCCCTCCTTCCCTCCACACAGACCCTGGCAGCCATAATTTTATTTTCTACTGCTCTGAACTTGACTACTTAGGGGTCTTATTTAAGTGGAATCATTCAATACTTGTCCTTTTGCATCTGGCCTGTTTCACTTCACATAGTGTCTTCTAGGGTCATACACATTGTTACATGCATCAGAATTTCATTCCTTTTTGAAGCCGAATAATATTCCATTATGTTTTACCACATTTGGACATTTGAGTTGCTTACATATTTTGGCTATTTGAATAATGTTGCCATGTATAATACATTGGTATATAAATATTTGCTTGAGTCTCTTCTCTCAGTTATTTTGGGTAGATATCCAAAAGTGGGAATGTAAGATCATATGGTTTCGACAGAAGTTTTGACATGGTCACATTTACCAAGCAATCAAAGACCAAACCTAGCTTCTAATCTTGTGTATTTTCTTAAGATAACTTTGTTTTTAGCCTACGAGTAATTGGAATCCCTGACATCCACTGTTAGACCCAGGGCAACTGGCAGCTCTTTCCCAGGCAGGGCTTACCTACCTGGACCACTAGTAGAGTTTCTCCTTCAAAGTCTGCACTGGGGCTTACAGTAGATCATTTGGCCTACAAATTAAAGGTTAGAAAAATGTGGCGGCAAACACTTGACTGCATGGAATTAGACCTACACAATAGACTATGGATAATACACCTTCCCATGGCAATCCAACTGTGCTGTTAGCACGTCGACTGCATTGCCCATAGAGAATGGCGGTTTGTGTAGATGTAAACTAAGATACGTGCTATGGAAGACCCAGCAAATGAATGAGGAGTATGTCTTCTTCTTTCCAGTTTAGAGAATTAAAGGTTATAGACTATTTATTTTCCCGGCATTGATATGAATATGGATATTATTATAAAATGGTTACCTTGTGTATTTTCTAAAATACTTGGTTGCACAACAAAAAAGCTCAGATTAACATTTGAGTTAACTTTTTATGACAAACATTGCATAGTCATCGGAAAAGCACATCAATGATTATTGAAATATTGAGTTGTAACATAAATGATATATCAGTGATCATTAATTTAATACAAATAAACCTCATTTCTTCTTTTTTTCAGTGTTATAGTCTCAGAAAAATTAGTTTTAAATATCTGCTAGATTCACATATCACCTGTAGCTTATTTTGAATTACCAGTGAATTTTAATCAATGCATAATATTCTGCTTTTTAATTTTCTGCACCACACAAACATTAATTCATACATTTATATAATTACTAATGTAATAACATTTTTTAAAATTCAAGATGGATAGCAAAGTAAATCTATTTTGGTTATTCATCATGCTCATAATTTCTGAGCCATGATAAATACAATAATAATGCAAAGAAAATTATGTTCTAATTGCTTTTTAATATTTATTCTCAGATGCAAATTATATTATTGATTATTTAATCACTTCTAAAATATTGAAATGGCCATAACAATATAATAACCAATATAATCACATCGTAATTAAACTAAAATGTGAACAGGATGTAATCTCACATTCAAACTCAGGAACATTAAAACTTACATATATTTTTTTTTACAATGTGATCATTTTATCAATAAAAGAATTTTATGGAGCTAAAACTTTAAAAGTGTACCTGTGTTAGTCAGGATCCAGTAAAGAAAACAAGCAATGGCAGTCCTTTTAACAGGGAGTTTTTCATATAGGCAAAAGGTTAAACAGATGTTGAAAGACTAAAGTGGCCAGTGGGAATACTGAAGGATATTGACGTAGTGGCTGCTGGCAACAGTGATCATCCTTAAGGCTGGAAAAGCAATGGGAAGAGAGTGCTCAGAATCTAGCAGGAGGTACCTGTCTTTCTAGGATCAGGTTGTGAGGGGATGGGACCATCTGGCAAGTGCTCATCTCCCAAGAATTTGTATGTCAAGTTCCATAGAGATAGAATCCAAACCCCAGTAGCTTAGATCAGGGTCCTTGTGGAGTTGGATTCTAAAGTAGTATATCTTCTGAGGCATGACAGATCTGGGAGTGTGAAAAGCTAGAATCTGAAACAAACTACATTTGGAACCAATTGCCACAACTAGGATAACTGACTATCACTTGGGCACTGCTGTCAGGAATGTATAAGAACCCTCTCTCCTCAGAGGTATGGGTCATATCTTCCCTGGAACCTTTCCACATGCACCAGACTGGTAGCAGGTATTGAGAAAGACGTCATCTCCTCCCTTCCAGTCAGCTAAGCACCACATACTGGCAGAACCTAGAAGGGAGCCAGCTGGCAAAAAAGAAATACAGTTTGCAGAGTTCAGCCACTGTATCATAAAGCAGAGACTAGAGGAAGAGATGTGGATGGCAAGATGATCACCTATTAACTGGACAGTACCCAAAGCTGGTTTCAAAACTTCTCTTACAGTGTGCTTAGATAATAATATATGTTAAGTTCATTTCTCACATAGCAAGTTACTATCAACTTACTAGTTAGTGTACCTAAGAGTTTCTGAAGGAGAAAGCATGACTGTGTCGTCTGTGCTCAAGATACAGCCATATCATGATAATTATTGTTATTGAGATTTATTTTTTAATATCTCAGCCTTTGGGATATGGTATTTTAAAAATAGACCCAGATTTTATTGAATCAATTTCAGGAAGAATCTATATTAAAAATGGATTATTTTATAGAACTTAAGACTCGGATTTAGTGGCAGTAATCAGAACTCATATATTTTGATTGCCAGTTTTAAACTAATGTCAATAAAACACAATCAGTGATTAAAATATTTATATAAGTAATAAATTTTATCTTTAAGAAATGTTTGCGTATTTGATTCAGCAAATATTTATTGACTAGCTGCAGGTCAATAGTGTCCAAATTTCTGTATATGCAGATGAATGAGAAAAGACTTTTAAAATAGAGAAGTATCTAAAATCCTTGATATGACATATATTTGTCTCTTTACTTTCACTCAAATACCTTTTATAATATTTATTTAAAATAGGTAACATATAGCAATCACAATTTTTACAGCGGTGTTTTGCCCTATATGGGCCTTATTTTTTTAACCTATTGGTGCATTTATGTGAGAACAGCCACAAATTAATGCCTCATATCACCTGAGGGTGTCCCTGATGCAATCGATATAAACCAAAATACCCTCCTGAGGAGTAAATGCAACTTCAGTTGTGTGATAATGTCTTTCCCTTAACTGACCTTATAAATTAACTTGCCTGGAATCCACACAGTTGTTTTCTGATATTTTGGTTTATGCTGATCATCTGACAGCCCCTTAGGCCAGTGGTGTGCACAGCCACTATTAGCAAGGTGTTTGCCCTTTGGAAATGCATTTCTTGAAATCACATTATAAACAAGAATTTGTTACAGACATCCTTTATAGAAATTCAGATGAAGTCCTTTCAGCTTTAAGTTGCAATGTCACCCATAGGTGATTCTTTTGCACTATAGAACATTTTGAACTGATAGTATAAAATCATTTTGAGAACAACAGGGTATAATTTAGATTTCTCAGCTGGGATGTTCCTATGGGAGTGTCCTATTCTCTTACTAACAAGGCTGCTAAATGCCACCTGCAAATCCCATCTTCATTTCTTTTTAACTTCTCCTATATTTCACAATATTGATGAGGTAATGTGTGGCTGGAGACATGTCAGTGTGTTCTGCTCTCTCGTCTAACAGTGCTGACTGGAACACTGCCCTTGGCCGTGCAGAGGTTCCTCACAGATGGCAGCTGAATGTCCTGCCCACCACCTCTACCTCCCAGTGCTGATACTGCAACCAGTTAACCAGACTGTCCTAGTAAAATACGTGTCATTTGTCATGTGAATGTAGTACAGACTTCTGTTTAGGAGGACACAATTTGACACTTTTAATATATAATTTGGAAAATTATAAAGCGTGCCAAAACAATTTTGATATTAGGAAAACAGCTGGTCAATTCTCATGCATGTGGATATGAAAACAATTGGAAAATTGTCCATAAAAGTAATCTTGAGAAATGTCTTGACATGTTTAATTAAAAATGATAATGTAATACAACATAAATTATGAATATTTAATAATTTTGTCATCAATATTTATTAGTAATATCTAAATATCACCTTATAAGTCACTTTTACTTTCTATTCTTGTCTGTGGGTTCAGTAAGACACAGAGAAAAGTGTTATTTTTCTTAGTATAATGCAAAAAGCTCACTGAAAAAACAAAATCTAAGAAATAATTTCTAATTAATATGTATAAAAATGAGATTTGACTATTTTAAAACTATTCAAAATTTATAAAAACAATGGTAATACCAGAACTCTGTGATAGAAACATAAGAATGTTGCTACTCCTATTACAGGTGAGTAAATGAATGTTCATAAAGAGCAAAATATTTTGACAAGATGACATAGTCAATGGTAGAGCCTACATTAGAATTTATGCCTCTTGCTATCTAGATAAATGCACTTGAAAATACAACAGCCTGAATCTTCTCTAAACCTAAAATAAGTCCACCACAGAGAACTTGATATTTTGTGTCACATTGTACCTACCACTCATGTTGCACTAATTGTTTCACATTTCCCCCTGTACTATAGGCATCTTTGGACAGTTCTCAAATGATTGATTTCTTGTTCATATCACCACTGTGCCCAGTATGGCACCATGTTGATAACAGTCTAGTGAAAGATTAGAATTCAACACTACTCTATTGGATAAGAATTGCATATAATTGTTTTTTTTTTAGTACATCTCTAAATAATGTAATTATAGTTGACGCTTGAACAATGTGGGGTTATGGGCACCACAGTCCAAAATCCTTGTATAACTTTTGACTCTGAAAAACTATAGCCATGCTTCGGCCTCATAGAAGACTGGTTACAGGGCTATCCTCCCCCAACAAAAACAGCCAGGGATGCTCAAGTCCCTTGTGTAAAGTAGCACAGATGAATGACATATTAGATCCTATGCATCCACCAGATTATTGACTGTGAGTCAAAAGTAGTATTTGAATTGCAGCTGGTTGAAATCTGGAAATACAGAGGACCAACTCTACATTTATTGAAAAATACCCATTTATAAATGGACTCACACTGTTCAAACCCACGTTTTTCGAGGATCAACTGGAATATTTTCCAGCAAAAAGTAATGGCAATTGAAATGTCTATAATAGCTAAGTTAGATTGTTATACTTGGAAGATATTTGTGTAAAGTACTATGTGATAGTTTACATCAAATTGAAATATGATCTGTAAGTGGATGATTACTATTCAGAATGGGTTTGTGTGGACATACTCCATTACAATGGCTACCTTAGGAGTATAACCAAATAGCTTAGAAAATAGAAATAAAATCTAAGAGGATTATGTTCCTTAATTAAAGCTGATACATAATCTTTAATCAATATTTAATCAATAGCTATAGAGTGAACATAATTATATCATTTCATTTCAGAACTTCTTTTGAGTGTTCTATTAAAGATTAGAAATATGAATCATGTAAAGGTCCTCATAACCAAGTACAAGGTTTCCAATCTGCCAAAATTAAGTTTTTCTATATTTTCAATAATTTATATATTATGATCAAGAAATTGTTTTCTCTCTGAAATTCTAAAAGGTTACACATTAATAATAAAAACATCCTTTTAAGTTTCCTTCAAGCTTAACTCATGTCTCATTCAAATGTGTAACTTAGAAGGTGAGTTGAAGATTAAAAAATAACTGCATGCCATATGGTGGCTTATAACAAATACACCTTTCCATTGTGTGGGCATCGTCGGGTTGGTTTGTTATTGATTTACACATTGATGTATAAAGTTTTAAATAGCAATTCAGTAGCCCAATGCTTCATGGCTCAAAATACCCTAGCCAGAGCTTTGGATGGATGATGGTGGGTTTTCTAAAATTTATTTTCCACGTGCATCACACATCACTCAGGTTTAAGCAAGTGGCGTAACCATCCTTCTTCCCTCCTCCCCATCCCTGTCAGTGCAAACTCTTTTATTTTGAAATATGCCATATTTTTAATAAAACTAAATAAAATGGACATTTATTTGGAATTTAGAGATAAAGGTATTGACCAATATTTCAAATAGTGTGACTTTAATACAAAATTTGAGAACATATTATTACCATATTTTCAGTATTTTGCAGCAACATATTTTTACAAATATAATGCATGCTTTCTTTTTCTTATTCTTGTTCCCTTCTAAAAAGGTCTAATCTGAATGAGTATAGAATACGTGGGTCTATTTTCCCAGTGGTGATTATAGTGATTAAGTTTATTTTCCCTCTGAGATATCAAGACAGATATTATAGTAATTTTCAGATGTAAAGCATCTACGTTTAAGTAGTTTCTATAGCTTATCACATATAAAAGTTAAAATAATCAGGACAAGACAGATACAGTATTTTTTTCTAATCCTACAGCAACAAAACACAAAAGAACAGGTGTTTTGACAGTACACTGGACCAGATGTTATTTTTTAGCATACTTTAAGCTGCATAATGGCAGGAATTCAGTATTCTGTTATTCTAGCTATGTCAATAGAAAGACACAGCAGTTGAAAAGTGTTTGAATTTGGATAAAGAAATTTCTTAAAACTTTTAAGTAATTTTTGATAATTTTTAAAACCTCAGTGCAATATATCTCAGGACCAAGGTCATGAGATGCCTGACAGTATTCATGAGGTTCATAGTTGAGGACAGATGTCTTGCTTGCATTCTAGCATCTGGTTAGATTATACACTATATACTCATTAATCTATTCTGAGCAGGTACTGATATATACTTGAAATTTGATTTTACTTTTTGCAGAAAAAATTCTGGAAATAAAACAAGGAAAGCTCTTTTCTGACTCTGATTTTGACAACTATTAGTTGTGATATTTGCTAACTCGGTTTCCACTTCTGTAAAATGATGAAATTTTTTTAGGTGACCTTAAACTATTTGGCCTAAGTGACTTTTTAAATTGCTTTTTCTGATATACCGCAGTAATTATGGTTAGAGGTTTGTTTTCTGTTTCTGTGGCCTTTAAGTTGTTCTAAAGCCTTTGATGTGTCTGCTATGGACCTTAACTGTAAACTTCTGGAGAGCAAGAGATGGCTTACCTGATTCTTTAATCCTAATACCAACTAAGTATTAGGATACCATTCATGGGAGTTACATTTGCCTTCATTGAAAGAACAAATGAATGATTATTGAAGTCTCTTCTGACTCTGAATATCTATCAGATCTTATTTGGATTATCACCAAAGTTCCTTCCAACTTTAAAATTAGACAGTTCTGTATTCATCTATCCTGTACTTAATTTTTCTTATGCAACCTGCCTGATTTATTGTGGTGATGGACTATTTGATACAAAAAAAATACATATTTTATCAGAGAAAGTGCTATTTTAATAATAAATGTTAAATAACCTAGTGTTCCACACTCTAAATTCCCATTTAGAAAAGAATGATACATAGAGTCTATTTCGATGCTATTATTTCTTGTATTACATAGTCTATCCATGTGCTTCAATTACTTTTCACTGGCATATATCTGTTTCTTTGTTTTTTTTTTTTCTGTAGGTTTTACATAGTCCAGTTTTATAACCAAGATAGATAATGCTCATCAAATTTGAAGCTGTTTTTAATTGTCAGAGAGTAGATTCCTTTTAATTGAAAAGATAATACTTAGTATATGTTTTGAGACATAGTCTTCTGAAAAAAGGGAAGGAAAAAAGAAAAAAACATTCAAGGAAACTCACTGTCTGTGCCCTGCTTTTTCTCAAGTCGATAGCACTGTCTTGTCAATAGCTCCCTCTGCAGACCAGGGAAAGCTTGTGAATTTGGCTTAATGATCAGATTATAGAGAGTGAACTCTCAGCTCATAGTTGTCTATTAAAATTTGATTTGAAAGGCAACACCCGAAGACACCTTTCGGAGGTTAATTTTTTAGCAATGTCAGGTTTTATATGATTTCTGAGAGGATAGCTGTAGGCCCTGTCAAAGGGAATTCACTGGGAGAGAGGGAGAGAAAGAAAAGGAAGCAATAACTATTGCTGAAGGCCTGCAAGCAAGCATAATAAACTCTTCAGTCAGCTGTTTAAATAAGTACACAGCAAATTAATTTTTTCTTTTTTTTCCTGCTGAAAATTGATTTATCTGAACATTTTCCCCATGAAGGCAGTTTCTAAGCTGTCATGTAGTCAGTACACTTTTCCTAGTGATGTGAGAACAGTTTAGTTTCCACTGCCAACGTATAATTCTTGTACTTGAAACAGTATGCACCCCTACCATCAGTATTGTGAGCAGTATTCCCACATTAAAGAGAGTGGGTGAGGCGATGAGTTCAACCATGCTTGGACGCATTTGCCATAGGTGGGGTGGCGGGGGTCTGCAGCTTTTGAACACAAGAGGGCTGTGTGTCTTTTTTTTTTTTGTAACCTGTAATGGTTCTGGATTCCCTTAGAAGATGGGGTTCATTAATACACATTAAAATCAAACTTTAGTCTCTGAAGATGCACAAATACATGATAATTCATAAGGATAGCACACATTAGTGACTAGCTACATGTATTGTGTTTCCCTTAGTAAATTATATTTCAAAGCATAATTACCACAGGTGAGAATAACTGTTTATTGAACAAATTGTTTTCAATGGAAACTTTCCTTACTTTTTATATGTCCATAGTTTTTTTTTCCATAGAACCACCAGATGCAATATATTTTATTACATAATATGTTTATAATGGAGCACATTGACAGCAGGATGCAATAAAAAATGCAGGCAGTTACCATGAATTTGCTTCTGTGTGTGCCATAGACATAACAACAGGCTTAGTATGAGGCTGAAATGAGATAATTACTGAGAAAGTGCTTTGAAAATATGATAATACTATAAAAATGTAAAGTGACTATAATTATTGTTATTAATTATTGAATTTCCATAGTATAAGAACTTTCAGACAGTGGTTTATAGAACAATGACATACTGAATTATATTAGGGAACATTGCATTATTATTGAAGCAATTGATTGAAAACCATACCATACACAAAAGAAATGCACATACTTTTTTTTGTTTTAATGTTTAAATTTATATTTACTTTTGGTTTCAAGTTAATATGACCCTTCTACTTCTACTTTCATGGGGAACAGATATCAACACTTTGTGCACACCTGTACTTAAATATTTTTGAAAAGTAGAAAAGGCCTTTTCCATGGGACATCTCCACATATGGTCCCTATTCATCAGTAAAACTGAAGAAGAGTTCTGAGACAGATCAATTTACATAAACAGATTATAGATGGAGCACATGATAATTTAAGTAGTTTATTTAATTTTTACAAAGCGAAGATTATACCAGTGAAGTGGAGCAAAGATATGCAGATGGAGGCAGTGAGCTTCAGGCATTTGTGACAAAAAAGAAAACAAAATAACCTAAGGCAAACCTATCACACCTGCTTTAAAGGAAGAAATCATTAAGAAAAGAGAATAGTGTACGTGGATACAAGTGTAGAAAATCCTTCATAAACAAGGCGGACTTTGAAAGAGAGGCTTGGGATTTTGATAATGTGTTCAGAAGTATAGGTAAAGAAACAAATCATTAAGGAGAAAGAAAAGCATGGGTTTTCCAGACAGAAAAGAACAAAACTTCATTCCACAACACAAACTCCAAATTCAAATATTGAATTTTGAGCTTTATCCCCTAGACCTAAAGCATAGGCAATGGGAGTTGGAAATGGTGAGGATCTACAAGAGAATAATCTTACAACACAAAACGAGAGGCAGGAAAGGTCAGGAGTCCAGGGCTCTTTGCAACCTCATTTCACAATTAGGTTTTGAAAGCCCAGTAGATGGTGTCAGTAGATATGGATGAGAATTAAGTGACCAAATTAATGAATAATTGGTAAAAAGGTGCATGGCTTTGTTTGAGTTTGTATATGTATTATTTATCTCAAAATGCATTTGTCGTACACATGCTAGATGCTAAAGTTCTAGAAGCCATTAGAATAAACAGTTGTGGATGTGCAATAGGTAACTGGACATTCAAGTACAGAACTAATAGGATGTTGATGCTAGGTATGCAGAATTGGTAGAATTCTACACAGAGTGATAACTGAGCTTAGAGTAGATACAAAGTCTGAGAATATGGAGAATTTATGAAGGAAAACAGCCCCAGAAAATATATTTTTGGAAAAAACTATGGGCGAAAAACTTACTGTGACATAAAGTAAATAGAGGAATAAATGAAACAAAATAATAATAAGGAAATAGATATCAATTAAGTAGAATTTTAAAGTATGGTACTTAACATTTTTCAATGTTGAAAATGGAAAAAATCGCTACTTCAAAAAGCTCTGAGGTAATTCATGGGTGTTATTATTTATTACTTTCCTGGTATTTCTGAGCTTGAATTAAGCATATTATTTAGTTAGCCATACAAGCAAAGCCCAGCTTATGTGAGCTTGTGATTGCTACATGACAGTAACTCAAAGTAACCGTATGTCTCATGGGGCCACTGTAGTTTACATTGAGTTGCCCAGACTGTATCTGCTCCGATGTTATGTGGGAAATCTCCATGTCTTTCTTGGGGCACAATTAGGATCCAGGCATTTTGTTCTGAATAAGCTTTTTAAAAAGCTGCATTTCTTTATTTTCAGTCTTCACAGATTTAAGTTTAAAAATTATCATTAAAATTGTGACACACTCTTTCTGAGATTTTTCCTAAACTGAGTTGTGCCCATTTTGCTAGTCCTTTACCCTTCCTGGGAATGTGTACTCTGAAGAAAAGAGGGAGGCCTCTCTTCAGACCCTGAGTCTGCCACTTGTTAGCAAACTATTCACCTAACAAATTACCCAGTTATTAGCAAATGTAAAAAAAAAAAATGGTAGTAAGAAATGGTCATACAACCACTTGGAACCTTTACTTGCATTAACATAGTAGAGGAAATCAATGTTTATTTTCTAGAAAATAAATACTATTTATTCTTCCTATGATTTTTTGCAACATACAAAAGCAGTGATTATTTTTCCTTTAAATTGCAAACCTTTTACTAAGCCTGGGGTTGACTCCGTGTGGTGACCTTTCTGAGTAACTTGCAATACTGCTGAATTAATGCCGTGCCTTGAAGAAGCCAGTCATCCTAGCACACTGGCTGGACTGTGGCTGTTGATTCAAAAGACCATCCTGAGTTTCCCAAAAATAAAATAAATAAAACAATTTTCATTAATAAATATAGTCTAAGCTCTCATAATTAGTATCATCAGAACTAGTACTTTTTTATTTTTTTATATATGAAATGCAAGACTATCACTTTATATCTGCATAATCATTGATATGATTTTAAAGTGGCTACGTATATATATAAGGTGAAAACTATTTGTTACAAAACACCAGAACAATCCTTTTCTCTTTCTTTTAAATTGCTTTTTAGTAAAAATCATGCTTATTTAAACCAATCATAAAATAAAATACCTACCCAATAAACAAAGAAAGAGCTCATAGACAAAGTTTATAACTCAATTTCTGTTTTACATTTGTTTAAGGAAGTTGTAAATTTTTAACATCAAGAACTTTTAATTACAATAAATACTTTAATTAGAATTTCTTCTTAAAAATATTAATCGATGACAAAAGTAAACAGTGAAAGAATACCGGGTAACAGGATTGACTGTGAACATTTTAGGTGAATGATTTGTAGTCTTATACCTTGTTTCTTCATGATAACTCATCAAAAGCTACTTTGAAAGAATGGCAACATGACTGCAATAGTGCTAATATTTCTTGTAATAATGATTAGGAATGTAAAAACTTGCCCTGGCTGGTGTGGCTCAGTGGATTGAGCAGTGGCCTTCAAACCAAAAGGTCATCGGTTTGATTCCCAGTCAGGTCACATGTCTAGGTTGCCTGCCAGGTCCCTACTTGGGAGCATGCTAGAGGCAATCAATGGATATTTGTCTCACACACTGATGTTTCCCTCCTTCTCTTTTCCCCTCTCTCTAAAAGTAAATGAATAAAATCTTTTAAAAAATTAAGAAAACTAAACGATGCATAGGTAGGGTATATTTTCACTAAATTTACAAATGAGAAACCAAGAGTTGACAAAGTTAAATTATGTGCCAAAGGTGACAACCATCTTCCAATGTAAAGATTGGTTGGAATCTAGACTGTCATAAAAGTTTTTGAAGTCTGCTTTCCCATCATTTCTACTGAAGGATCACTATTATTCCTTTCGAAAGAGCCATAATTTTCATGCCACTGTTCTACTTAGCATGTTGCTCTGCCTTCATATACATATAGAGAAACCAATATGCAAATTCTGACAGACAAATGCAGTGATAATTCTGTGTACACGGGAGCTAAAGGCCACTTCGTTTACCAGGTCAACAACTGTTTAGCTGCTGCTGGAGACTCTTTAGTTACTTCTCATGTTTGTAACTCTGCCCTTCAGATTTGATTTGTAATAATTAGGATATTTTCAAGTGATTCTGTAATTTGTGCAAAGAATATCAAGTGTTTGTCCATGTATTGGTAAATAAGATTATAGCAATAGGTAGGTTAAATCAAAGAAATAATCAATTATACAGAGTAACAAAGGGCAGAATTGTAATTAAAATACAGGCTCTTAATTGACTGTGCTGCAGAAATCAAGTAAAAGAGTGGAGTAAGCTGTTATTTATTTATTTATTTACTTACTTCTTTATTTGTTGCGTATGGTAACTACAGTTGTTTCCCAGCTATGAATAAATTAAAGGATTTTTTTCCCAATTTTATGCTTTGCATGAAACTTTATTTTAAAAAAATGTTCTAGAGTATCAGAAAAGTCCCTCCCTCTAGAATATTTTGATCTATTCAGGGCAAAAAAAATCTTGAAAAATTAAATAGTAATACATAGAATGATATCGATAAATCATTATTTTATAATTTAATCATATAAGTTTCTACAATTAATATATCATTGTGAACTATATTCCTTTAGAGACTTGAGTAAGAAAAGGACTTGAATTCGAATTTGAAAAGGTGGCTGAAACTGGAGTACATGTGATGAGGGGGAAAGACAATTGGCTTTGCTTTAAAATGTTGAGCAAGACGCAGTTCAGTGGGGGATTCTGTGTGCCTGTGGGTTCTGTATGTACACCCACAGACTTTAAACCTGGGATCTCCTTTTTCCTGGCTGTTTACTACCACACAAGGTCTTTTGTCTTCTTACTCTGTTTCCTCATTTATAAAAACAGAATGATAAGAACACCTACTGTTCAGCTGTGTGAGGAATAATGAAGGAAGCATTTATCTTTTTTTCTTTTTATTATTTCTTTATTTTATTTTATTTTTTAACTTTTTTATTGTTGTCCATGTACAGTTGAAGGGAAACATTTAAACACACTGTCCATCAGCACAGTAAGTCCAAGTGCTAATATCAAAACGTGGCCTTGTGAGTGTATCCATGGGTCGAGTGAAGAGGTCATGGCAGTAGCAAAATGAGATATTACAATACTCGAAGTTTAAAGTGCAGGAAGGGAATCGAGAACATTCAGAAACTTCTCTCAGTTTTGCTGTCACTAATGCCTGCGTCATTTTTAAGCCAGTGTGATACTGGATGGTTACACTGAGGGCAACCACTAATGACTGGTGCAAGCATGAGTTGTTAGTTAAAACCACAGAAATTGAGGTCTATCTGGACTAAACTGACTGAATAGTTTGTAACTGTCTGCTGAGCAAAAGGAATAACAAAGAAGAATGGGAAGTGTCTTTTAGATTTGCCCTCCTCATTGAGGCTCCCTGGGTGGCAGGCTTTATAAGCCGCCCACCTTCTGTATGGTAAAAGACAGTAACATTATATTTAAATGAGAACTGCCACTGCGAGTAGATTGAACAAGACTGTGGTCCCTAGAGGCATTGTAAAATGTTTCCAGGAAATCCCTGCTCTTTGTTTCTAACCACTCTGTGGACTAGTGAAAGCCAGAGAAAGCAAGAAATAGGGCTGCAATCCCAATGCCTCTGTAGCTGCTCATGTAAGACCACAATTTTCCCTGCACCTGAGATGTTTGCGCGAAGAGAGTTATTTTTCAAGCTGCCTGTGGAAACTGAACAGATCTGCATGCCACCAATGACATTCGAAGCTTCAATTCTGATACATCTTTAAGAGCGATTAGACAAAGAAAATTAATTCCAGTTGGAAACACAAAAAACATTTCATTTGGAAACTGACATGAGTAAAATTATAACTATAGTAAATATAAAATATGGACACCTAAAGTGACAGTACATTGTGACTTTAAACATTTCCATACAAATTAATGTTTTGTTAACACCCAATAAAGTACCCAAAAGCCAGGAGAGCAACACAGCAATCGTAAATGAGGATGCTCTTTTTGCGCAGAGCCTCTGTCTGAGCAGCCCCAACTCTGAGGCTGAGCTGCAAGCGGGGAAAGATGCCGCAAAAAGCAGCTGAAGCAGGTCATCAAAGAGTGCTCAGTTGGACATTTCTCTCTCTCTTCATTCTTTTATTCTTTAGATAAAACATTACAGATAGAAAGGATAAAAAAGATATGTGATACATTCTCAAAAGGGACGATATTGTCCCAAGGGATGAAAACTTATTGGTAGGGTAGAACATGTTTGATGTCCTAACGGTTATGCGCAGTACCTAAACAGCTGTGCAGTGTGCATGGGGTTTACGAATGTCACTGGGCACGAGCGATTAGGGAAAACAGAATGTCTGAAAAGACTTACTGACAGTGTGATAATGGAACAAAGACTGAGAAATGTTGGTGCACATGCAAGACTTTGAGTCAAGGGTAACTTATTTTAGGCGTTTTAATTATGAGAGACAGGGGTCACAGACAGCAGCATCATGGAAATTAAAACCAAAACCAGAACAAATGAAATAAAACCCTAAGTCCGTAATGTGCACATATTTATACTAATATGCACAGTATCTGATAAACTTATCTTTAACTTAACCTCAGCTCCACAGACATTTATTAAATGCCTCTTATGTGCCGGCATTGTACTTCCTCTGGAATGGAGCAATAAATATTCTTGTATGGCAAACATAAACTGGATGAAAACAGATACCAAACTCTTACTAGCAGTGAGGATGTGGGAAGGAAGAAGTGTGGTGTTTCAACAGCATGTAGCAGAGACACCCTTGGAAGGTGGCTTTTGATGAAAGACTTGGGTAAAAAGTGGAAGGCAGCCAGGCAAAGAGTGTTCCAAGCAACCATACTAGTATGCCTGAAGGCCCAGAAGTCAGAGGCCATGTGATGTGTTTAAATAAACAAACAGGATCCAGAAGGCTGAGGTTTAGAGACCAGGAGGAGGCCAGCAGAAGCTGTTTTGTAAAAGTGAAGAAGTGGCTCAGAGATTGATGGAGGCCACGTAAGTCTTGCTAGGTATCTTGGGATATGTCCCAAAAGGAACCCAATTTTAAGAAGGAGATTGACTCACCTGATAAGGATTGTGTGACTGAAAGACTGGATTAAGTCAATTTAAATATCCAGTATAAATAAATGTCTAACAACAGATTTTCTTCTAAGCACCAATGAATCCTCTTACTAACATATAAGGCTCTTCTTTAAAATGAAAACCCCCAAATCCAGAATTCTTGCTTGTCAATATGTCATCTACACATTGGAGAGGAGGAAAGAGAGAATGCAATGCTTTATTTAATCAAATATACAAATGGTGCACTTGGGGGAGACAAAACTCTCGTGACAAATGTTTGCAGGGCCTGTGGGGCAGTTTGAATTACGATGTCTGTGACATTCGCCATACATCTCCGCAGTGAATGCAGCAGTCAGCGTTGATGGAATGACTAGACAGAATTTGAATAAAACCAGGAGTACAACTGGGTGGTTTTCCAGGACCTATACGATTTCGACTTACAACAGACTAGAGCGGCTGGGGCCAGTGTACCGGTGGCCGTGGGGAGCTGACACCCCTGTGTGAGCTGTAGTCAAGATACCTTTTATAATACCTGTCTTTTATTTAAAGCAAAGTTTAAAAGGAGTAAAAGATTGTAGGCCATTTCATTCACAGGAATACACAATCTATTAAATGATCCCATAGCTTTATCTGTCCTTTTTATTTGTTCACAAATGGAATGGATGCAAAATAAACCCTTGCCTCAAAATACTTGTCTGTAATAGCTGGTGAAAAATTGTGAGAATTTAAAAACCAGAGGTTTTCTAGGGTGTAAATAATTCACATGCAAACATAAAAATACACTGCAGTGAAAACTAAAATAAGAAGAAAATCTTTTTATTATGCACACATGGTTCATATTTATTTTTGGTGCATTAATGTTGCTGCTATAGTTTATTTTTAAATTATATTTGGTTGTAAGAGAATTTTTAAGACATTATATTTAAATTTGTCATATTTCCTTGAATTTGTTTTGTGTATTGGGAGAGTTTATTTCAGTAATGTGTAGTGTGTACTAATTTCCATTAGTAGTGGCCCTTGGGTTCATTTAGAAAGCTATAGAACTTACAAAATTTCATTAATCAAAATGGGAAATAAAAATGAGAATGGAATTTTATTTTATGGCAGTAAACCATAAATGAACATATGTCCTGAAAAAGATGTAAGTTTGTTCCAAAAACATTTGTTGAAATAGCAAACTTCTAGAAAACAAATAATTTTAAGGAACAAATGGATGTAAGAATTGTCTTTAAATTTAAAACACTAAAATAGAATACACACACACACATTATATATATATGTGTGTGTGTGTGTATATATATATTCTAGCCCAAATAAAATCATTCAGGTTACCTAGGGATAAACTGTTCGTTAAGTATAATGGGTGACAAAATTAGTTGATTGATTGGCTGGCTGCATTCTAAACTGGTAAGATTCCATTAATCTCTGTCTCTTATCAATGAAAAGACATTTTCTAAATTACCTATAAATAGGATGGTCATTAATCGCAAAGTGAGAAAACACTGAATCAGCACCTAAAGATCTGGGGATTGCTTCTGTTGCTCTCAGAGTCAGATTAGTTTCAGAGAAAACAAGGACAGTGCAGTATAAAACTGAAAAGTTCCTTGGTGACAGACGCCGATGTCATCCATGCTGATGTCAGCTTCCAAGTGCCTCACACGTGGCTGATCCTCCATAAATATATGCCAAAGTAATCAGGAGTTAAAACTGAGAACCTAAACTCTTAAAAGCATATGCTGATCCTTAACAGAAGAAATAAATGCAGAGAACAAACATATGAAAACTTACACTGATAATTAAAATTCTTCAGTAGTATTGAAGAAGATGTAAAAAATTTAATTTAATGGCTTATCCCATGAATCATCCACATTTATTGAAACAGAATTTCCAAAGGATAATCTAATTAAAAATGTGGTCAAGGCCTTGCAATGTATTGGGTAAGGTAATTTTCAAAAACATTTGCATATAAAAATAATAGAAACTGTTCTTTTAGCATTCAAAATCTTCATTTCATATTACATTTCTGAAAGCAATTATGTCTCTATATACTTAGATAACATTTAAATAATCTATTAGGGATTTGCTTTTTTAAATTAAATTGCTATAATACGAACATTGCTGTATCCATACAAAAATGAAGGTTCCAGATATATTAATTCCAATTTAAAACTTCTCTTCATTTCCAGAGCAATGCAATGATAGTTTAGAACAAAACAATTAAACACTCATGAGACGGTTGTGTTGGGTTGGGAGGGTACTGCAGTCATTAGCCTAAAAGATTCCAAAAGCCTGTTATGGGTCTGGTGCTTTTGCTTGTGTGAGCTTGTGCCTACAAATGAATGTGTTATCCCAACGTGTGAATGCAATTGTGCAGAACCTTTTCAAGGCTTCAGTTCCACTGACCTGAATTTATCATAATGTTAGTATTTGTGTTATGGGTCAATGAACATTATTTTATAAATTTTTACACTTACTAAGGACTTATTTAAAAATCCATGCTAAATTTTTTATAATAAAATTGTATTTCAGAATGTAAAGTATGTGTACAAAATGTTCAAAGATGTGATAAATACATTTACATGATTTGAGTTAATGGTGGAAGAAGAAAATCTGCTTAATCTAAAGATTTATTTGAACATAAATAATGTTTTTATTTGTATGATATAATCATTCATCCAAAGTAATCATAATGGATAGGTTAAATATATAAATACATACCTTAAAATATTTCTTTTACCATAAAATATGTAACAGGCAGGACACTGGCCTACTTTGAATGTTAACTGACCCTTTGTCTTAACCCCCCCAAAAAAAAATAACGCACTAACTATAAATTCTAGATTTTGTTTTCAAGACTCCTAGTTGAGAATCCTTAGTGATTTTTAAAATATTTCTCGACTTTTCCTAAAATTGCTCAAATCAATCTCAACAGAAATTTTAGCAACTTCATCAAGATTTTCCTAAGTATTCAACTTAATCTCCATTGAAACAGTATTTCTTTATCTTGCACTCATATGTCACTGGAAGTTCATATTATTTCATAATAGCCAATTTATTTATATAATGTCAGTAAAATTTTTAGTGAAATACATATATTGAGAACAAAAACAACTTAATGCTGGTGAGCACTTCATCCCACCAGGGGAAGGAAGCTCCTGTGAACAGAAAAGTGAACTACACTGTGTCCTGTTAGTTCTGAGGCTTCCGGCTGTTCCAAGCCTTACGTCAGTGCGTTCCACAAAAGTGTAATCAAGGATTCAAGAACAGTAATCAATCAGCTGAGAGTCTGTTTGTATAGAGCACTCTACTCAAATTGTCCCCTGGAAATTTTTAAATTGATATTCTGACCTCTATACAAAAACACACACACACACACACATAAAATTTCACATAATAGACAGTTCCTAGAAAAATCCCCCTATCTTTCTCTCTCTGTCACAAACACATATGCATATTTATACACATATATTTATAGTTGTGTTTATGCTTATATATCAGATTCATGAGTAGCCCATGATTTTCATCATCTGAGTGGGAAGTGTAGTTAAGAATTCACATTGTCTGATTACTAATCCCATTTTTATTCTTTTTTATAAGAAAATTCTCTGTTCCTTATTAAATATTTCTCTCATATAGAGGAAAAATCAGCATGCTTTTTAATGTACAGAGAATATGCTTTGTATTAACAAGCCTAGTTTCCAATTTTGGTTTTGCTAATTAATGGCTATTTTGCTTTGCACATGAATAAATTATTCAGTACATATACTATGCCCAGAACAGTGCCTGAACACAATAATAATTATGTATATTTACTATTACTAGGTTTCTCAATCACTTTAAAACATGGTTTCTAAATCTTTTAAATTGTTATTTAATAACATTGTATATTAAAGACAATAATGACTCTCTTTGGTACTGCATACAAGGTTTTGTGTTCACTTTTGATTCATGCATTTTAAATTATTGCTAAATTCTTAGAAGATTTTCAGGTTTAGAGTAAAGGAGACAGGATATAAATGCTATATTTCTGTGTGTTTCTGAAATTCACTTCTTTAGTTGCACTTAATTATGTGTGCATTTAAAAACACATGGCACTCAACTGTAATATTTGTTACAATTTTAATAAGCTTTAAATATAAATCTCCAGTGAGAAATAAAGTGAGGATAAAGTGAACCAAAAAAGAAAGTTAAGACAAATTTTATGCAATTACACTAGAAATGGGTTGGAAGGAAAATGAGAACCATGTCTTGCCTTCATAAAATAGTCAATTCTAACTTTTAAAAATTAAGGAATGACTTAAAATAATATGATAAAGCTCTGTTTATAATATTCTGTTTATGATTGTAAAATTGCAGTTAAAAATAAAAATTATGGTTGCTAATTTTTAAGAAAAATTGAAATATTTTTCAACAAATATTTAAATACAAAGCATGTATTTTAAAATAAAACCAAACTATCACTGAGGCAAAATATTAACTAATACATATTTTTAAAAAATATTTCAATATTGTGTTGCTGCCTATTTACTTTTAAAACCATGTAAAATGTTTATATACATTTAAACCAATATGCTTATCATCCTAGGGCTTAAAAGAATGTAATTCATATTTATAGAATTTTAAAAAAGAATAAAAACAATGTTGACATGTGGCTTTTTATAAGTTAACCTAGACATGCATTTCTACTCATTTCAAGGTACTTAAAATGAAATTTCACATTGATTAGATAGCATTTTAAGAAATTCTATTATCTTAAAATTGCTGTCTGGGCATCGTGTTTATGGTTTTCTAAATTGCTTTATAAAGAAGTTAAGATGACAGTTACCCTGATGGCTGTATACCCTTTAACGATTTTCTAACCATGGTCAATCCATTAACCTTCAGGGCATTCCTGTATCACTATCCGTATCTTCTCAAGTATGATCTAAAGTAAGTTTTAATCCACATACCTACCTTGAGTAGTTGGAAGATGAATCAACATTGACATGTCAATAGATGTTTATGTCTTCATAGAATAAGGAAAAACAAATAGATTATGTTAATATTGCTGTGATGCATATTTTACAGAAAACTATGTTTTCCTTCACATCTGAGGGTTATAGTTTTGTGTTTCTAACAGTGAGGACACATGTAATCTGCACTCCATAGCATGCATGCCAGTCAGTTATAAAATGAGACCCACCTGTGCATATTTACATATAGAATTGTTTTTGTTTTCTAGATTTTAGACTCAAAAATAAATAAATAGATGATAGTTACGTGTTGTTAATCCTTGATTTCAATAACAATATTATTTTTAGGAGAATGACATAATAAATGAAAAAGTCTGATATTTGAAGTAACAGACCTAAATTAAGGTATTAGCTTCCAACACAATTTGTCATGTGATTTTTAGTAAATTTATAACCTCTCCAAAACTTTCCAAGTTTTAAGCATACATGTGGTTTACAGTTGTCTGTATGGAAAATAATGTAATAATTAACAAATAACAATACAAGAATAAACTGTGGTTCATGTACTCACAACTGTTAACATACTTTTGCCATGTCCTGTATTTTAAGTCACCCAAATACTATTTATTTTTTAAATTTTATTTTATTAATTAAATTGTTTTATTTTTCTTCAATATATTTATTTTTTAATTTTAATTTAAAAAATTTTTGTTTAATATCTGTGCAATGTTTCAAATAATTATTTGGTATGATTAAAAATAACTAATGTACAGACTTGATCCAATGGAATAAGATTTGATTACTAACATCAGGTGACACGTCTCCCTTGGACTACAGTGATTATAAACATCTCTTAGAGAAGATGAGAGATTTGGTGAATCATATTGAAATGTGAAGCAAGCAGTTTCTATTTTTTCAAGTGACAGTGCTAAATAACAAGCCAATAATTTCTCACTGTTCTGAGAAAGTAAGAGTAAGAGTGATAGTACTAAGTTCACTTCGGATGCCAAGCTAACCAGCAGGAAGTGAAGTTCCTGAAAGTGATTCTTCAAGCTGTGAAGATTGAGATAAAACATATATCAAAAAATAGCACAGAGAATGCCAATAATAAATGTTGCTTAACGAAATCAGAGCTACAAAAAATAGCTCCTATTTGTGAGTATTAAAATTGTCTGGATGCAGTACAACACTGTCATACAAGGTCGTGGGTGAAGGGAGATTGAACAGTCTCCTGTTTATTACTCAGTGTAATTCTTGAATATAGACCAGAATAAGTAGAGATGACAAATATGGAATTTATAGGAAAGGGATCTAAGAAGTTAGATCTGTGCACAAGAAAGCTGACACAGAGCTCTAAACTGGCTTGCATCTGGGTGACAGACCTACATCAAAAGCCATCTATCTATGTGGAATCTGAGGAGCAATAAAAATGAACATTCAAAAACAAACAGAGTTAAAAATACAGAGAACACACTGATGGTTGCCGGATGGAAGGGGGTTTGGGAAATGGTGATAACGGTGAAGGGATTAAACTACAAACTGGTAGTTACAGAATAGTCTCAGGAATGTAAGGTACAGCATAAGGGATATAGTCAGTAATATTGTAGCAACTATGGATTGTGCCAGGTGTGTACTAGACTTATTAAAAGGATTACTTTAAAAATTATATAAATGTCTAGCCACTATGTTGTACACTGGAAACTAATATGAAATAATATTGAATATCAACCATAGTTGAAAAAAAAGCCCCCCCCCCCCAAAAAAAGCCAACTGTCTTGGCATCTATTATTACCATTCTGAAGACAGATAAAGGAAGAGTGAGGAAAGGAAGTAATATCTGCTAGGTGCCAGTTAGCACTCTGAACTAGGTACTTCAAACACTGCTTAATCATGCCACAATGTAGACATTATTATGACACCTGAAGTTCAACTTGGTTGCGTCACTTGATCCCTTAACACAAGAGTGCTAAATACATGGATGAAAGAGTTAATCTGCTGCCTAAATCTAGGTCCTAAATGTAGATCCTCATCTAAAGTGGACGTTTTTGGCAGCACATATAACCAGAAAAGTGTGGTAATTATCAGCACAATTCTCTGCAAAATCTATTAAGTTTGTAACTTTGAAAGCTAGGCATATTTTTAATTCCTTTGCTTATTTAAAGATGTTATTCAAAATTGTATAAAAGTAATATTCATAATTTTAAAAAGTCTTTTAAAAAGCTTTTATTAAAGGTCTTTATAGACCAAATCCAGGCTCCAGATGCAGCTGCCAATGAGACCCTGATGCTGGGGCATGGCAGGCAGCTCTGCCTTCCTACCCTTCTGTTCTGAGATGGGGGTGGTGGGCAGTACCTCATCTTTGGGTTCTGGAATGCTCACATGGTCAGTCAGGGGCTTCTTGGGACCCTTCTTACCCCTTGGGTCACAAGAAAGCATGGTCTTCACTTTGATTCCCAGGACACCCTGCCTAAGCTGCACATGGCGCACGGCAGTGTCAACAGAGTAGTTAACAGGTCTCCCACTGTGGATCATCAGGCCATCAACAAACTTCATGGATTTAGCCCTCTGTCCTTGGAGTTTCCCAGACACCAGGACCTCCCAGCCTTTGGCCCCAATCTCCATCATGAACCGCAGCACACCGCAACAGGCCCTCTGCACAGCAAGGCCTCCTACGAGTTTGTAAATGTGGACTCCACCTGGGCAATGGCACAAAGACCCCTTGTGGCCACCTTTTCAGCATGAAGTTCTGCACTGCCCTCAGGGAAGCCAAACCTCCTCTGAAGGACAGCAGTTAATTCCAGTGAAGAACTCTTGGATAAAAACCAAATCGTAGGCAAAAACTAGCAACAGGTTTCTGAAAAGAATACAAAGCTCTTTGTCATTTGTACTTAATTGAATTTTATTCTTTATCTTAGATGGTTGGAAAGCATACAAGTCTACAAAATGCAAATGTAGGATTTGATCTTAAAATTCTCAGTTTATTTTTACAAATAAGAAATCTGAGCATCAGCGCTGGCTGGTGTGGCTCAGTGGATTGCTCACTGACCTGCAAACCAAAGGGTCACCAGTTCAAGCCCCAGTCAGGGCACCTGCCTGGGTTGTGAGCCAGGTACCCAGTAGGGGGTGCACAAGAGGCAATCACACATTGATGTCTCTCTCCCTCTCTTTCTCCTTCCCTCATTTATAATATATAAAAGGTTCATTAAGTTTTTTATATAATTTTAGAGCACCTTAGATAAGTGAGCTAAATGTTAATAAAATTTAAGTAAACTATATTAAAAGCAAACATTTATTGTAGCGGATAAATGACTTGAACTTATATATTCACCATCATGGGGCATTTTTTTAATACCAAAGGAAAATAATTATCACATTCTTTTAATCTTTATTATTATACTCCTTTGTTAGCCCTTGTATTTAGTGGGAAAAAATTCTATGTTCAAATTTACAGTATGTAGAAAGAAAGCTACAAATAACAGTTTCTTTGTAGGCTATACAATTTCTGAGTATAGCACAGGCTAACATAATGGTTTTCCAACAGGGCCAATTTATATTACCATTAAATTCTACTCCTGACATTTCACCTATATTTAATAATTTTTTATTTTAAAATAAATTTTAATTTATCAAGAGAGACAAAGAAACAGGTGATATACAGGAGATGGGTAAGAGTTCATTTTTAAATATATTTTATTGATCATGTTATTAGAGTTGTTCCAGTTTTTTGTCCTTTATTTCCCTCCACTTGGTACTCCACATTCCCTCCAGCAACTCCCCCTTAGTTCATGTCCACAAATCATGGATATAAGTTCTTGGCTACTCCATTTCCTACACTGTTCTTAACCTCCGGCTGTCTATTTTGTACCTATGAATTTGTACTTCTTAATCCCTACACCTTTTCCCCATTCTCTCCCTCCCCCCTCCCAACTGATAACCCTCCAAAATGAACTCCATATCTATGATTCTGTCTCTGTTCTTCTTGTTTGCTTAGTTTGTTTTTTAGACTCAATTGTTGATAGTTATGAATTTATTGCCATTTTACTGTTCATAGTTTTGGTCTTCTTTTTCTTAAATAAGTCCTTTAATATTTCATATAATAATGGCCTTGTGATGATGAATTATTTTAGCTTCACCTTGTCTGGGAAGCACTTTATGTGCCCTTCAATTCTAAATGATAGCTTAGCTGGATAGACTAATCTACATTTAGATTCTTGCTTTTCACCACTTTGAATACTTCTTTCCAATCCCTTCTTGCCTGCAAAGTTTCTTTTCAGAAATCAGTTGACAGTCTTATGGGAAATCCTTTGTAGGTAACTCTCTGATTTTCTCTTGTTGCTTTTAAGATTCTCTCTTTATTTTTAACCTTTGTCATCTTAATTGTGATGTATTTTGGTGTGGTCCTCTTTGGATCCATCTTATTTGGGGCTCTATGTGCTTCCTGGACTTGCATGTCTATTTCCTCCACCAAATAGGGAGGTTTTCTTTCACTTATTTTCAAATAAGTTTTCAATTTATTGCTCTTTCTCTTCTCCTTCTGGCACCCCAATGATTCGAATTTTGGTTATTTGAAGATATCCCACATGTTCCTTAGCCTATCCTCATTTTTTAAAATTATTTTTCCTCCTGCTTTTCTGATTGAATGCTTTTTCCTTCCTTGTGTTCCAAATCATTGATTAGATTCTGGGGTTCACTGCCTCCACTGTTGATTCCCTATAAATTTTTCTTTATTTCAATTAGTGTAACTTTCATGTCTAGTGTGGGTCTTTTTATGCTGTTGAAGTACCCAATGAATTCCTAATTTGAACGTCCTAATAACTAATGTTTTGAACTCTGCATCTCATAGATTGGTTACCCCCATTTTGTTTACTTCTTTTTCTGGACTTTTGTTCTATTCTTTCATTTGGGCTATTTTTCTTGGTCTCTTCATTTTGCAGCATCCTTGTTTGTTTCTGTATGTTATATAGAGCTGCGTTGACTCCCTGTCTTAGTAACATGCATGGCCTATTGTAGAAAAGTACACCTGTAAATAGGATGGGGCAGAACCATGGGTAATCTCTGGGGCAGAGTAACCCATGTCACCACTCTGTGGCTCTGTTGAGGGAGAGTTTAGAGAGGGGACAATGCTGCTGCCTGGCCTCTGGAGTTTTGTCTGGGAGGAAGCTGTCTCCTAACACCTGCCCTGATGTCAGACACTTCCATTTTTACCAATATGCCACTGGTGCCCTTCCAGCTGTTGCTCTGGTGCTGAAACCTAGAAGGAGTGAGTCTGCATAAGTTGTAAGTCCAGGGCTGGACCCTTAAGAGGAGACTCCTGAGAATCCCAGTATCTTTTGCCAACTCAACCTCCACTGGTTTTTACAGCCAGAAGTTATGGGGACTTATCTTCCTGGCTCTGGAATCGTGAACTGGTTAGTCTGGTACAGGGCAGGGATCCCTCGCTTCCAAGGTATCCTTCCCAATTTTTATCCACCACAGGTGGGTGTGGGATGCCCACTCTGCATCTCTTCGTTTCTGTACCTCTCCACATCTCCATGCTTGTCTGTGCATCTCTGCACCTCTCCTGTTTAGTCATTTTTTAATTAATAAGGTGTAAAATGGAAATTCTATATACATGTGTTGCCAATATAAATTGTTGCTAGACAATGATTTGGGGGCTGTACTATAGAGAGTAAAGCAGAATGTACATTTTTAAGATTTTGGCAAAATAACTTTGATAATTGTATCAGAAAAAATTTATTTTAGGACTATAAGTATGATTAAAGATTTATAAATTAGTCATAAATTATTTCCATAGATATTGAAAATATTATATAATCTGTATTCCTTATATTAAATATTTTATTTGATGAGAAAAATCTGTTGTATGGTATTTGAAGAGGGTCCATGCATTATAAATCATCTCCCCATATGTTTATGTAGAATATATTAATATTTAATTTTATATAATCTATATATAGAATCTCTAAATTTTAGGTCTTGTTCTAATTTCCTAAATGTTTTGATGACAACAGAATAACACCATAAACTAATTTTATAGCAAGGCAATAATACAAGGTAGACAATTAATTGCAACTATGTAATTATATAAATAAATAAATAATTTAATTAAATTAGATTACATAATGTAAAATGCTTACATGAATATCATGTTACATAGCAATTTGTCTAGATATTAGGTCTATATAATGATGTTATCCATTTAATATGAGAATGCATGGTGTTTGCTAGAGCTCTTAATAACAAAGTATCAGAACTGGTCGTCTTGAGTAACAGAAATTTGTTGTTTCATAGTTCTGGAGGCTAGAAGTCAGAAACCGAGGTATCAGCAGAACTGGTCTTTCCTGGTGGCCTCAGGTGTTTCTTGGCTTGTGGATGGCATTCTCCCTGTGATTTCATGCAGTCTTCCCTTGTGTGTCTCCCCATGTGTGTGCACTACTTTGTGCCCAAGTTTCTCCTTTTTATGAGAACAAGTTCATATTAGATTAGAGTCACTAATGACCTCACCTTCACTTGATCATCTGTGAAGACTCTATTTCCACATAGGTCACTTTCACAGGTACTACACATTAGCATTTCCAAACCTGGGAGACACAATCTAGTCTGTAACATATGAGCATCCCATACATTATTACATGGCCGAATTTCCCAGAGAGAGTGATAGTGAGTGATATGTAGGAATGCGTGAAACAGCCAACATTACGTGGAATATGTATTCTGTTTCAGTTAGTGTGACTTAATTTCCATCTTTCTTTATAAGTCCCTCATTCTTCCCAGTTAACTAGGCTATACTCTGCTCTGATATGTATTAAAAAATAATTCTTGCCACCAAGTTGGTAACAATTCAGTAATTTAAAAGATGCTGCTCTAAATTTTAGAATCCCAACCCATAATTAAGATAATAATATTTATGTAGCCTTTTGTCTCAAATTGCCATTCTTCTTTTAACATATATGTATTAAATACCTGCTATGCACCACGGTTTTTGTTAGGGGTATCTTATTATATATTATTTAAAGAAGATAAACAGATTACTTAAGTTGCTTATTTTATTTCAAAGCCCTGTTTCTTTCATCTTTCAATGAATATTTATTGGTACCTCCTATGATTCAGCATTCTGTAAGGTACTAGTGAAATAAGACCAATAAAGTCAGTCCCAAGAACTAGTATTTTAATAATGCGACAGATTAAGAACAAAGCACAAAATAAATAGCTTCATGTAGAGATGAGTTATAGAAGGAAAATAACAAAGGCTTGTGGGAGAGTTGTGTTAGGGAGAAGTTTGTGCACGGGACTCCTTTTGATACAGTCGAGATAGTCCTCTTGGAAGAGTTTCATTTTGGTTGTGTATAACAGAAACTGAGTAAAAACTTTTTAACACATATGGTTATGTTTAGCGTTCTCACTTTCACATTACAGGTATAAAGTAAACATTTTGCAAGACGGTTTTTATTTTCAATGTAACTTGTAAAATATGTCCTTCATTACCTTTGTTTACTTCATGTCAGCCTGTCAGCGCAAGCAACCACTAGTTAACTACGAATAAATATCATCTTGTATCTTTATTGTCTCCCTGCTTTTCTCCTTCCACCTTCTTATGCTTTAGCTTTATTTGGTTCTGAGATGTGGGGAGAGTGGCTCAGGTCACTTGTTAGGAAATACTGCTGTAGAACCTCTGAGAACAGCCGCTCCACTTCAGTCAACCTGGCACAATTCACACATCTTCAATTTGCTTCATTACTTATTGTTTTGTAGAAGAGTGACAAGATGCTTGGCCTCCGGGGAAAAAAAAAGATGGAAGACCATTCTCTGCCTCAAGGACACGCAGTTTCAGTTAGACAAATCAGACATAAACACAATGGCTGAGAAACTTGTTCATTTTCCAAGTGGAAACAACCTGAGTTTACTTTCTCTTTTGTGGAGGTGGCAAATTTCCTGATGCAAAGAGATGGAGTGAGAATAGGGAAATAGAAAATGGTTCTTTACATTTTATTTTTTAGTTCTCAGACCATTGATTGGATAAATTTCATTTCACAGAACAACTGAGATGATTCGAGAAGGTAAAATTAGAACTAAATGCAAAATAAGATTAAATAAATGAATTATTATAAAAATACAGGTGAAATAGTTCCAAAAGAGTATGATGATGTTTTGTCTATCAAATCAGTGATCTAAAAGCAATGAGGCAGAAATCGTTAAAAATAAATATGAAACCATATCGCTACTCCAAAAGAGTAAAAACCTATGAAATACACTAGCTTTTTAAAAATGTGAGCAAAGAATACAAACTATTTCTTCATTAATAAAAAGGTAACATATAAATGCTCAACAAATGTTTTCACATAGAAAGTGAGGGAGAGAGAAAGATTCTTCAGAGAAAGTGATTTTCAATAATAACTTTTTGTAAAATGTCAGTCTGAAAAACCAGTTCTCTGGGAATTCTTAGGGGACTTTTTTCATTGTCACTCCATGTTACCACCTACATTTAACCAAGAAATGCATATCTCCCTAAGAAGTGCTTAACTCAAGCAAACGGGCTACTTAGATTACATGTTTCTAAGAGAATGAAAAAAAAAAACGTGGATGACAGTGATCCAAAAAATACCAGTGATTCAGGGTTGAGAGTGCTTCAGTATAAAGCACTTGTAGATCGGTGGCTACCATGTATGTGGGGTTGATAAATCCAAGGAAAACATACAGGTTTTAGGTCTTAGAAGGTATGTGAGATGAGTAGAAAGGGAGCTTAGACAAACTTTCAGGAAAAAAAATCACTACGTTCCAATTTTATTGAAGACCAATTAAAATCATGCATGCCACCAAAAATATTGCCCCTTTAGTACTAACAGAGTCATTGATGTTTTGGTTCTGCAGTTATCACTCACTTTTCAAACTGTTCTAAAAGAAGAGACAGAGAAAAATAATCACCCTCCTCTGCCTTAGTGAATATAGGCCCCTGGGAGTTGTAACTATAAAATCTGTGGAGACAGGGAAACAAGTAATTTTATTTCAACCTTCTGAAACTCATATCTTTTCAAATCACTCAGTGGATTTTGTCCATTGTGCTTATTCCACTGTAAAATTAGATACACAAAGAAATGCATAACTCTTGTTTTCGCTCTTGGTTGTAAATCTTTAGAACAAGCTTAAGCTACAGTTATTTAAAATTGTGTGTCACGACCACATTTGCAAGTTTTTTCCCCCAAATATTCAGCTAATACTGCATTCAGTAATGAAGCTAAATATAGCTTGCTTTTAAACTATGATATTGGTAAAATTTAATAATATACAATATAACACTGCGTAGTGCTAAATATGTATTTTATTTGTCAGGAAAAAATAGTTAGGGGAATATAATGATGGCCTTTTATAAAAACAAGAACAAATTCAAACATGCCTTTTTTAGATATAAAGAGACTCTAGAATTTCCAAATTCAAAGGGATATATAGACCAAGTAGTTTAGCTGGTTAGAGAATTGCCCATAGATACCGAGGTTTGCAGGTTTGATTCCAGGTCAGGGCACACACAAGAATCAACCAATAAAGGCATAAATAAGCAAAACAACAAATCAATCTCTATCTCTCTCTCTCTGTTTCTCTCTCTCTCTTAGGTCAATATAAAAGCTCTTATGTAATAAAATAGTGTAAATTTAGAGTTTTAATCTACAGTTCCTTACTCCACTAGGTCCATTGGCTTCGGTTCAATACTTCAGGGTTCCTGTAAACCTCAGTATGTAAGGGTTTGTATTTTACTAGAAACGTGTCATTAGATTTTCAAATGGCACTGAGACAAAACAAACCAAACTTATGCTTAGCATAATTTACCATTTTGTAAATTTTATTCAGCATATTTATATTTTCACTACTGTGGGTGATTTATAAAACATTCAAATGTTTGGGAATAACAAGGCTCTGATAAATAATAAACCATCACATTTGTGAGTGCTTTACACATTGCGAAGGCCTTTATATAATGACACACTCCAGACTTCCTCTTTTTCTCCCCATCCCCTCCTCCCCAAGTCCCTTTTTCCTTACACAGTCATCAAGCCAGGTGCTGTCTTAGCCACAGAAGCACTGTGTCCACTGTCCATTCCATTTTGCCAGGTTTTTCTCTCTCTTTCTTTTTCAGCTTACTCTGCTTACTTTTTTAGATGAAATGTGCTGACAGTCACTCCTACTAATTCTAAAGGTTGATATCCCTGAATAGATTATGTATATTTTGAGTCTAAAATTGGCATTAAAAATTCCTTCTCTATATCTTCTTGTTTGGTTCACTATACATCAAAGTTTCAGTTTCCTGGACTATAAAAGAGGAGGGGAGTAATGATAATAACTAACCCCATAGGTTTATGAAAAATAAAATGATTTTACATATTCAAATATTTTTGCTAATACCAGCAATATAGCAGGTCAAGGCAAGCATCAATTAATTCCAGTCATCACTAGGAAGTAATTAATGTCATGCGAAAATATCTACTCCCACAATGCAGCTTATTTTGAACAAGAACTCTGATCAGCATTATTAATAACAATAAAGAAATAGGTGTTTTCTTGTGGATACTCTGCATGACTAGTATGGTGAAAATCCTTGAACTCTTTCAGTATAATACAGAAATATATGCTGTATATTTCTAGGTAGTTAAAAAAAAACTATCTTTTAACTTCTGGCATTTTTTACAAATGGGGTCACCTTATGGAGCTTCTGGGGGAAAAAAAAAAAGCTTTGTGAGGCTGCTTCAAGTGCATCCAAAAGATAGAAAACCATAGAACATCAGAAGCCAGTTGGAAGACTCTGTGCATAAGGAGCAAATGGGACCTGGAGCCAGCTGGAGCTTCAACCAGACATCCAGCAGAATTCCATCTGGACTTGCATAGGAACTCCCCTTGCAGGCTGTGCAGCATGGAGCGTTCTCTGGCTGAGACCTAGTCTGGTTCTCTGGCCCTCACTTTTCTTCTCGGACCGACAGCTTGTCCCACATTTGACCTACTCTGTTTTCCAGCTCTGACTTCTGGATGTGCCCCTGTTGCCATAACTACCAGTCCTCGGTTTTGACTCAGCCTGGCTTCTGATCATAGCTTTTGCACCCACACACAGCTGGGTGCTCAGTTTCTAGCTTTGGATTCATTTGTAAATTTATTTGTATGCATGCTTTAGGCCTCTAATTCAACCATGACCTCCTTGTTATCACTCATTGGAACGTGAGGTCTAGACCCAAGGTCCCCAAAATGGGCCCAAAAGAGAAAACATCAGCTTGATTATTTGATGTTATTTGAGTCCTATCGATGCCCCTCTTTAGTGGATGGCTTTGAAACAGCACTTCATTACTCACCCTTAGTGGGGAATACTTTCCTACCTTAATCTAATATGTCTCAGAGCCATAAGTAAATCAATTCTGCCAGCATGCATTTATTCTTCCATGAATAGTGCAAGTGTTAGCTTAAATGAATGTATATCAATAATTCAATTTAAAATTATATTGAGCATATGCAAGGGGAAAGCATGTGTAGAGGACAATACCAGACACTAAAAAAAACACACACACACACATAAATAATAGACTAGGCCAAGTGCCCCAGAGGTACATTTAAAAATGCAAAACAACAATAACAACAGCAAAGCAAAAAGAGATTTTAGGTGGCAAAAATAATCTATTTTATGGACATCAAGGAAGAATTTGATATGGATATTAATGAACTGGCAGGATTTGGGCAGAAATATGGAAAATATAAAGGGCTCAAACAGGATGAACAATTAGGGGCCAAATGTAAGTAAAACTGGTGACATAGAACATCATCAGGAAAGCAGTTAGCTTTCTGTTTAGGCAAGAGGATCAAGTCGATAGAGGAAAACAATGGAATAAAGTGGACTGACTGGTTGGCTGGGGTTTTCCACGAGGGTTTCAAAGCTTATGTGAGAAGCTTTCATTTTATGTATTATGTCATGACTCATAAGACACTGCCTATTTTAGTTATACCTTAGGAAGATTCTTTTTATGTTGTAGGGGAGAAGGGAGAGAGACTGGGAGGGATAGGAGTAAACCTCAGAAATATTCCAGGTTAGAGAGTGTAAGTGCTTCAACAGAGAGAGAACATAGAAGAATCACTGGGTAGGAGATATCATTGCCAAGAGTAGACATGAGAAAGATAAAATGTTTATGATCACCCTGGTCTCTCTAAGCCTATCGTTTTCCATATGCTTAGACCATAATTTGAAAGAGAAATCACATTTCCTCTCTTAGAAAGTAAACTTCAGAAAGGAATTCTTTCTTGAGCTTCATAGCTTTGGGGAATCACAGTATCTTCTAGAGCAGTGGTTCTTAAACTTGATGGCATTATCAGAATCACTGAGCAAGTTGTTAATTTTTTTAATTTAGTATTAGATGAGATATTTGAATCGTTATTTGAGAACAAATACAAACAAGTAGCTATTTGGAAAGGGATCTGAAAATTGCTGATGGCAGGACCAGTGTTTTCCTGCTCAATCTCCAGCTTTCCCACAAGTCATAACAAACTGCCATCAGCATGCTTGTACCCTGATGGCACTGCTGTAAGTTAGTTTAACGAGGGCTCTGTTAAATGAACATGTTATTTGTCCCTACATCAAAAAAGATACAAATTGAACAGGCTGTAAATGACATATTTTTGTGTGCACCTCAGAAGAGAATTTCAATACAATAAATATTAAACATGTTTTGAAATACATCTCTCATTTTTTTAATGAAAATTACTACTGGCCAATTAGACTAAGTAGTATTTTTTTATGCAGCTAAGGGACTAGTGAACTTACCCCACAGTGCTCCGGTTGGATGCATTCAGTGTGTCCTGCTAGCAGAATTACAGTTGAAGATTTTGGTTCTTTATTTTATCTTGCTCCAAGCTCTATGGCCTCAGCCAAGCAAGAAGCTCCAATTGCTTTCAAAGATGGCTCTGCACTCGAATAAGCACTGTGGGGTGCAGAGCAAGATGAGAGTCTGGCCTGGCGTAAGAAGCTTTAACATATGCCTCATTTTATTTTATTTTACTTTTTTAGTATAGTTTGCATTCAACAATTTCTTTTTTTTTATTAGTTTCAGGTGTACAGCATAGCAATAGATATTCATGTAAGTTACAAAACCGTCTCTCTGGATTCATACATAGCTATTACAGTATTGTTAACTATATTCCCTATGCTTATATTGTTAACTATATTTCCTATAGTTAATTTTCCCTATGCTTATATTGTTAACTATATTCCCTATGCTTATATTGTTAACTATATTTCCTATAGTTAACAATACTGTAATAGCTATGTATTATGCTTTCTCTTACATCCCCATGCCTAGTTTGTGAGTACCAATTAGTACTTCTTAATCCCATTACCTTTTTTACCCTATTCCCCAACAGCTATCCCTTTGGCCTCATCTGCTTCATTGCAGATCAGTCTCTTCCTAAGAAGGATTTTGTGGAACCTTCATTCAAATCATGTATATAAGTCTAATTCACAATAGGATATTATGAATTACAGAATAAACCAGAAGGGACCTTGTACTTAAAAGAGACAGATATTAGGATAAAAAAATTTAGGAATTAATTAATTTTCAGACCTGCATTCTCTCTATGTATCTAGTACATGTGTCAGAAAATGTAGTAATAATTTATAGGTCAGTGGTGTTTGCATAAAATGTGTATGCAAATTCATTTATTCTGTGAAAAATAATTTACATATTTTAGGGTATAGGCCACTTTTCTACATTAGCAAAGATACTTGCATAGTTATGAAAACTTTCCTCTTTATTTCTTAAATTTCTTTTTGTCACTACCAAAGATGATAATATATGTTCTGTTCCCCAAGGCTGCACACAAAGTGCTAATTCAGCAGCATTTTTCCCTCATACTGTCAGGTTCTCCCCAGATTTTTTTTTAACTGCCATTTGGAAGGATCCTGCTGCCTTCAGAACTATAAAATAATAGTAAGAGTTAAACTTTTATTGTTGTTGTTTGGGCAAATAGATGCCTTAATTTTAAATATCCCAGGACATCAACCTCTTATATAAAATAAATAATAAATCTAAAAAAATTGAAATATCATAAGCCAATAGTTATCATTAGATGCTACAATGATAAGCAGGAATAAAGCAATTTAGTTATATATTTATTTATCTCAATTCACAATTAGGCTATGACTGTTAAGATTCTCTTATAGAAACTAGTTTGTTAAAAGATGAAGAATAAAAAAAGATATCAAATTGCACCTCTTAACATTAAATATACAGCATCATAACATTTTAAAAACTATCAGTGAATGCTTGATATTCCATAGATAAAGAAAATAATATGACACTTGAAATCTAAGCTATAAGAGTTTGAATTCAAGTCAGTCATCTGAGCCACTAATTCTCTCATAATTTTCCTAACTTATTTTAACATATATACTATGTTTCCAAATTGAATTATTTAGGTCTTAGTTTTGGTCTTCTCTTATTTGCCCGTCACCAGTATGGAGATAGAGACAACAGACCAGAGCCCTGTACCAGCTCCTTCCTTTACTCACGGATCCTTCCTCCGCCCATCCATCCTTTCCCACTTCCCTTCTTAAACATGCCAACTCACAAGTTTGAAATATCTCGGTAGACACAAATATGAAATATTTTGGATAATCTATCTAAGTTAGGAACAGTATTTGGTTCATTGACATTAAAGTCCTATTTCCCACATTGCCTTTGAATCCATTATTTCACTTGTTCTTTTGTATCTCATCTTTTATGTACTTGATATATTCTCTCACCATTGCCAGTTGTGCTGAAGGGTTCAGTTTATGGAAGCCTTCCTGTCCCCACTCCCCAACACTCCATGCATAGGCATGCACACACACACACTCACAAAGCACATGCACGAATAATTTTTAATGTGTCACATCACTCACCTAACATGGGAAAGTAACTTTGAGCTATTTTATTGGCTGGCTTTGAGTAATTATACCTTAAAGATTGTATGTTAATTAATGCCAAAGGACTATGCCATTAGAACTCAAGAACTATATGGTTATAAGTATGAAGCAACTGGAAAATGCAGTTTCTTCAAAGTCCACTCTTCTCCTTTTATAAATTGCTTATTTGGAATTTAGTTACATAACTCCACTGATACATAGATAGGTTTGCTTTCTAGCATCAGTTCGTGTATCCGCACATGCATTTATTTGGTTTATAATGAACCTGATTATATTTGTGAATAAAACTGAGAGACAATTTTATCAATTCATTCCTAACTTTTTCATGTGAGTTAGCAACAAATTTTGGTCCTAGGGTTTATTCAACCATGACTTCGTGGTCTAACCCAGATACACAAGGGTAAACCTCAGGGGACCTCTCAGTGGCAAACCAATTTTAATTAGCAGAAGATCCTTAAACTGCACATTCAAAACAAACTGTTACTCAGAGGAAGATATTGGTGCCATCAGTCAGAGTTCTCATTCCCGACTTGTGAAAGGCAGGGAGCTCTGGGGAAGAGCCAGTGAGGGGTAATGAGAAGTGTCACTTAAAGTTAGTTCCTGGAAGTGAAGATCAAAGTGAAGGACACTCACCCTCCTGGCATTAAATCCCATATCGAAGTGTCAGGTTTCAGAGTTATCTCAATTCTGCAGTTCCAGCCAGGGAAAAGGAAATGCTAAGTTAACGTTCTAGAAGAAATATGATTCTTCATCTTGAAATCCCTAGCTCTTAATTTTTATTTCCTACTCAAGGAAATAGGAAACGGCAGCGTAATTATGACTATAGTGAAACCAACATGCCCTCAGAAAAAAAAGTAAAGATTCATACATAGGCATGATATTTCACCATTTTGTTTATATTTTTATTTTGTTAATAATATCTTCATTTGGATTTTGAAGAATTATTTTCATTTGATACTTTCTATGTGTTGTTTGATATTTCAGTTATTCACATAAGTTGTTGCTAATACATTATGAAAAATAATAGATGTATTTCTAGGAAGCATCACTAAAATATTTGTATTGTGCAAACTTATACCACTGCTGCAGTTAGAAGTTGAACATTAAAGAAAAACTCCACAACTAAAAAATGTATTTTTGCTTCAAAGAGGTTTGACATGAGAATTTAGTGGGCATTTGAAATCAGATGTATAAATGAACTGGGCACTGTAATCAGTTTAGTGGGTCAGTAATCAATATTTGAACACACTTTCATATTTTCAGCCTCCTTATTTAAACCCAGTCTTATTACTCAGACAATGAAATTATTAATTAATAAGGCTAATAATAACAAAAAAGGAAGCTCAAGGTAAGATGGGGCTGCAAAATAAATACCTCAACTCTATGTACTACAAGTAGCCAGGACAGTTCTTGCTTCTCCGGGTAGATGGCAGCTGGTGCTGATAAATAAAATAAATGGTCTCACTTCCCTGAGTAACCCTTAACAGTCTAGAAAGTTTCTCTTCCTACAATATTCTTCCTTCATATCCCAAGCCTCAGCCATCTATAGTTTGCTCAAGTGCATGGTGCTGTATTATTATTTGCAAGTCACAAAACCTGGAGAGAGAGGGAGAGAGAGAGAAAGAGGGGGGAGAGAAAATTTTAAGGGATTCATCTGGATCTGAGCATTGGAAAGATATACAAACTTACCACTTCTCAGGCAGTGCAGTTTAGAATCACCCAGTAGTTAGTAATTTTGTTTCAACACATGCAAAAAGCAATGGCACCTTAAATAGTGCCATCATCTGCTCTGCAATTAATAGTTACACTCCATTCTTTTTGGCCACTTGCCCATTTACTAGTCCTAGGTAGAAATAAACTAAAATAGACACCCTGCTCCTAAATCAGCGTATCTTTATGGCAAAAGTCAGACAACATTTTTAATGCTCCCGTGGGTGGAGTTATGTTGAGAACTGGAGAAGAAATGGAGAAAGAAGAGACCAGGGAAGGGAAGGGGTGGGTGGGGGTGGATACCAAAGCAACAATAGGAAACAAGTGTTTTAAGTCTCTCAGGGAAAATGTAGCAGGATGCATGTGCTTTAAAATGGGAGAAGAAAATTAAAGCCTGCTAAAGAATAAGCAAACAGTCTCTTCTCTGCCTCTTCTGCCAAACATGAAATATAATACACTCTAAATGGAGAGAGACCACATTAAACTGCACCTGCTTGCAAATGTTCCAGAGTCTGTTTTAGTGTCATTATTTTTCCGTAAGTCATTCTGGAATCACTTGGAACAGTGGTCCTCCTCAAGGGATGTAAACTTGAGAGACTTATAATTGAGTCTGTTGAGTCTGATGATGTTATACCACTTAGTGGATGACTAGTGCATGAACAAAATAAGCCTTTGAGACTGAAATTCCGTGACTCGTTCTATACTTATTGAAGGTGGTTCTAAGGCTAGGGATGTATTTGACAGTGAAACAAACATGACTGAGTTTTCATGGTGCTTATAAAGTAGTGAAAGAGCAGGCAATTTATTATTGATTTGGCTATTTCTATTTTTTCATTTTTAAAAATTTTAGTCACTCTTCCCATCATTAGGGATAGGATGTGTGTGTGTTTTGTTTGTTGCAAATGTAGATAGTATATGCAAATAATAACAATCAACTGATTTGACCCTTACATTTAACAAGTATGACTTGAGGCAAGCTAATTAATGAACCTGTTTAAACCTGTTTCCTCCTTTGCAGAAGCAGGATGCTCGTTCTTATGTCTGTGTTGGATGTGAGCATTAGTACAAACTACATAGGATAGTGGTCGGAAAAAATAAATGCTCAAAAAAGTTATTTCTATTTTTTTTCTCCTCTTGGCTACTAACATACTATTTCATCATATCTGAGAAGCTGTAAATTACAAAGTACAGAGTAATATTATTTTATGTACTATTAAGAAAGTAATGCTATCAATTAAATTATAACAATATTTCCTTAGTACATTGATTATGGAAACATCTTGGATCTAGAATGTATATATTCATTTGCAAGAAAATATCATGAATGAACACATGGGTATTTAAATTTTATTCATGGTAAATAATAGCTTAGTGTTATAAATTTAAAAATAACTCATCTTTATAGTATAAAAAGGTGAAATTGATAACTATATGTACATAACTGCATGCATGTGTGACATAAAGAACATGGACATAAAAGTAAATTAATTAATAAAGGATCATAACTAGACAATGCCCTTAAGGGTTGCTTATTCTATAGCTTAAGCAGTAGCCTGGGGCAAATGACTAAATAAACTGTAAAAATTATATGTACCTCTTCAACTAAAATTATTTTGGTTTTATTTAAACTTGGGAAGTTAGAATAGATGTAAGAAATACTTGCAAATTAAATACAGGTCAACCAACCAACTTATCCGATGATGTTATTTCCCAAAATATATTTGATGGCTATAAATAACTTGAGAAAACAAAGACCCCTTAACAAAAATAACCGCAAGCATTAAAAGTCTAGCAAAGGCAAGGTTTTCTTATAGATTTCTTCGACATGGAGGTGCTGGAAGTAACATTAGGCTCATAGTAGGGATCAGTGTAGATGGCTCATCCATGTAAGTGGTGTTACTTCTCACTCACAAATGTGTCCACAGGTTTGTGATGCCTTTTCCTGATTCACTGGCAGAAGGAAGTATCTTCTTTAGGTATTTTCATAAGTTTTTGGAATGTAATACACACATATATATTCATACATACACACATCATTCAGATCTATTGGATTCCAAAGAGTTAATTCAACACTGGGTTTCAAGTTGCTGTGAAATGCTGCACTGAGAATGAGAATTTTGTTTCAAGTTACATTTGGAGTCGGAAAGTTCATAGTTGTTAATCTGGCAACAGCCATTCTTGTGATGTAGTCTAAGCCACCCAGAGGCTCCTCGCCTGCCAATCTTTCTGCTCTCCTACTTGGCATCGTTCCTGAAACCGCTTGGGATAATAGCCATGTGAGTCCCATATGATTAAGGGACTTTATGTGCAGGTGGACAGATGCCAGGTGCCTTCCTTTCATTTGTATTAGCCCTTCACCTAGAAACAGCAGATGCTGTGGCAACTCAGGGAGAGATGTTTGTAGTTAGAAGAGGCTAAGGGAGTTCTCATTGGAAGCTGAAATGATCCACTCAAATGAGCTAGCTGAGTATTCCGCAACTTGTTTGAAGCTGGAGTAGGAGCTCATGTAAATGGCTATCACGTTTTAGGTCCATTGATCTCTGTGTACTTTAGTCTGGGCTCTGAGACAGCCTAACGAATTCTAATGTAGGTGGCCCAGGCACACAAATGTAATTAAAATGCACATAGGACTTTGCTTGCAGAAGTTGCTTTCTGTTGTTTTCTATTTCTTAGTCCTCTGTTGACTTGCTCTTCTGAAGCAAGAGGTAGTTCTGCTCTCTGTTCTCCTTTAAGTTCAAATGCTCTTGCTTCCTTTTGGGGATTCCAGAAAGCAACAGCAACTGTCTTGGAATTCACCAGGCGAATGGCCAAATCTGTCATTTGTTTTCTTCTCTCTGTGTAGAGGGAGATCCGCGGTGTACCGAACCATCACAACAAATCTCAAACTTGGAATGTTATGAATGTTCACCTGATTTTTGGCAGATTATTCTCCTGTTTGTGGAAAGCACTTTTACAGGACTATGAATTTAGAGGGTCTCTTTCAAGGGATGACAGAGTAGGGGGGTTTTAAAATGTGCCCTCCTCCGCCCAGTGCTCTCAGGCAGTGCGGGCACTTCGGGGTGCGTGCAGCGTGCCTGCCGTCGTTTCCACAATAAGAGAGCGTCACTTCTTAAAGAAAGGAAAGGAAAACACCACCAGCTTCCAGAGGAAATGAACGTGCAATTTTTTTTTTTCTTTTAGCAGTGAACAGAGTGCCTAACTAAATGTGTTTGCCAAAGAGTAGCTTGAATGCAAAGAAGCAGGAATTTTTCTAATTAGAATGTAATTCCAGAAACCTCTGACGGTGTCTTAGCTCTACTGAATATGGAAATTTCAAGCCTTTTCTGTTAATTAACTTAATTCACTCACACTGTGGGGACAGGGCTCCTCACCTCTGTGCTGTAATATTACACTTTGAAGCCAGTAGGTCAGTAAAATTACCAGCACTACGCCTGTGTGCACAACCGGCTTTGTTCAATGACGGGCTCAGCCAAGTAAATGGCCTGCTCACAGGCATTTAGCTTCGGTTTTACTTTTTTTTTTTCCTTTTAAAATCTTTTATTTGTTTTGCCAACATGCCTGCTTTCCTGGCACACCTGCTTTCCTCCTTAGATACTGTTAGTTCTCTCAGAATCAATTGCGAGCAGCTTGCAACCAAATGCCTGATTAAAAAGTTAGCAGACCTTGAGTGCAATTACTTCAGCTCTATAGCATTCAGGCATTAAACCCGGTGTTAATTGTTTCTCATTTTTGTAACGATCCTTATAATAGGATAAAAACAGAAGAGATTATTTCTTGTAGTCAAAACAGCAGAAAATAAAGTCATTCACTCTGATTAATCATTGCAATATGAAATTAAACACTATTAAGAGTAAATACACTTTAGGATATTTTTTGATTCCAGAAAAAGTCATCAATCCTTCTGTGTCAAAATGTATCTACAAGTTGATATTACAATAAATTATTCATCCAAGCCAAAGCCTTACATAATAAATAATTTTTGATATAATTATTTAAGGATTTTCATTTTGTTTCTGAGCACTATTTACCTTCATTAATGTTTATCATAAAAGCATATGCCCTCGATCAATCATTTTATGCTCAGAGTGGCTTATATTTTCAAATAAATTATAATTTTTTAAATATTTAAACTAAATATTTTAAAGGGCTGACTTGATATAAAGAGAAGTCATATTAAGAAGATTGTAGGAATAAATATTTTATCCAAAAGTGCCTTATTCCAGACTCTCATAGCATTGAACAGATTATTTAAGATTTAGAACTTTATTATTTAGAATTCTTAACATTTTGAAAATAAAGAGATGCTTGAAGGCATTTAGTTTTATTTTACACAATTGGTTTAGGCATTATTATTATTATCATTTAAATCTATGATCAGGAAACGGAATTTCATCATTTGTCAGGGGTTACTCAATGGGCAGGACTGGTGTTGACTGTTGAGGTTCAGGCTGTGATTCTGTATTTCCCTTCATGATACAAGGGCCACTTGTGACAGAGTTCCCTGCAGTTCCCAGAGAGGAAGATGTTGTGGGCAGGACACAACTTGTTGAATGGCCATCGTAATGAAAATGGCAGAAATATCTATTGAGACAATGAAGACTGCTATAGAGTCAATTTCACTTGCATTTATATATTATGTTTTAATTGTTAAAAAATACAGAGTTTATCTACTTTTCCCCCCACCTGTCAACTCAGTTAAATTTTCAGTATTATTTTCTCAACAGATTAGTTTTTCCTTTTAATGTTTAAAACAGTCATGGTAGTTCTTTTATTCTGACATTGTCAATAAGGACAGAAAGTTTTATGATTATGTATATTGTTAAATATTTTAATTGAATAGGCAATTGGATGTGCATCTGGTCTAAGGGTTATACTAGGTACCAGATATATCAAGTCAAATAAGAAGTGATTTCTGACCTGAAAGAATTTCTACATCTTATTCTGATTTGTCATTATTTTCTTCATTTATGGTTTTGATTATAATTTTGGACAAGAAGCTAAAAATACAAGCTACTCTCCCCCCAAAAAAACCTGAGATGAACAAGAAACCATTGTAAAGTACCCACCATTTATTTTAGGGAATCACTGTATCCCTGTTTATGTTCATGTATTTAAGTGAAAGTGGTAAAGATGAAGAGATCCTCAAAAACATTGAAAAATCTGCTTTAATATCTTCTAGAATTTTTAATGTTAACACTATTTAGGGATTATAGAGTCTGTATTTAACAGAAGAAAATAGGAAAAGTGCAGGAGAGGCTACTACTGGAGAGTTATTATTTCATATTTTTGCATGGGATTATCAGATAGTAGGGCTATAAATTACAGCTTCCCAGGATCACCCATGTAGCCATGCATGACTACCATATCCCTTACTGGAAGTCTCCCGTGGGTGTGTTGGATCCTTCTGTTATATTCCTACTGCGCCTGACTTTCTCATTCCTGATACCTAACACATTTATAACAGCTTGTTCCAATCCACTTGATTTTCTAGATTGTAAGCCTTAGGAGTGGAGAGACTGCGCCATAGTTGATCAACAAAATCCTCTTAGTGTCTAAGACTGTCGGATAGAAAGTATTTATCTAGGAATTAACAGTTTTTGTTAAATAGCTGAGTAAGGAGCTCTAGGGAATCTGTTAAAGCTATTCTATCTTAGTATGTATTTTGCACATTTACAAATTCTTCTAATGGTATAGTTTCAGAAGTATCTGTTTTAGAGGATTCATAATTTAGATAGTCTTCCTTTTACTCTGTTTTGTGATGTCTATCTCTTGCAGGCAGTTTGAAGCCGAGTAATGAAATTTGTGACTAGAAGATGTGGGAAGACTTTTGATGTATATTGCTAAAATTGATTTAATCTCCGGTTGTTAATTTCTAATTTCTTCTTTCACCAGAAACACCCTGGTGGCACCTTTTTGTTTTAACAATGTTGCTCTGCAGACATGAGGAGAGATTATGTGCATGTGGGAGTCAAATGGCCAGGCTCTTGCACTGAAAGAACTTTCTTCTCTGAGAGTTTCCCAGGAACTGAAGTCGGTTAGCTGCCGCATTTGATCAGTTATCACCCAAGCTGCAGTTCCAGTGAAAATCTCCAAGAGTTTCCTATCTATGAAAAGTTAGTGATCAAATAAGATAACTGAACTGCATTCTCTATGTGCTTTTTCAACCTGTGAAACTTAAGATAAGACGCCTTCTGTAGACATTGAGCTCTATGGTCTATGCCAGGAAAGGTACAATAATTTTGTAATTCCCAAAGTACCACTATCTGTCTTTCCCCATCACTCAGGCTAGGGTGTGGACTAGATCAGAATTATTTTCTGATATGAACAACATTTCATTTCATCTTTATGAAGTTAATTCTTTAAAATATGTCCCTAGAAGTGTCAAAATTAGTTTACATCTTTGTAAACTACAAATTAAGATGCCTATTTAATGGAGAACTCTTAAAAGGTTATGTTTTAATTTTTGTAAAAAGGAACAAAGGACAATTATAGACCAAAACTTAAAAATTTATACGTGCAGAAATATTTTTGAAATGCATATGGTTAGACAAATATAGAAACTCTCAGGGCTACATATAAGAATGATAGTATATGAGTATTGTTGTCACATATACACACAAACACACTAAATAGAAGTAAAATGCAACATTATAATTCTACGCTGTTATCTTTTAAATTCCTTGAAAATGGCCTGAAATTCTCTCCACTTTGACTAAAAAAAAATTGTGTATTTGTTCTCCCTGTGTAATCCTCAGAATTTTAAAAATACACTATACTTTTAGAGAAGTTTTAAGTTCACAAAAAAGTATACACAATATATAAAGTTTCCACACACGTGCGTGCACGCACACATACACACACACACATATATATTTATTCTTTTTGAGCAATTTCTCCTATTACTGTCTTGCATAATTTGGTATATCTGTTATAATTAATGAACAATATTGATGTATTATTATGAACTAAAGTCCATAGTTTACCTTGGTGTTAGCATTTTGTGTTCTAATTTCTCTTTATTCCAGGTAAAATAATTTTTCTTTCAAATATTTAATTGTACTTTTTCCCCATTTTATTAAGAACACACATTTAAAACATTTGTTTAAACAATAATTTTATTGGAAATAATTTATTCTAGACTAGCAGTTGGCCCATCCTTTTAAACATTATGTACTTAGGATAATATATTTCTGTCTTTTAAGATCCTAAATATAAACTTTAGAAAACTTAATATATATATTTCTTCAACCTGCAGGCTGTTTACTGTCCTTAATTTTAATACTTAATGTACAGTCTAGATTGTAATGTATCATAAATTGCTTTTTGTAAGCATTTCATTCTGAATCCATCTTCCCATATTTGTCCCAGGTAAAAATTAGAAGGCCTTGGTGGGCACATGCACTGAATCTTTGAGTCAAGCAGACTTACAAATGTTTACTTTCTTGTCTTCAACCAAACACTGCTATGATTTTCGGATTGTTACTTTCTGGGTTGCTGTGTCCACATTCGGACCACGATATTTGAAATTTTGTCTTTTCAAAAGTAACTACAATTTTCTAAGTGCAACTCATTATTATACTGATGCTACATAAATCTACAGAAGCTTTTTTTTTATACAGGAGTTTACATTTGTAAACAGGGATCATAAATTATCCCCAGTGTACAAATAACTGAGATTGGTGACTTGGTAATGTTTCTGAAGAAAAGAATAAAAGCCACAGGGCAAGTAGTGATTATTACTGAGATGTGGGAGTGATTTTTGTTTCAATATCAGGCTCAAAGTCACAGTGACTGTCTGAGGTAATAGGTGGATATAAAGATTTTTTTTTTTTTTTGAAATACGCTCTAGCCAGTTTGACTTCAGAACAAAGGCCAATCTGTGCAGGAGAACAGAGATATAAAATCCTACACATGTTTATTCCAACTGGATAGTTTCTCTGTTTTTTTGAGATCATTATAATGGTTCTGATTCTAGCAGAGTAGAGTAGGTAGTTACATATTACATTTTTCAAAGCACTAGAGGCTTAAAACATTTCCCTCCAGCTTATCAGGACATCAGTGTTTACACTCTACTAGATAATGCTTCTTAATATTTTCAAAAATATTTTGAAATGTTTTTCACATTCAAATGATGCAGACTTACTGCTCAATGCATATGTATCAAACTTGTTTTTTAAGCTTTTCCTCAGATTGCATAATTCAGAACCCCTTAGGAAATCCATCACCATTCCTCTCATTCGCTAATACCATACTGCCTTCACTGTTCTTTCTAAATTAATGATCCAAAAAAGACATTCTTATATGTAAGCTGAGAATAACACTGGAGTGATCTTTATCTAAGGAGCAGAAACTATGTGCTTAGTTGAGAGCTGTCCTTCAGATTCACCCTCTTTCCATACATTGGAGCTCCTCTTTCGTCATGGTCCTCAGAGATAAGTTTTAAGGCACCGAATAAGATACGCTATATTACTTTGCAATCTCCTCTTTTTAATATGCTATTATTCACCATTAAGAATGGCTTTTAGTTGTTTCAACGGCAAACAGATCATCAAAGGCAAAGGTTGTGATCATGTTGGCACCCGAGCCTGTGCAGTGTACTGTCGTGCAGGCTGTAAAACAACTCAAACACGCAAACTCCACGATGTTTTACAATGTACTGGCATCACTGGTAAGCCATTTAGGTTTTAAATACGCACTCCTTGAAATAATTGAATAGGTATTTTATACAATTTAGGTTTATTTAAAGAACAGTTTTCTCATAATCACAATTGTATGTGGTAGGTTCTTCACTCAATGAAATATCATGGTTAGACAAGAAAAATTTTGTCACCAGATAAGGCTGTGTATTACATGCCACTAACAATTACCATGAAGAGACTGTTTAGAAATGTAACTTTTTATAAAAGAATTTGTCTAATCAATGTTTCTCTCTCACATCCATGTTTCTCTCTGTCTCTCCCTGCCTTTCTCTCTAAATCAAGAAAATATATTCTCATGTGAGCATAAAAAATCAATTTGTCTACATTGATATAGGTTTTCTCAGATTTAATTGTTTGAATTGGGTTTTGAAAATTATTAAACAAAGTAAAGATCTCAGATATCACTGACAATTTTCTTGTCTAAGAATAGAAGAAAATTCACATTCCAAAAGGTTAAGGATGTCTGTCTATATGAATTAGAGTTTGTGTACAAGTTTATCATAGATGCATATAAGTACACATACACAATTTTATGTATATGTGGTATCTATATTTTTAAGTATCCTCATTTTCTTCCTAACGTACTCTGAAAAAATATGACTTGAATTTCTCATGTTCTTAATCAAAATTTTTCAACTGTCAACAATATTTTTATGAAGATCCTTTGAGAACTAAAAGAAGACAGACATAGAAAACCCTTGTCTTCCACAACACAAGTATTTTTCACAATACAATTACAAAGGATAAATGAAGGTCTTAGTCACTTGTTTTAGTTTGTTAGTTAATAGATACAGCGTTTCGAGGATAGTGACCTGATATCAACTAATTTGGCTAGTGACTTATCGTCAGATTTTTTACCAATGAGTCCAAGAATTCAGATGAAAGTGCAAGGATGCCTATTTCTTTTGTGCATGGTCTATACGGATAAAGTCAGCCCTTGTCCTGCCCACGCTGCTTACCCTTTCTCCATTCCGGAAAAGTAGTTCTCAAATTGTGGAGCATTTACAGGAAAGCCCAGAGGAGAGAATGCAACACTTGGTCAGTAGTATCATTGTTGTGTTTTGTCCATACACAGTTCCATGTCTTCTAAGTGTAACCTGGCGTTTTGCCAATGTTTTTTAAATTGTGTTCCACTATCCACCTTCTCCATGCAAATGACTTCCTCCATTAACCTGCTTGTGAAGATCTGGTTCTTTAATATGACTGTTTTGGGGGCTCCTATCATTTAGTGACTATTTTATTCATAGTTAGATGACTCTCTTCAGCTACAAATCCTATGAATTATAGACTAGCAAGAGGCTCTTTCTTATTTTTGCTGAAGATGACGAAAAGCTCCACTTTCATTATAATCCATGGGCTGCCCGGATAAATACATTTTGCAGATTCTAGGACTAGTTCAAAGAACTTCCTACTCCTTCACTGTTTCTAGAACATTTTTTTTAATTCTGTTCTGTATACTACAAAAATAAAACCAAAAAGTTAGATAAATAAAGTTGAACTGCAGTGTTGACACAAGATCAATCGGAACAGATCACACTACATTCTAAGTGCAAATTAACACTTCATGAGGACTTTTAAACAAGCCCTATTGCACAGGAAGTGTTTCTCGCAGGGTTTCTATGGCTCATTTCAATCCCTCTATTTGTGTTTCATTCTCTAACCTGGAGTTACATGATCTGTCCACTAAAACCACGCATCACTGGTTTTCATTCCTGTTAGGTCATTATGACCTTGCCCCTCTTCAGCAAATACAAGGGTAGTTTAACGTGTGTGTGTATGTGCATGCATGTATTTGTGTATGCGGTATATATGAACGTTCAAACTCTATAAAGTCTGGGCTGTCTACTAAAGCATACTTTGTCCTTAAAGAAAATTTGGCCTATTTTGGTTTTGTAAGTCTTATTTTGTATTGAGAACTATTCATTTGACTGCAGGGAATGCTAGGGAGATACCTATCACGTCTTTGGTTAGTACTGCTAATACTACCTGAGATGCATTCTTGAATTCTAGACACCAAATCGGACTATATTTCTGTTATTAATATTGACATATCTGGCACATATGTTTCAGTGATTTTTCATTATCCAAAGAGAGACTCCCTTTTTTATAAAAGACTGCATGCTCTACCATGGAATCTATATATATTTATTTCTATATATATATATATCTATATATATTTACCTAATAACTGTGATGTTTTGCTGTAATTTCTAATTACATTGCTATGACTTAACATGTATGCTGATTTTGTAAATATGGTGAGGGGTGCTTCCTTTGTCACCTAGATTTGCTTATACTAGAAAACTAAGTTGGAAAGGACTCTTGCTGAGTCCTTTCTTCCTTATTTCTGTACATATAATTTATAGATACAAAAATTCTGCTTGTAGATTCAGGAGCAGCTGTTCCTGTTTAATGTAGTCATTTTATATTTTGTGTGCTCAGATAAAGTGCTGCATCCCTCCTGGGCAACATTTAACTGTGAGAAATAAGTTGAGGGTGTTTCTGATAGCAGGAACTAAACAAGAGTATAAGAAGCAAAATAGCCAACAATGCTGACAATTCTTAATCCTCTCTGCTTGCCTTGGACCCGAGAGGAATCTTTAGGGTGGGGTGATGCCACTGAATGAAGAGGAATTTAATTCAAAATGTTTTCCCTTTCTCTGCTGTACCTGCAGGGAGAATGATGCAGGGAAGAGATTCTTTTTTATGTATGTTTCCAATATGTATATTCAAGCATCAATGCTACACCCAAAAAGAGGACAAAGCATGTCCTTTACCTTCAAGTTTCTTAAAGCTATCAATTGTTTTTGCACATAAAAAGAACACTGTCTAGCTTTCCCTCCAATCATACTGAGATAAAAAGAAAATAAAAATAAAAGTATATTAAAGATTTCATCCCATCATTAATGTAAGTTTTCCTTCCATAGACACTCTTAAGAAGTATTCAATGCACTTTATAAAGTTTTAATACAAAAAGGTAGGTCCTTACTATGAAGAAGTCATTTCCCAAAACGGCAGGTACAAGCTAAACAGGCTGTTTAAGTTGATGTGAGTTTCCCACACACATTGAAACAAGATCCCTAAACTAAACATGAAGTTGAGTTGTGAAACTGGAACAAAAGGGGGGCAGCTTTATCCTGAAATGAAATAGTTGCTTAGTGGCAGGCAGAGACGGGTAGACAGAGCAGTAAGCACACTAGAGGTGAATACTCCCCATTCCTCTGAAGATGCTACTCAACTTCATATGGCCCATTACCATCCTATCTTGGTCTGTTTTTTATAGCATAGATAACAAGGATATTTTAAAAATAATTTTGAAGTTGCTGACATTTTTACAGCCACCACCAATGATCACTGATGTTGTTACACGTTTTTCAAACACAACCTGAGCCTTCCCCTTTGTCTCTAAATATTCTAAAATGTAAACACAGAAAAAGGAAAAAAAGAAAGACTGACAGCTGGAAGATTGATACCATGTTTCATGTTGCTACTTGCTTAAACCAGGGCTGCACTCTCGGCAACCTTCCTGCTGAGGAAACAGAAAACTTTTCCCATGGAAAAGCCCTTTTGGCTGATGGATAATGATATTAATGTCTACTACGTACCCATTAGTTGTCCTAATTCAACTCTGGATAAGTTACCTGCATCCTGTAAATATTCATAATATGCTCATAAAATGTCAATTGTGTATGTTATCACTAAAACTTGCCGGCCTTGTTTTCATCAATTCTTACTGAGTTGTTAACATTTTCCTAACTACCAAGATAAAAAAAAATGTGTTTCCCAAGGACATGCAAAGTGCACAATGATTCTGTTTTAAGTTAAGAATAGCCTGTCCTACAGGTTCAGTTATTCTTCTGTCTGTTTTTTACTTTTTACTTTTCACAAACTGGGAATGGATTCCAATCCAAGGATGGCAGCAGACCTGGAGGTTGTTTTGGCATGAACTGAGAATGCACTCCCCTTCCTTCTTTTATCTCCCCAGATCACTGTTGATTAACACACTGAAAATCTCTCATTCAAGCACCGACCTTGCCAGCATCTGCATAATTTGCAAGAATTAGAAGGGGACCATATTATACCAAGGTGGCACAGCAGCTGGCCAAAAGCACCTCAGAACTGATAGGAGAGTTTAATGAAATTCTACTCTCTAGGAAGTTGTGGGATATAGTTTTGGTCCTGTTCACCATTTGAGTCCTAGCACTAGAATGCTGTCTAGCATATAGTAGCTGCTCACTAATTATTTATTAAATAAATAGATTAATGAATGGGTAGTTCTATTTTACATTGAAAATCTGAAAATGTGGGGCTTGTTTCCCACTGCAATTGATACAGACAAGTCACTTCACCTTATTTCATCTGAAGACACGTAACAGATTCCAGGAACAGATTATTCCTAAGTAATATCCATCTAAAAATAAAATCTACAAATAGCAGAACAATTTTAATGTTAAGTACTTAAAATAAAATAAAAAATAATAACTCAGTGTATCACTTAAAATGATAAAATGACCCAGAAATAATTCTGTTCTTCAAATATTTCATTTATCACCAGTGAGTTTGTCCTTCAAAACTGCTCCTTACATTTGGTAACAGACCCCTTTTCCTGATAATTAGTAAACCATAAACCCAGAATCTTTTCTTGATTTACCACTTTGGTACTCATCTCTGTAACATGAGTGAAGAAGAATATGTATGAATTGATATTAGTTTCCCTTCAGTTGAGCCTACAAGTAATATCAAATTAAACTATAACCATAGATTGCTGTGTGGGATGCCTTACTGTCTAAACCACTAAAGGTTTTGCTCAATTCTGGTTTTATTAAGAGGAATTGTTGTGTACATTAATTGTAGATGGCTAGAGGCTATTGAGAAACTTACTATTTAATTGAATTGGTGGTTTTAGCTGAAAATGTGTTCATCATTTAAAAATTCCTCTTTGCATAGCTTGCAAATACTCATAACTGTTACTGCAAACATTACAATTAAACTGTGTTTTTTAAAGAAAGATCAAAATGTTTCTAATTAATACTATAATACATATTTTTATTAAATTCAGTTTTCAGTCGCTAGAATTTTTAACCCTCTTTGGGGTGATTTCTATGCTAATTTTAGAAGAGATATACAGAGTCCCGCAGAAGAAATGCCTACTTGAATATGGTTGGTAGGGTAATAACATGGGTGTAATAATTTATAGTTTTCATGTGAACATTTCACCTAAAATGTCATATGGTGTGCTGAGTGTGATATTGTTGTGTTACAGAATTACAAACTTATGATTTTGTAATAAACTGTTTTGTAATAAAAAGGGTTTTTATTTCTGTTGGACCTTGCACATGTAGGTATTATTTCAAAAAACATATATTCTGCATTGGATTTAATGCAGAAATAAAGCAAAAACCAGTTTGTATATGAAATTTTAATAAAATTTTGCATTTCATTATTAGTAAATTCTAGCTGATATGTATGTGTATGCCTGTGGGGTGTGTGTGTGTGGACTATTTATGATTAGATGAGTAGATGATCTATTATTTCTTAATGTGGTTAAAGGAAGTAAATCAGAATTAGGAATATTTCCTTTAAAAGATAATTAAAGAATTCTCTATTAATATAACTATATTTAGACAATACCAAATGACTTTTTTCTATTTCCATGATATCAATTTAAATTTATCCAGGGAATAATTATTTTAAATGTCAGTCATTAACTGGTAAATTTGTTTATTTGACTTTATAATAATTGGCTTAGTGTCAGATTCAGATAGTTATTTTGTCATTTGAGGAGAAGGCATGGATTTTTAATTGCACTCATTAAAAAGGTAGTAAAGAAAATACAGACTGAAAGTTAGAATAACAGAAAAAGCATAGAAAGAATATCTGACATTCTTTAGCTCATGAGAAAACTCACCTTCCATCATGAGATTTTTCCATTCTCTCGGATTAAATTCTTATTTGTTATGAGATGAAGAGGAATGCTTAAAATTAGAGTGTTTTACTATTACACAGGCAATGCATAATTAATTTAGTGTAGCCAAAATGGTAAGATTTTAAAACACTTTGATTCCATGAGCAAAGCAATACCACTTTAAACAGTCGATGTATGCAGACCATATTAGTTTATACATATTCACATATGTAAGCACATTAACAAAAATGTGGTTCCACTAAGCAAACCCTTTATTAACCTGAGTTTTACACATAACAGTAGATTACAAATATTTTCCATGTTACTTAACATAATTTTAAATATTGTGAATAATCCCACTTTATGATATTAGGTAATTTATTAACTGCCTATTAGACATTTCATGTTTTTCTAAATTTTGCTATTTTACACAAAGACAAAATGAGCTTTGCCTCTAAATTTTAATACACTATAATTTCTTTAGATTAATGGGTTTGGAAGTGTAAGTTTGAATGTGAGTGTTCATTGGTGAATACTATCCAATAGCAGTAAGAAACACCCAAGAGAAGCATTCAAGGAATGATTGGCATATCCTGGGTGACTCATTCTTTCAGTGATTCTTGAAGAACAGGAAGCATCTTGAATTTCCCCTTTCTTTGTTTTCCACTAACCTGTAAGAAAAAAAAATATTGTACAGGTGCTTGATGATGTTTCTCAAAGCACACCAGTGTGGCACTTTTCAGCTCGCAGGATCCCCCTCATACCTAACTTTGTATGCTTGGTCTCTTACATTTGCGTAGAGTATGGAATCTCCCATGAAAGGTTCCCTTGGTCAGCATTCATACAGGCAGGCAGCCCTCAGAGGACACAATGTGAAACAGCCTCATGAGTTACTTGTTCCCATTTTGTTCTTCCTTGGGGCAGCAGGGACCTGGAACAAACCTGTCAGTGATAAATCAGATGAGGAAATGTAATACTCATACCATTAACCAGATATAGCCGATAATAATAATAATAATAATAGTTTTCCATGGGAGTAAATGGAATGGGTAAGAAATAGATTTAGAAAAACAAAATGTAAGTGGAAAGTCTGAAATAGTCTCCTGATGATAACATGCATTGTCCCAATTCAGTCAGGCAGGATTTGACTATATGTATAACCCAAATTGTACCTATTTCCATGGGAATAATCCAAAAACAAAATTCCCAGAGGCAATAAAGAAATAAGTATTTCTCTTTCTCTCTTCAAATGTACCAACAATTGTAGGTTTCTTGAAAGAATAAAGGAAAACCTTCACTTTCTTGGAGGAAAATCCATGCATTCTGCCCTGTTGGTCCCCTGCACCCCTCACTCGCACCCAGGGCAGCTCCCTCTCAGAGGAGGCTCTGAGCTGAAGCAGCTGGGGCACAGTGCTGGGCATGGCAGGACTCCACACTTCAGGCAGCTCCCTCTGAATAAAAACTCTTTTTCTATTCTGAGGTGAAGGAATCACAGCTTTCAAGCTAGCTAAACATTGATAGACACAGAGTTAAAAGGTAATATGCAGATATAAATTTCAAGAAGTATAGCTACCTTTATTGAGTACCTACTGTGTATCACATATTATGTAACTTCTTATTTTAGTAGTGCCTTACAATACTCCTCTGGCAGAGGCACTGTTTTCTCTGATTTACAAAACTGGGGACTTGCTCAAAGAGATAAGTACCTTGCCATGGACCAATCTCTGCAGAGCAAGGGTGCCCATCCAGGGGGTGGGGTTCTGCTCTTCACCTGGTGCTATTTAGCAAAACTTGAGTAAGTATTGTTGAGTCTTCGGTGCACCCACAATTCCTGTTTCTTAACGCTTTGTAGATCCTCATTCATTTGCATTTCAATTTATTAAAATTTCTTTACATCTACCTTGATATCTCAGATGTCCTTCTACTTGCATTAGTCATTATGATGATAAATTAAATATTGATTTGCTTGCTGATTCTTCTTAGGGCCATCGTATATGTGTTCCAATTCTTACTTCAAATGTATCATCACCCCATATCCCATTAGACTGATAAATTGTACACAATTGTGCCAATTAAGACTTAAACATCTTTGAATCAAATTAATTAGAAAATATTTTTATAAGCCACCATATACTTTACAGTGTTTCAGTGCAAATACATGATATTAGAATCATAATTAATTCTTATTAATACAGTGGTAAAAATCATAATATAGTATATGTGAGATTGAATCTGTTAAGTTATATTCTAAAAAGTTTTATGTGAACAATTTTACTTTTTATTGTTAGTGTAATCACAGCACTAAGCATTTAGTAGATGCTCATAAGTTCTCATTTAATTGGCTGTACTATAAGAACAGTCAGAGTCAGCATACCTGGTGTGGTAGATTTGGGCATTTTTTAGGAGGAAAAAATACTGAAATTTAAGCAACATTAGTTATATTTAGAAGAGTATCCCATATAACACTTCCCACTTTTTAATTCTGTCATGAAACATACTTTTTAATAGTTGGCGAGTCTCCGGGAAATACTTTATAAAGGTCGCAGAATCCTCTGTTCCATTGTTGTTCTCTTTTGTTTTCTTCTCCCCCAATCCGTAGTTCAGAGGTATTCCTCCAGAATAAGCACCAACGATACTTTAGTCACTGAAATTATGGACTTTTTAGTAAGTCAGTCACTTGAAAAGTGATGTGTGATAGTCATGTGTTAAGAGCAGTCTGGTCATTGTCATTAATGTTGTGCTTTTGACAAAAGCATACTGATGAATTAAGGGCATATTGAAACAGAAACAAAACAAAAAATACTTGTATTATTGATTCCCCTAAAGGGTTAGATTCATGTAAGAGAGTCAAAACATTACAATAAAGTAAATGGTAGCATGACTTTCTTATAAAAAGATAAATTAATTTCAGATATTAATATTCAAGTGTGGCTTATTGTATAACTCTTAACTAGGCACGTTTCAAAACCTATGGAAAGGGGAATGGTGGCACTGGGAGAGCTGTGCGTGAAGGTGAAATGTTCTACAACCGACTTAATTAGCACCATTTATGATTATAGCTTATGTGATATAGGCATCAGTTCATTAAAAATGTAATGAACTATCAAATCATTTTACACAGGTCATTGAACAGCAATAAAGTGGTATCAGCTCTTCTCCATTACAACTCTGAGCTGGATTTGAACCAGTGATTCTCAGGAAATAGGCTATGTTCGAATGTCAGTCTATAAAATGCATTTATACAGTAGCAGCATATCTATTTATAGCATTTTTTCTCTAACTGCATTTATTTTTCTTTGAAATGGATACAATCTATAAATTGTCTCTTGAAAAACTCAAATTGTAGGTATCATAAAATGATTGCATTATATGTTATGTATTTATATATATTATACTTTATATATTCACTGTTTTATTAAATCTAAGTATAAGTGGTCACATGTGACATGATATTAAAAGGTCTTTTGGCTATTAAAGCAGAATGAAAATTAGACCTAATCGGACATATACCACCAATTTACTACCATCATGTAATTCTGTAAGTCATGAATGCTTATACCAACCAGCTTTAAATAGTCTCATATATCATGGATTACATGAACTAAGAGAATATTTACCAAGGGAAATATACAGCAATATGTACTCAAGTGGACAATTTTATTTCATTAAAACACTAAAATTTGTACATATAAATATAGAAGGAGGAAGGCCCCCCCCAAAATAGAATTCTCTTCTGGAGGGCAAGACCCTTGTAGTGCAGGCTTCTCCTACTAGGTCAGTGTTCTAGGAACCCATCTGTATCAGTGTACCCACTGGCATTGTTGCAAGAGGCAGCATTCAACTTCAGTGAAATTTTTTTTTGAAGACTCTTTCAATGCCTTTGTCCATTTAACGATAGGTGATTTACCAGCGCACCTGCCCACACTGCTCTGAATGAATGTTCAGCAGCAGTTTGACCAAAAACAGCAGGACTTCCCTGGCCCACCCTCCCTATTCAATAGGTCTTGCCCTTGCCCTTGCCCCTTGCCCCTTGCCCCTTGCCCCTAGCCACTTGACTTTTTTTGTTTGTTTGTTTCCTTGGATGAAAAAAGTTGTGGAAGGGAACATTTTGCCTATGTGGAAGAGATGGAATGAAAAATGGCAGAAGTGCTGAAAGGCATCAAAATCAATGAGTTCAAACACCTTTGAGGAGTGGAAAAAAATCTTGATAGGTGTATTGAAGGTGACTGAAGTTTAAACATTTAAGAACAAATACACAATTTTTATAAATAAAATAAAGTTTTTTGAGTCCCCCCTCATATATATATGGTCACTTCTGATAGTGACATTGTGCAAATAGATGCTAAGGTAACATTCCAAATATCTTTCAACTGGGATAATCTATAACATATGATTGGTAGTAATATCTAGGCCAGTGGGCAAGAGTGATTTCATTGCAAAAACAACCTAAAAATCATTAAGTAAACAAAATGTGTTGGTTCAAAAGAAATAGAATGTTACATTTTATGTGTTTGTACATTTCTGGTTCTTTAAAATTTTTCTATAACTTTGACAAGTAGGACATTATTTTTTGCCTTCCTAAATTTTCAACAGTTTACCACTGGTTTTTGTTTTTAAATCATAAAGGATTGAAATTCTTCCTTGTAGTTTCTAAATTAGAAATGACATAGTAAATGGCAAATAATAATTGTCTAGCTTTGTTCGAAGTTTTATTTACTTCGCTTTTATATTGTGTCGTTAGACGAAAGTGTTTTTGATTTGTGTTCCGCTGTGCCTCTTTCGTTCGGGCGGAGAGTTAACCAGCTGTCCTGTGGTCTTCTTTGTAGTCGCAGCGCCGCGTTACGTTTCACCTCCCCGACGGTTCCCAGGAGAGCTGCAGTGACAGTGGTCTAGGAGACCACGAGCCGGTGGGTAGTGGAACGCTGATCTCACACCCTCTTCCTCTGGTTCAGCCACAGGACGATTTCTACGACCAAGCCTCTCCGGACAAGAGGACTGAAGCGGATGGCAACTCTGACCCCAACTCTGGTGAGTCTTCTTCCAAACTCGCCGGTGCGGAGTTCCTCTAGTCTCTTACTGTGCACTTGAGCTTTAAACAACAATGCTGGGGCATAAGTAGATGCATATTTGAGCTTCTTTTCTGGTTATGTTGTTGTTGTTGTATTTCTTAAATACATCAAGTCTAATGTGCGCGATATATATTGGTGTTTTGTACCAGTCTTAGCGTATCTGTGACCGATGTTGTGCCTGGGCCAGCACTGTAGTTCTCATTATCATTGCAAGAAGCCCTTCAGCAGTAATGATCAGGAAACTTTTTTAAAAATGTGGGATTTTAACTTTCGAGATCTGGAAATCACACAGCACACCTGGAACCACACAAGGAGAGGGTGTGCAGAGGGGAAAGTGAGTACTGGGTCTTGGGGTTGTGTTTTTATTGGGGTGGAAAGTAGCGCCCTAGGGGAAGGGTAAACGAGCAAGTTGCCCAAATGGTCAGCCATTGAAATCAACGAAGACCTTGAAAACAAATGAGGCTGCTTTGTGTTGTTTTCTCACCCGGTGGAGAGGCGGGAGCACCCGCTGTATTCAGTCATGAGTTGATTGGAGATAGCAGTCTTCAAGTGGGTGTCTCAGCAATCAAAGCTTAAGTCAGGCATTCATGTTATAGAAAAACAAAGTCAGGGCTGGCACTACAATTGGCTATTAAATTATATGTTGCACGTTTATTTTAAACCATTAAAAAAGGAAAAAATGCTGTAAGTATAATTCAGAAAGTTATTTGTTGACAGACATCTCAATGTCAAAGATGTCAAGGGCAATGTTAATGTGCAATTGACAGAGGAGTTAAGTAGAACGTAGTCAGTGAAGAATAAGACAAAAATTTTCCTGTGAAATGCTATTTTCCGGTGAAGACTTCATAAATTACTGATTTAAAAGAAGTGTGAAGGTTGGTGGTAATGATTGCGGAGGGCCCTTTTTTTTTTCTATTTCGGCTTTGGAGGACTTGTTTTTAATTAGTACATCAAACAAGTGGGATGACTAGGATGTACGTGTCAGAACCTTTCCTCTCCACAGACCCACATGCCACCTCAGAAACCACTGCCTGTTCAGAGGAAGTCCTGTGAGGACTTTTCCTTGGCATTTGGAGGGAATTTTGGATAAGTGTTATAACTTTTTCAGTCCTGTTATTATGAAAAATATCACTGACTAGTTTACTTTTATTAGAAATTATAAGTACAATTTAATAAGTATTATGGCGATTCTGTGGCTGCAGTAGAAATACTAAAAGGAGGTGGAAAGCACAAAAGCACTTTCTCAACTACTCTGTCATGGTAATCAGCAATTGTCTTCTCTGACTTCTGGGATTTTTAAACTAACTTTGTTTCCAGGATGGTGCTGGGAGATCTTTTATGCATATGCACCCCTCAAACTCTGCCCCCACAATAAATGGTTCTCTTCTCATTGCCATGTAAAGTTATCTTTGCATCTTCTTTTTGCTAAGATCTCTCCTTACTCTAGCCAATGTTTTAGGAAAACCTAAGTATATTCCATACCAACTCTCTCTCTCCTTTCACGTCCTAGGTCTTGGTCTCATAAGGAAAACATAAGTGCACCTTTTGACCTGACATATCCAGAAAAACAGGTCATACCCTAAGAGGAAACGTTTTATCACACAGCATTTGAGAGAGCGGGCCAACTATTCTCCTCAGGGTTTTTGGCTTTGGTCAGTCCAGGCCCCATTGAATCCAAGTGGCTCCATGGAGTCCACCTTTCCCAGGCTTGTGTGAAGAGGTCAGATAGGCAGGCCAGCACTTTCTAAACTGATTTTCTAATCCCCAGCTTCTTCCTCTTCAATTTTAAAGCATCCCCCATTAAGCCAAGGGTCTCAGAACTGGTCTTCGACTACCTCTTTTGAACGGGAGTAGTTTACTCCTCTTGCTTTTGGGCCTCAGCCCAAACAAAGACAGAAGACACCATTTGAAACATAGGTCTGATTAACTTAAGCTGCTCTAAGCCAGAACTTTATCCGATATATTTAGCTACTCACCAAATGACTTAGACCTGGGCAATAGCATTGGGCAAGCTTCCAAATGGGAGAAGATACAAGAGATTCCAAAGGAAAAAAATAAAAGGAAAAATAAAAGAAAACAAACAAGCAAACAATAACAAGAACAATAATAACAAAAATCCTTTAAAGCCTGATTCAGGAATCCCCAGAGCTTTTACCAATCTAGTCACATGGACAGAGACCCCAGGGATGAAACACCCTTGCACACTCCAACATTCATCTCACCAGAGTGACTTCCCTGAGGAAAACCAGGTCAATAAAATGTGTTAAACCAGAACAGTGCTCCTTGGTGAAGAAAGAGCAAGAAGGAGCCCCAAGGCCCCTGGAGACTAACAGGGTTGGTTTTTTTTTTACATTTAATGGGACTTAAAATTTTAACCTCCTTTTAAAATGTCTGGAATAGAATTAATTAAAATAGCCTAGATACATTAAGAGATTCATAACTAAATGGTAATTCATATTAGGGTATTATTATGATATATTATCTTAAAGTTCTTCACTCACGTTTTGTAATTAACTCTTGAGAAATTTGTGAAGTGAGGTACAGTATAATTGAAGCAATAATCTCCAGTAGTAATAGTCTTGCTATTTAGATCTAAACTGTTTTCTTTGTCCTCAGTGGAGTTTTCTGCCTGTGGTCTAATAATCCTGGAAGAGCCATGATTTTATAGCAATCATACTATATGCATATAAATCACACATCTGTATTTTCCATAGTTATTTGGTATTGCATTTGTATGGATTCCCATTTTTCAAATATAATGATCACAAAAAATAATTATCAGAGTAAGTCATATTTCCTTAAGAAGTGAACTCATTAATATGATCATGCTCTCCATGTAAGATTCAATAAAACCATTAATTCTGAGGAAATAGTAAGGGCTTTTTAATTGATGATTGTTATTTTTAATGAATGTAAGTAGACTGATGAAAGAATTTTACTAAGTTAAAAGCAAACAAAAACAATTATATGATCAGATTGGGAACACTTTATTATCACTAATTCAAAATTAAGTCTTACTCTTGTCCTGCTGAGACTCATGAATGGGGTCATTTTTATGTCTGGTATTTCTTTTAATTGTTTCTTTTAAAGTATTTTCTGTTGTTTAATCATGTGCAAAATTTCAGATTACATTTTCTTTATTAAAGCCCTGTCTGCTATATACTTCTGAGTGCACTTGGACTGCGTATAAATCAGTTGGTAAAGTCCTTACTAAGGATAGTTTTGAAACCTGATGATACTTATGGGTAATACTTGAGGTCCACTTATGAGTCAAGAAGGCTAGTAAATGTTTAAATATATTGTTTATGGATCCCACACCAATATTGTAAATCATATTATAAATAAACTGAATAAGTGTATTTATCTCAAACTACTTAACTATTTGAGGCAGAACATGAATGCAGGAGAGTCTGACTCCACAGCTTGTGCTTTCACTGGTCAGAGAAACTACCTCAATGCACATCTTCTAAGGCAATGTATAACTCAGTGCAGTTGTCACTGTCATAGAGTTTTAGATTCTGGGGTGCTAATCATGCTTTTTAAGAGGAAATTCAAGCAATTAGATATTAAGAAGATGAGTTGGTTGAACATTTGCAAGTTAGATGAACATCTTGTAAGAGACTAGTTCTTCAGGTTTCCTTGGCATTGAGATAAGGGAAATTTAGACATCAGTAGAACACACAGAGGTTTAAAAAGAGAAGTACTTCACATACAGTTACATAGTTTGTGAGTCAAGAATGAAGCTTGTAGATGCCAACACTAATTTAGTGCTTTTCTCAGTGGAACCATTTGTCCTATTATGTCCCTTATACCTTTTGATCAAAGAAAATCTTTATGATTATCTGGTTAACTCTCTTCTCTCCCTTAATCTGAAGACTATTTGCTTACTTTCTATTCTCCATGCATAACAGTACCTGGCATGTAGTAGGCTAGAAATGTATGTTTGTTGATTAAATGAATACATCAATAATTCACAAACACAAAGAAATGCAATGAGAAAAATTAACAGTGTTTTATCAAAATAAAAACAAAGGAGCAAAAACTAGAAAATAATGCATCATGTTACCTGTGGTGATCGTTAGGTTGGAGTATTGATTTCTTTTAAATTGTTTGTATTTTCCACTGTTTAATGGTGTATTTAAGATTATATTTTCCTTTTGTAATGAGGTAATATACATGAAAAGCACCTGACACAGAGCAGAGAAAAAAGATTATTCTTCATATGTATATAATAAAAAAATTACATTAACATTATTCCTGTCAGTCCTAAATATACAACACAAATGAGGTCTGTCCAGATAGTATCCAGCCACACACTGTGAAAAATACAGACATTTACTGAAGAAGATACAAGATACAGGAAACATTGTTCATAGGACAATGATGCCTCAGTCCCCTTAAAAGCAGGCAGCTTGCCACCTCACGTAGTTCTCCTAATCACCATCAGCTGCCCCGTGGTATTTTCCTGAATCTCACTGAAAGTCTTCAATCTCTTCCCTTTCAAAGCTGATTTTAGTTTCAGGAAAAGACAGAAGTTACAGGGTACCAAAGCTGTGCTGTCTGTGTTACCTGAGTAAGTTGATGTTTTGCCAAAAAACTCGGCAGATGTGATGCCTGAGTGGGCACGTTGTGGTGACGAGGCAGCCAGTCACCAGTTGTCCTTAGCCGTGGCCTTCTGAATCACCCCAATAGATTCTGTGGAGGAATGTTCAAGCTTAATGTATAATTTGATGCAGATTTCTTGCCTTAATCACTCATTTTTAAATTGTACTTATTGATTATGCTATTACAGTTTTCCTGATTTTTCCCCCTTTCCCCCCCTCCAAGCTAAAACCTCACTCCCTCAGGCAATCACCCACCATTGTTCATGTCCATGTGTCATGTATATAAGTTGTTTGGCTACTCCATTTCCTGTACTGTACTTTACATCCCCATGGCTATTCTGTACCTACTTATTGTGCTTCTTAATCCCTTCATCTCTTCACCCATCCCCACACCCCTCCCATATGGAAACCATCAAAATACTCTCTGTATCCAGGACTCTGTTTCTGGTCTTGTTTACTTAGTTTTGTTTTTTAGATTCAATGGTTGATAGACATGTATTTTTTGCCATTTTATTATTCATAGTTGTGATCTTCTTTTTCCTAAATAAGTCCCTTTAACATTTCATATAACATCATGGTTTGGTGATGATGAACTTGTTTGGTTTTTTCTTGTCTGGGAAGCTCTTTATCTGCCTTTGGATTCTAAATGATATCTTTGGTGGGTAGAGCAATCCTGGCTGTAGGTCCCTGCTTTTCAAGACTTGGAATCTCTCCTCCCAGTCCCTTCTAGCCTGCAAAGTTTCTTCTGAGAAATCAGCTAACAGCCTTATGGGGATTCCCTTGTATGAAACTAACTTCTTTCTCTTGCTGTTTTTAAAATTCTCTCTTTATCTTTAACCTTGGGCATTTTAATTATGATGTGTCTTGAAATGGACCTCTTTGTATCCATCTAGTTTGGGACTCTCTGTGCTTCCTGGACTTGCATGTTTATTTCCTTCACTAAATTTTGGAGTTTTCTTTCATTATTTTTTCAAATAGAGTTCCAGTATCTTTGTATTACTCTCCTCCCTCTGGCACCCCTATGATGTGAATATTGTAATCCTTAAAGTTTCTCCAGATTCTGCTCACACTATCCTCATCTTTGGGGGTTGTTTTTCCTTGTTGTTGTTCTGGTTGGTTGTTTTTTGCTTCCTTATATTCCAAAACATTGATGTGATTCTCAGCTTTATTCACTCTACTGTTGTTTCCCTGTAAATTAGTATATCCTTCATTTATGACTGGATCTTTTTTTTTTTTTATGCTGCTGAGGTCCTCACTAAATTCCTTGTTTTGAACTCTGCATCTGATAGTTTTCTAGCTGTGTGCTAGGTACTATGCTAGCCTCTAGGAAGAGACATTTAACCCAAAACTCTCTAAACTTAAAAAAAATGCACAGTTACTAAACTGTGAGAGCAAATGGTCTTAATCTGTTCCTTGGTTGTAGAGATTCATACATTGGTTTTTAGGAAGTTCAGGAATCAGGAAAGTTTCTGAAATTGTATTGCAATTTTTTTTTTTTGGCTGCGGGGCATGCTATAAACATGTTATAGACCCTTTAACAAAGTGGGTAAAGAAAAAAAGTACACTGAGTTTTGTAAAAGAAAAGATACTGGATATCAATAATATTAATAACCTAGAATAAATGCTGCTGATAAGTATATAAAAAAGTGGATGTTAGAATGTAATATATTTTGAATAAGGAGTCAATAAAGATGCTATAAAAAGGTACTTTAAAAAGATCACATTGTATAGATAGAAATTTTCTAAGTAAATAAAGTGTGTGTCGGGATTGGGACATGCTTCTGGGTGCTATAAAAGGTGGTGGCCAGTTGGGCAAGCAGTGAGTGATTCAGTATCTTTGTAGCACATGCAGTTGTACTTAGCTCCACCCCGAGGTCTCAGGCTCCTGACCTCCAAAACGTTCTATCAATATCTATGAGAATGTTGTCATAAATACTACAGTTATTTGATATAAAGCATAGTGCATGAAACATATTAGATACTCATAGTGCATGAAACATACTAGATACTAGAAAAATAGTTCATACTAAACTGTTCATGTATGTGGCAATATATGTAAAGGTTTTAAGAGATAAAATGGAGCCAGGTTTTGAATTGTGGGGAGGATAAGATAAACTCTAATATAGCAGATAAGAAAAGTAAAGACTTGGTATTTCTGAAATATTAGTTTGTGAGACTTATAGGAAAACCACATAATTAAATATATTAGATCATATAAGAGGAAAATAATTGGAATTACCAATTTTTTAACTTTAAAGTTTGATTCTGATTTGGAAATTGAAAACTGACAGCATAGAAGGTGGTGAAATTCTGTTAGTAAATGTGATAATTATGAAGAGAGAGAAGGGGTTCACGGAAAAAAAATTATGACAAGTGTTAACCTAAATTTAGGGCAGGTGAAGGTGAGGATAGTGTAGAATGACAGCAAGTCGACAAAATTAATATACAATTACGAAGATATTTGAAAACTCTGGGGAGCGTAGATTGTGGACATATTTAAGGGCGGAGGCTGTATGGAATCGTGAGTGAGAACAGAGCCTGCGGAGTTAACCTATGACCCTACTCATTGATTTTCGGGCTGTAGGGCTATTGGCACATCGTGCAGACTCAGTTTAGACATATCATTTTAAAAATTATTATTATTGTGAATAGATAGTGAAGAGAAGCAAAACATGTATCTTAATTATTTTGTAAACTATTTCCAATCAGGTTTTAAAAAGTACCATGGTGAATTTTGAAATGTGGAATTATTGTTATACATTAAAAGAAAGACAAGTCTAACAAGGTCATAGTTTCAGATTCTAAAAGCTTCATATTTTTCATTCTTTTTTGAGACTGTTTTTTATATAACTATATTTTATGGGTGGTTTCAAAACATCACAGTTTGCTAAAGACTAATAAAATAAATAATAAAGAATATTTATGCTCTAGTATCTTCATTGTTTTACTTAGTAAATTTTGCTCACTTCATGATTTTAAAGCATTTATTATATTAATTAATCACAAAATGCTTTCTGTTGTATTATTTTATTTTTGAGAGAGTTACAATGAGATGATTCTATATATGATTACTTAAAGTACTTAAAAATGGCTGTAAAACAGGCAGGGAGACAAGCTTTCTCTTCTGGAAAGTTTTAGATCTTCTAAATTTCAAATATAACTTTAATCCTCCCAAAAAGCTTTGAGTATCCGTTTTTTATTAGTATTTAAAGTTGTTAGTAATATTCGTTGGCATTTGAACTTAAATTTAAGAGGTCATGAGTAGTATTAACTGTTATAGTTGAGGTATCTGTAGGAACAATGCGCCTCCTAGTGTAAAGTTAGGGTAATGTCAACTCTGTTGGTGTGCTGCATGGAATCACTTCTCCATAGCTGCATACTGTCATGTGATTCATTATTCTAAGGATCCATAAAAGAGAATAGCATTACTTTACTCTAGATTGGGTGTCTGTTCTAGAGGAGGAAAAGCAATTCTGTGTGTATCTTTCTTAATAATAATTTGAGAGTGTTAAAAGTGATGGGTAAGTTGATAAACAAATCAGGAGCCATATCTAAAAAGAAGAGCTTGCTGATTTCAGTAACTGCTAGAGGCATAAAATTAAAGATTTCTTTTTTAACTTCAAATAAAGCCATCTCACAAAGAAAATGTGGAAATAAATCACAAATCGTAAAGAACATGCATGCATAAAATCACACTAATACCTTTTATTTTTATCAATATGTGAAAATAAGTATTATCTAGTTTAAAACAATTTGAAATATTTGAAGAAACCATAGATGCTTGTGTAAAATGTTCTAAATTTAAGTTAACACTATATTGACACACATTTCTGACAGATGATTGAAAATCCTTCAGATTGGTGTGACTAACAAATGCATGAATGCCAAATTGTAGTCACTCCAAGGAAGGGTTGCCAGATACAATACAGGATGGCCAATTACATTCAAATTTCATATAAGCAGTAATGTTTTTTGGTATAATTGTGTACCAAATATTGTAATATCGCCATGTCACTTGCAATATTTGGGGCATACTTAGACTAAGAGAATATTAATTATGTGCCTGAAATTCAAATTTAAGTAGCCAAAAAGTATTTTACTTTTTTCTAAAACCGGCAACTATACCCTAAAAATATAATGAAGAATTAAAACTCAATTTAAAACTCATATAAAATTCAAGTATTGTGAGGAAATCTACCCCTGGCATGAATTTAATTAAAATTGAAATTTGGAGCAGTGATTAGTCCACCTTAGCGTTAGTCATGTGATGCTGACTCATGTGGAGACATTATTTCTTTATTTAGAAAAAGCATCAGTTTTTAGTATAGTTATTTCCATATTAGAGAGTAATCACACTTCAATATTACAAGTTCAATTTGTGCTTATATTCAACAGTATAAATACTTTACTCCATTGAGGAATGATGACTTCTATATTGGTCTTTTACTGGTGCAAACAAGAGAGGAATTCTTGTTAAAGTTTTGATTCATCACTTTTCTTGTTTACTAATCTTTTGATACATCATTTTAGGATTCTTTATGTGTTAATTGACCTTCGCACTTTTTTTCTTTCAGGGTCTAATCTATAATTTTAAGATCTAACAAATTCCAAATGAACTTGTCCACACGGAAGGAGGATGCTGGGAAAGGGAGATAGGGAGAGGCATTGTTTAAATTTGTTTCTGTATTTTAAGACTTTGGTTGCAAATCCTAGTAAACATATCCACCTAGAACACAAAAAACACAGATCTGAGACTTCTCAAGTCAGATGCTGAAAGGAAATGTGTGTGGTGGTTAACCGCTGTGGAGGTGGACAGACGCAGCACGGACCATGCCTCTTCCCTTGCGGCTGCGCAGCTCACAGACCTGTACAAACTGCGGTTAACACCCGCAACTCACTCAGAATTGTGCTAGGTTCGTAGCACGTCTTCAGTCATGTTAGTATTATTGTCAGAATTAAGTCAAACTTCACAATTATCTAAGCAAACTGTTTGGCTTCAATTCTGCCCTCGTGATGAATATACAAGGATAGAAATGTAGGGCCTATTTCCCCTAAATTCTAATTTCTTGCTTGCTACTTAAGAAAAGATATACATTGCTTTTTTAAAGTGTATCTTACATAGGATAATATTTTAGCTCTGCATTTTACTTTACTTGCATAGACAGTTACATTTTGTTTTTTAAAATTGTATGTTTTAGCACTAGTTGTTTGAAATGTTACATAGATTTAGTCTAAAAGAGTTTTTGAATAATAAATGTAGAGAATTTGTTATTTCTATAGGATTGGTCCAAGCATCTACGAACAGGTTTAACTAGTGATAATTTATATAGGAATGATATTAATGAAAATTTTATGATATTCCAGACTCCTAATCTTCACTTGAACTCTGAACAACTAGCCAGAAAACTCTTTATTTCTTTGTAATTAGCAACAACCTAACTCACAGTCAGATCTGCAAACAAGAAATATACTGTATTTTGGGCAGATTTGCCAGTTAATTTCTACAAATCAACAGCACAATTAAAAATAACCTAACAGTTTTGATTTAAGTGCTCGTTCGACAGAAAGAATTAAACCATAAACTTCCTGAAGTGCAGGCACTGTTTCATTGATTTTTTTTCATGCTTTTGTGTTTTGACATGAACAGGTATTTTATCATCCCTGCACATTCAAAAGAAAAAACCTTTTCACATTAGGAATAGAACAAGAATACTTGAACCAGCTTTTAAAGTATTTCATGAATGAAAAGAAAGGTGCTTTAGTCACCTAAGAGAGTATATTATATTTTATATTTTAAGAATCAGTCTTAGCCCTGACTGGTGTGGCTCAGTGGATTGGATATGACACACAAACTGAAGGGTCCCCAGTTTGATTTCCTGTCAGGACACATGCCTGGTTGCAGGCTGGGTCCCCAATTCAGGGTATGCAAGAGGCAACTGATTGATTTTTCTCTCCTTTTTCCTTCCTTCTCTTCTCTCTAAACATATAAATAAATTAAATCTTTTTAAAAGTTTTAAAAGGAAGCAGTCTTAGACGAAACACAATATAACAATTGTGAAACTATAGGGACTAAAAATAGATTTAGGGATCCCACAAAACAGCAAGCTAACTTAGGAAAGGTGCTATCCCACCACAGAAAGAATGGTGCCTCATTGGAATATTTTCTCAAAGCTCTTTTTACTAGAGAATTACATTTTCAAATGAAGTCAAAGAGGATTTCTAATTCAGAAGAGGATATTGAGTTCTGATTTAAACTCCTTATGCACCAGCTACAGTATATATCTAAAATTAGCATTTCAGTAATCTCTCCAAAGTCAAAACTATTGTGCAGATTATGATTCAAAACAAGAAAAGAGAGAGAGAGAGAGACATCCATTGGTTGCCTTCCGTACATGTCCCAACCTGGGATTGAATCCAAAACCTAACCACGTGCCCTGACTGGGCATGGAACCCACAGTTTTTCTGGTGTATGAGATGACACCCCCACCAACTGAGCCACCAAGCAGGGCCACATGCAGCAAAACCTTGATTTGAGCAACAAGTAGCCTAGGAAAGAGGGATTGTTTACCTGAGATTCTTCTATCTTCTTTGGATGGTCCTGTAATCCAAGGCACTTCCCTCTCAGGATTGTTTTGCTGGGCCCCATAGGTTTTGGGGTGTGTGTTCATTTTCATTTGTTTCCAGGTACTCTTTGGGTTCTTCCTTGTTCTCATTGTTGGCCCATTCATTATTTAATAACATGTTATTTAGCCTCCTTGTATTTGTATGGCTTTGAGTTTTTTTAATTGAGGTTGATTTCTGGTTTCAAGTCATTGTGATCCAAGAAAATGCTTGCTATGATTTCAATTTTCTTGAATTTGTCAAGACTTATTTGTGTCCTACCATGTGGTCTGTCTTTGAGAATGATCCAGGTTCACTTGAGAAGAATGTGTATTCTTTTGTTTTGGGGTGAAACGTTCTGTGAATGTTATTTAAATTTACTTGATTTAGTGTGTCCTTTAAGGCAGCTGTTTCCTTGTTTATTTCTTTCTTTTTTTTTTTTGTCTGGAAGATGTATGTATTGGTGACAGTGGGATGTTAAAATTTCCAACGATGAAAATATTGCTGTCGATATTTTCCTTAAAGTCCACCAAGATTTTCTTTATGTGTTTAGGTGCCCCCTATATTGGGTACATATGCGTTTACAAGGGTTATATGCTGGCCATCAGAGAGATGCAAATTAAAATCACCATGAGATATCACCTCACAGCTACTAGAATGACTATCATGAATAATTCAACAAACAACAAGTGCTGGCAAGGATGCGGGGGGGAAAAGGGAACCCTATTTCACTGTCATTGGGAATGGTGCAGCCACTGTGGAAAACAGTATGGAGTTTCCTCAAAAAAACAAAAAAAATGGAACTACCTTTTGACCCGGCAATATATATCTGCTGGGATTATATCCTAAAACTCCCCAAACACCATGTTAAAAGAATGTATGCACCCCCATGTTTATAGCAGTGCTATTTACAACAGCCAAGATTTAGAAACAGCCTATGCCCATCAGTAAATGAATGGAAGAAAAAGCAGTGGTACATTTACGCAATGGAATACTATGCAACAGGAAACAAGAAGGAATCTTTACCTTTTGTGACAGCATGCCTGGAAGTGGAGAGCATTATGCTAAGTGAAATAATTCAATTGATGAAAGACAAATACCATATGATCTCACTTATAAGTGAAACCGAATGAATAAAATAAACTAATCAACAAAATAGAACCAAAGGCATAGAAACATGGAACAGACTGACAGCTGTAAGAGGGGAAGGTGGAAGTGGGGATTCGTTAAAAGAAGGTGAAGGGATTAGCCAAAGAACATATATAAATGACCCTTTGACAAGGACAATGGTGTAGGGATGGACCTTGGAGTCTGAAATAGGCTGGGTGGAGGGAGCGAAGGGGAAATTAGGACAACTCTAATGGCATAAACAATAAAATATTTAACTTTAAAAAAAGAAAAAAGGGAAAGGAAATTGGCTTATAGTGTATGAATTTTACATGATAATAGCACAATCAGAAGACTTTTTGGTGTCTTAATTCATTCAAAATGGTCAACAAAGTGTGGAATATTAAGATATTTTATTTTCTGCAGTGCCCTAGGAACATGTACTTTAGAATAAAGAAAACTGAGGTTGAGACTTCTGTCTCTTTCTGTTTCTTCTCTCCCTTTGTCTTTGTCGGTCTTTTTCTCCCTTATCGTCTTTCTCTTACTCTATCACTCTCTTTCTCTCTGAGATATTAAGTGTCTTAAAGAGAGGAACTATTAGAAATAATATGTGCAAAGTGTTCTGAATAAGGTCTGGCAGGTAACAGAGCTCAAACATGTCAACATTACTATTAAATAAGAGATACTGTTTCTCCTTACTTGTTTTAGGGTTCTCACACAAGGACCCTATATAGCCTTTGCAAATATAATGCTTTGAATCAAATTTAAGTTGATAAACTGAAGAGACAATTTGAGTAAGTAAGTGAGGAAAAACCTATTGGCTTTTTGCATGAATAATGTACCAGCGCATATTCTATGAACACAGGCAAATGTGTTTTGACTGTTCATACACCATTTTTATGTACTTTGTAATTCTCAGAAAAATGATTTTTAATTATTTTTATACAATAAAATCAGTGAAGGCAATATGAATGTTTATGATAGTTTAGATGTTATTGAATAAAGGGCTTTAAAATTCTCAAATAGTCAACTATTCAAGATAATCTGCCAACTGTGTATAGAAAGTATAAATTTTCATGGCATTTTTAAAACTAAAAACTTCCATTGTATTCCATTATGTTAATTTTCATATGATAAAAATTCATAAATTATTGATTTATGTTGCACTAATACACATTTGAGTTATAGTAATATTAACCTATATAAAATAAAATTGCTATGAATACATGAGAAAATAAAATTTACTTTTAAAATATATAGTATTTTAAATTAACAAGAGATATATTATGTTCGTAGTAATTTATGTATTATAATCAAAATATTATTGATTCAGAAATCAAATTTTCTACTTCATTTGAGTTTTTAAATTTTCCCTTCTATTTCTCAGTTGCTTTTTATTTGGCCCCAAAATGAACTGCAGGCAGATGTCCCTGATCTACTGTTAGAAAGCCTGAATTGACTTTTTCATGGCTTTTAGAAAGCATGGACTTTCTCATTTTTACCGAATTGCATATGAACCTGGAATAATGTTTCTTTTCCCTGTGGCTAAGTATTCCCTTCCTCTTTGACCTTAGCTACAATGTGCTTGCCTCCAACAGCCCACCTCCCACTCTCAGCATGACTGACACATGTTTGAAAATTTCATGATGCGCACAGCACGTTGGGGTCTCTGTGGAATGAAAAGGCAGAGGAGTGAAGACCTTGAGAGGGTCCATCAGCTACTCCCTTTGCTACCGTTATAGTCTATAGAGATCATCCTCTTTCAGCTCTTCTCACTGACTAATAAGTTTTTCCTCTTCTTACAATTCAAGGTGCTGATTTCAATCCAAATATTTTTAATGCATTTCTCAAATATTTTAGGAACTGTTACTTGCTTTTTTTTTTTTTTTTTTTTGTCCTATGGTGATGTGGAGGTCAAATGGAGCAGCGTGTCTAAAGAGTCCCTCGGTTTGATTCCAGGCCTGAGTGTAGCTCAGGGTATCTCTTGTTTGGAGGCACTTGACAGAACTGTCTTCTATTAGCCTTTCAGGTGAGGTTCAAACTCTGTCTATTCCCCTCGCCTCCTTCCTAGCACTATTAGTTTGGGGAATCGGAGGTTTGAGTGAACAATGTGACTCATCTTCCTACTCCAAGCAGCTGGAACAAAACGTTAGCTATAATGCTGCTTTTCTGTACCAGTAAAACAAAATGCAGGAACTTTTCAAATGCTAAGTTTTGCAGTATTTTTTCCACAATGTTTATTCAGAAGAAATGTTTGAGATTATAAATATATGAGAACTTTTAAGTATTAGAAACCTGTAGTGTCTCCTTGAAGTTTAAAACTTTAGAATGTTTTCTCTAGGCATTTAGAGCAGCTTATGAAAAACACAATAAATGGAGGGTTTATTTTCTTTAATTTTATTTATTTATTTTTAGAGAGGGAAGGGAGGGAGAAAGAGAGAGAGAGAAAAACATCAATGTGCGGTTGCTGGAGGCCGTGGCCTGCAACCCAGGCATGTGCCCTCACTGGGAATCGAACCTGTGATGCTTTGGTTTGCAGCCTGTGCTCAAGGAAGGTTTAATCTTAAACCTAATGAATGATGTACTGTTCTAAACTCTATGTGATTAGTTATCACAGACATCTGACTTACAGCTTTACTGAATCATTGTTATCAGCTTTATATATATATATATATATATAAAGCTGATATATATGTGTGTATATATGTGTATACATACACATATATGTGTGTGTGTGTGTGTATTTCCCTATTTCTATATCTGTATTGTGTTTTAAAGGACAAATAAATAAAAAAATAGAGTTATGAAATATCCATTGACCGAGACCAGTTCCAAAGAAGCAAGTATCTTCTTCATACTCTCCGTTCATCAATTCGCTTTTTTCATTCTAACATTTTCATTTATTTCAAAACTCTTTTCATTTACTTTAAATTTTTCATTCATGTTTTTATTTATTCATACATTTGGAAAATTTTTACTGAATGCTCACTGCATTGCAGAATGTTTAAAGAAGCACTTTAAACATGTGCTATATTTCATTGACTTTGTCTACTGACATACTAGACATGCTTTCTGGGAAAATGATGATTACATAAAATAGGCAGTAACATAATGATTAAGTAAATTATTAAATGGTTACAGAAATTATCCATTCCTTCACTGGAAAACTTCATCAGTCATTTTGATTGTGACTTAGGCATATACTAGTTTGAAAATTTTACTGCTTTATAGTAGCTAACAATTTGCATAGTATTTCTTCAAGCAGATGTTTAGGTTTTGGACGTCTTTGTCTATAATCAGTCCAACCAAGTAAATTTTTATACTGCTTTATTGGTACTATTTGAACACAAATATATAGGCAGGGTTAATTAGGAATAGCACAGAAATTTTGAAATAACTTTGGTAAATGCTGTACAGTAGTACCCCATTATCCTCATGGATATATTCTAAGATATCCAATGAATGCTCGAAACTGCTGATAGTCCCAAACTGTCTATCTATCTATACACATTATATTTTTATATCATGTTTCCTCTTATTTTCAGTTTCATTTTTCTCAGTTTCAGTGACCCATGGTCAACTGCAGTCCAGAAATATTAAATGAAAAGTTCCAGAAATAAACAATTCATAAGTTTTGAATTGAAGTGCCATTCTGAGCAGTGTGATGAAATCTCTTGCCCTCTTGCTCCTTCCTACCCAAGATGGGAATTACCCTTTTGTCCAGTGTAACCAGCTGTATACATTACTTGCCACTTAGTCACTTACCAGCCCTCTCAGTTACTAGATTATCACAGTATTTCATGCTTGTGTTCAAGTTACCCTTATTTTACTTAATAATGGTCCCAAAGCCATTCATGAAACTTTTATTTCAGTGCATTGTTACAATTGTTATGTTTTATTATTAGCTATTTTTGTTAACCTCTCACTAAACCTAACTTATTAATTACACTTTGCCATAGATATGTGTATATATAGGGAAAAAAAACATAGCGTACATAAGGGTTAGTACTCTCCCCAGTTTCAAGCATACACTGGGAGTCTTAGAACTTACTCCTCTCAGAAAAGGAGGGACTACTATACTTTCATGCACTTCATGGCTTCTCGTTGACATGTTTAAATTCCCAGCGCTGGTACTCTTGGATTTAGGGGCTGGGAACATATACCATGTGTATGTGCTGGACAAAGGCATCATTCACATCCTGGAGGAACAGAGTGAACTGACGGATATTTCATTGTGCTACTCCAAACCGTGCACAGTGTAAAACTTATCAATTGTTTATTTCTGGAATTTTCCATCTAATATTTCCAAGCCACAGTTGACTGTGGGTAATTAAAATGGAGGGAGAGAACACTGGGGATCAGCGAGGACTGCTGTATTTTTGCCTGATAGCCTCTATCTTTCTTGCCTTTAAGGTGAGTGGGTCAGCTTAGAGGGGCCTCATAATTATTTTCTCTCCAAGAACTGTGGTTTGCCACCTCATGTTTAATGAAATAAGTCTATAAGACATTGCATAATTTGTAACAGTTTGGACTTTAATAACAATATTTACTATTTATTGAGTGCTTACAATATGCTGGGCGCTGTGATAAATTCTTTCCTGGCTGAAATCATTCTCTCCTTGTTACAACCTTATAAATTAAGTATCATTTTCCTATAAAAAAAAAAAAAAACCAAAAAACCTGAGGCATAAATTCACTAATAATTGACTCCCAAGATCACAATGCTGATGAGTGGCTGAGAAGACCCTAAATTCAGCTTTCAACTACTAAATTAACTGCTCCCTTAAGACATTCCCTAATAATGTTTTGTTTTAAATCTTAGCATTTTTATATTTAGCCAATAGTTTTTTTAATAGGGACATTTAATGTTTTAAAGATCCATTGAAAACCAGTCAAATAATTTTTTAAAACCATTGTTCAAGTACAGTTGTCTCCAATCAATCTTTGACTCGAGTATGAATAGAATCTGCAGTCTCAGAATTATCGTCAGGTAAAGGGTTTTGTCTTTTGTCACACAACACTCAAGTACTGCCACAATTTCGGTATACAATGACTTTAAAATAAATGTGTGGGTTGTAAGAAACATTAATGTAATGACTCTGATTTTCTTTTTAACTTTTGTTTAAGCAATGTTTAGATGATTTGTTATTAATTTTTAAGCTTAGGTTAAAAGAGAAAGGTTTCTTAGGTTAGGATGCCCTACCCAAGAAAAAAAAAGTTCCACCTAGTTAAGATTGCCTGTTTCAGCAAGTAAAAATACTGTACACTCACTTAAGTTTGAAGTTCAGATAAAGAATGAAGATTTTTTTGTATGTACCACGAATTATCAAGGTCCAGGACATACTTATACTGAATCAATACTTACAATTATCTGATATTCAAATTTGAGTGGTTATCCTAAATTTTATCTGGCTACCTAATACCAAGTAGAAAAGTGTTGATTATCCTTTGTTCTTATTAGTTTTATTTATAATTTTTGCACACAGATCTAGACCACCGTTCCAATAAGAACAGAAGTGTATTTTTTTTAGATCGTTGTTGTTCAATTACAGTTCTCCCTATTTCCCCCAATTGGTCTCCCCTGCTCTACCCACCCCCTACATTCCACATTTAATCCCTTTCCTTGTTTTCCTTGTCTGTGGGTCTTTTACATATGTTCCTTGACTCATCCAATAGAAGCAAGCAGATTTTACACCAGAATTCCAGTTTTGTTCCCTTGAACAAATTTTGCCAAGTACTTGTTGCCACCTAATACATTTATGAGCATCTCCTTTTAGAATGAAAGTTCCATGAGAGATTTTGCTCAGTGCTCCATCCCCAGGGCCTGGAACAATGCCTACTGCATGGGAGGCAATCGATAAATGTGTTGAAAAAATATGAAAAGTACTCACTGTGGTTATGCTCCTATTAGGTATCGACATGTGTGAAACAGGAAAACATGTACATGTTTTTTCTACTACTAATACAAGCGCAAGAAATGTTGCAGTGACCCTCTGGTCAGGGGCAGTGAAGCAGCTATTTGTTCTCATGACCTGTCCTCTTCAGTCTAGTTTTGTGTGGGGAAAGCAAGAGAGTGGGTGAGTCTGGCTCCTCTGCAAGCTCTTGTCCTAAGGACCATTGCTAGATGAAAGGCTGCCTGCAGCTTAAAGAGCTGTGTTAATGCTGAAGGCAGTCCTTCACTGCGGAAACTGCATTTTCGATCCTGAAAATCTTGGCAGACCCTGGAGGAGGCGGATGCCCCTGTTATCCAGACAAATGAATTGTACGCGAAAAGTGAAGTCAGCCAAAGTTGCTATTGAGGGGGAAAAATGGGCCTAGCACATAAACGAATGCTTCCGGCTAACACTGGGAATTGCAGAAGAAAAACAGCAATCATTTGACCACACGTGGCATTGTATAATATTGTCTCTGCATCGAGTCTATTAAGATAATGTATGGAAAACATGTTTATTCATCTGGCAGAACTGATACATAAATAAAACTATTAAATAAATAATCAGACTGCCAGTTCTTGTAAATAGTCTGCCATGTGAACACTTCATTTACTGTTTAGCTGAAGGCTGAACAGGACCAAGCAGGAGCTGAGTAGACAATAATTTTTAAATGTAGATTAGCCTTTATTATTAAGCCTACCATTCACTACTGGTAAGAGCTGCTTGTACACTCATGTGTTGTACTTCAGTATTTTCTCCTTTGTCTTTTGTGCCTTTCTTTTAGGACTTTAACCTGTATATTCAGCCCTATATAACAGCATAGGAATACAAGGAGTTTTCTGGATACAAGAGTTACTTAGATATTATTTGTTGATTTTCATTACTACCAAAATGGAGCTTCTTCATAACTTCAGTGAGTTTGTCTGAGGCAGTGTATCTTTGGTCAGTTCCAACACAAACATTGTTTTGGTCAAGTATTTGGTCCAAAATTTATGGAACATAAAAGAATCTACCAACAACTCCAGTCCATACATGTGTATGTCCACCAGTTGTGGTGAATTTGGATGGAAGATATATTTTGTGACTATAAAATTCCAGTGATTAATATTTTTGCATTAATGTAACATATTTCAAATATAATATTATTTTAAAATTTACTCTACATCTCAGTGATTCTGATAACTCACTTTCTCTCAACACCCAGACACCTAGTACATATGACCGTTTAATCAGTTTGCAACCACCTCATCCAGTTGAAACTTTGCAGTCATTCTTAAAAGAGAGTATTAAATCAGAAAGAACTATGGGAAGTGGTGCAGTTGCAGCCCTGGCTGGCGTAGCTCAGTGGATTGAGTGCGGGCTGTGAACCAAAGCATTTCGGGTTTGATTCCCAGTCAGGGCACGTGACTGTGTTGCAGGCCACGGCCCCCAGCAACCTTACATTGATGTTTCTCTCTCTCTCTCTTTCTCCCTCTCTTCCCTCTCTAAAAATAAATATATAAAATCTTTTAAAAAAAAGAAAGAAAGTGGTGCGCTGCCCTACCAGCAGAGATATCAGTGGGAAAATATATTGCATAGAATAATACTTAAAAAAATACTGCTAATGAATGGTTTCCATTGAATGATTGGATTGTGAGAAATTTATTATTTGTTCTATTTTTATGTATATTTAATTTTTATATTTGAAGCCTATGTTAATTTCTTATTATGGAAAATAGACCTTGTGACTAGTATTTTAAAATTATGTTTATAGTATCACTGGGTTAAAGGCTTTGATAATCATGTTAGAATAAATCAATTACCCATCTGGCCTTTAACACTTCTTTAGATTCATATTAATTAAAAAAGATATGCTAATTTTGGATGGGAATACATGCATAATTAGTAATATATAATAATTAACATGACATCATAAATACTGTCTTTCTGCATTTATGTACCATAAATAGATTAAGTAAAAATAATTTTTATCCTACTATCACAACAAATTGATGAAAATAAATGTGCACGTACATAATACTTTATTTATTTAAACACACATTTAAATTCTTTTTAGAATATCCTATTCTGAAAGAAAAGATCACAGTATGAAAAATCATATGTTCAGGCAGGTGCATTGGAAAACATAGATTTCAACCTGGAAAAGAATCTTTTCCTTTGAAGCATGCAGAACTCTGGGTGTCAGAAAGAGTTGCTGACAGAGTCAAAGAAAGCATAAAATAACCAAGTGCCCAAGCCAGCAAAGTCTGGCAGTGAGTAAAAATGGGGCCAAGGTTGAGAGCTCACTTTGTGGGACTGTATTTTGGAAAATAAATTTGACAACTTAAAATATAAATTATACCATGAAAACAGTGTTTATAAGAGGAGTCAAAATAACCATCATAAATGAAAAGAGAATATGCAGGCATAACCATGTCTGTGAAAGAGAATTTTATCAAAGAAAACCAGTAGGGAAAAAAAAAGAAACACCTAAATTTAATTGAATGGGCATATGTTGTGATTTTATGTTCTTTTTTTTTTTTTGAAAGATTTTATTTATTTATTTTTAGAGAGGGAAGGGAGGGAGGGAGGGAGGGAGAGAGAGAGAGAGAGAGAGAGAAACATCAGTGTGCGGTTGCTGGGGAACATGGCCTGCAACCTAGGCATGTGCCCTGACTGGGAATTGAACCTGCGATGCCTGGTTCACAGCCCGCGCTCAATCCACTGAGCTACACCAGCCAGGGCGTGATTTTATGTTCTTGTACTTATGGTATTGTTGGCATTTCACATATATTTCCATTGATGCTGAGCTGCATAATTAGATTACAAAATATTAAGTAATGGAGGCAATTTTATAGGAAACTAAAATCTAAAAGTCCTCAAAAGATAGTTGGGTCACCAGAAACATGCCACACTTCCAAAAAAAGTCCTTACACTTATGAAGAAATATCACAGTCTAAATATGGAATATAAATGTGGTGAAAGGTGGCTTGTTTATAATAATGAAACTGCTTTAATTAAAGTTCAAATAATCAATGCTGTGTACATGAATTTCAAGGTATCTCTTATAAATGCATATTTATTCAGATATTTCAAGGAGATTTTTTGGATGTATATTAAATACATTGAAAAATTTCTCAGTGACTAAACATCATAATGATTTTTACATTCTTAAGTTCAAATTAATTTTAAAAGAAAAAGTTAAAATCATCTTGACTGGATATCCCCAGATGAGGCATAGGTAGACACACTTTGTCTCCTCACACAACCAAAAGGAGGACAACAACAAATTTAAAAACAAAAAGTAACCAGAACTGTCAGAAAATGAAAATGTATGGAAGTCTCGCAATCAAGGATTTGAAGAAGAAACATTCATCCAGATCAGTAAGAAGAGCAGAGATGGGCAGCCAGGTGGAGAGGACTCTCATCTAGGTGTCACCTGGCTGAGTGGGCAGTTCCACATTTGTGTGCTGATAAACCTGGAGGAACATCTGGAGAGCAAGACAGACCAAGCAACCCAGGGCTTCAGCACAGGGAAATAAAGTCTGAATACCTTTGACTGAAGAAACCTGTGGGGGTTGAGGTGGCAAGAGAAACTTCCATCCTCACAGAAGAGCTCATTGGAGAGACCCACAGGGTCCTAGAATGTACACAATCCCACCCACACAGGAACCAGCACAAGAAGGGCCCAATTTGCTTGTGGATAGTGGAGGAAGTGACTGAAAATGGACTGAGAGCTAAGCAAGTGGCATTGTTTCCTCTCAGACCCCTCTCCCCCACACAGCACCACAATGCAGTGATATGAGTTGCCCTGCCCTGGTGAATATCTAAGGCTCCACCCCTTACTAGGTAACAGGTGTGCCTAGACAAAGAAATGTGGCCCAAATGAAAGAACAGATCAAAACTCTAGAAAAAATACAACTAAGCAATGAAAGATAGCAAACCTATCAGATGCAGAGTTCAAAACACTGGTAATCAGGATGCTCACAGAAATGGTTGAGTATGGGTGCAATATAAAGGAAAAAGTGAAGGCCATGAGAAGTAAAATAAAGAACAATGTACAGAAAACCAACAGTGAAGTGAAGGAACCTGGCACTCAAATTAATGATTTGGACCAGAAGAAAGAAATAAGCATTCAACCAAACAGAATGAAGAAACAAGAATTAAAAAAAAAAAAATGAGGAGAGGCTTAGGAACCTCTGAGACAACTTTAAACATTCCAACATCCAGATCATAGGGGTTGCCAAAAGGAGAAGAAAAGAAGAGCAAGAAATGGAAAACTTATTTGAAAACATAATGAAGGAGAACTTCCCTAATCCTGCAAAGGAAATACACTTCCAGGAAGTCCAGGAATCTCAGAGAGTCACAAAGAAGTTGGACCCAAGGAGGAACACACCAAGAAACATGCCACACTTTTAAAAAAGTCAAAAATACAAACAGTAAAATGACAACAAATGCACAACTATCAACAACTGAACCTAAAAACAAAACAAAACAAAAAACAAAAATGAATTAAGCAAACATCTAGAACAGGAACAGAATCAGAGAAATGAAGATCACATAGAGGGTTGTCAGTGAGGAAGGGAAAGGAAGAGAATGGGGAAAAGGTAAAGGGAATAAAAAGCATAAATGGTAGATACAAAATAGACAGGGGGAGGTTAAGAATAATATGGAAAATGTAGAAGCCAAAGAACTTATATATATGACCCATGAACATGAACTAAGGTGGGGGAATGGTGGTGGGAGGGGGTGTATAGGGTATAGGGAGTAAAGGGGAGAAAAAATGGGATAACTGTAATAGCATAATCAATAAAATATATTAAAAATAAAATCATTTTAGGGCTATCACAGCTATGTCCTCCAAGTTCAAAGGCAGGTAACCTCTCTCTAACAAAGCACTGTTTTGGATTTCTACATTTTTAATAGTCTGTGCACAGTTGCTATTAGCACTAAAATAAGCATTAGTCTTAAGAAAACCTTTTTTAAGTCTACTTTCCTTTTTGAAGCTATGTGACTTATTTTCTTGAGTGTGCTCTTGGAGTATTTCTATCTGGAGAGCAACCTTCTGAGAAAATATTAATACCAATAACATGCTCCATATGTTAAGATATTTGAGGTGACATAATTATGATACTAATGATCTAATCATGGCAGAGCCTTGAGGAGTAGTATCATATTTTACTCAATTGCAGTGCTAACGAGTTTGTGGCCTAATTATATAACTCTCTCCTCACCCAACAAATACGTGGAAGTCAGTTTCACAGTTACCCAGTGAAACTAATATCTGTTTTTAATATCTGCGTTAATCAAATCACCAACAAATTATATGTAAGTAGTTTCATATGTAATGTCATTCCCCAGCAAAAATTCTCCTGAGGGGTGTCTGTGTGTTTGTATCTGTGTTTTAAATAACAGACAAAAACACATGTTAAGGAGATCTGTACATGGCATTGAAAAAATTTAAATACCTATTTTTTAAAAACAGACATAGGCATAAATATCTTTTGCAAAAAATACCTCTGAAAATTCTATCGGTTGGGCATAAAATGCAGAAGTCATTGTATCCAGCACAGAATATCATCTGAAGAATATAATCCTCTATTTGACATACATGCTATATGAATAAGATATTGTAAGCTGATTAAAATAAACTTCAAATAGAAAGCGATATTTCACATAATGAACTTCATAGAAGTGCATAAATGAGTCCTTGGTGTGCCCCTGGGAGAGATGTACTTAATTTGTTTATGAAAACCACTGAAAATTGAACTATACAGTGTGTCTCTTCTCTCTGTCTTTCCTCTCTCTCTCTGTCCGCTGGTAATTTTATAGTACTTGCAAAAAGAAGCATGAAAAAAATCTTAAGGTTAAGTATTCTCAAGTAAATGAGAATGCTCCCTGAGACTTTTGTATAATTTCAGTCTAAATGAATAAATATAGAGAAAAAAACAATTACAATATGGTTTAAGTTTCCTTAAAAAAACACACTTTTAATTTGTCAAAAATGTTATTATACATGTATTTTTTCAACACTAAGAAAAAATTTAGGCATAAATTCTGATGCCAATATCCATAATTACTGTTCATAAAATGTAAAGCATAAAACAATATAACAATATAATTCTTTACTTGTGCAGAACATGTAACAAGTCCACCTCCTAACTGCTAGGAGAGGGCAATTAAGTATATTATAATGCATTTAAACAAAATGTTCAAAAAAAGTGTAATTAAAGAATTGCTTGAAGTGCTTTTTAATTTGTATTTGTCTTTTGTCAGCTTATTAAAAACATGAAAATGAGTTACCAGAAAAACTACCAGCAGAATAATTTTTTTTCTAGAAAGAAATGAAAATTGGTAATATCAACGGCTAAACAATTCCTTAGTTGACTCTGTAGTACTAAAATATTTTGTCTTTAGTTAGTCTGACAATGACTTAATTTTTATACTTAATCTTTATGCTTAATTTTGAACAATTCAGAATTTGAATTATTTTAGAAAACTGCCTGATATATTGGCCTAATAATCTTGTTGAAAGTAATTAGATGCGGTTGGTGGGAATACTGTGGAAAACAGTATGGAATTTCCCCAAAAAACTAAAAATGGAACTGCCTTTTTACCTGGCAATTCCACTGCTGGGATTACACCCTATAAACCATGAAAACCAGTTCAAAAGAACCTATGCACCCCAATGTTCATAGCAGCACAATTTACAATAGTCAAGTGCTGGAAGCAACCTAAGTGCCCATCAGTAAATGAATGGATCAAAAAACTGTGGTACATTTACACAATGGAATATTACACAGCAGAAAAAAAGAAGGGGCTCCTACCCTTCCTGACAACATGAACGGAACTGGTGAAGAGCATAAGGCTAAGTGAAATAAGCCAGGAAGTGAGAGATGAACACCATATGATCTCACCTATGAGTGGAACCTAATCAACAAAACAAACAAGGAAGCAAAATATAACCAGAGTCATTGAAATAAAGAACAAGCCAGTAACCAGAGGGGAGGACAGAGAGGAACAATGGCATAAAGAAGGAGAAGTGTTGTCAGGGAACATGTATAAAGGATCCATGGACAAACCAAAGGTGTGTAGGATGGAGGATGGGAGGTAGGGGTGAGTGGGGCGGGGAGAGTTGTGGGGGGTGGGGATGGTGACAACTGTAGATGAACAACAATAAAAAAAATAGAAAGAAAGTAATTAGATACAGGGGAGTTTTTTTGTTCCATTTCTGGAATGCATATTCTACTAATACATTTGTGCTCTTATTGATTTAAAATTCACTAAGGGCTGGTATATACCTGGGAAAGGAAATATAAATGAGATATGGTCTCAATTTGAAAAGCGCTATAATTGAGGTAATGGGGCATGTTTTTGCAAGCATAACAACAACTCAATCACGAGGCTTATCAGTATTAAACATTGAAATTGAAATCCTATGCCAAAATCTTTCTTTAATAAAATTTTAATAAAATTGTATTTAAGAAAATCAATCAGAGAAAAAATTCAAGTATTAAATGTTCATTTCTGGTATTTCTTTCATCTGATATATATAGAACATCCACTTAATTAAATTGTTAGCATTATCATAATTTAAATGATAGAGCGTGGTAAAAAGCTATTAATAATATTTAATATACTTAAATATTTTTCAAACAGGAACAGCAGTTGCAAACATAAACAAAATATTAATATTTTATTTAATAACTTATTAGTTTGCAAACACTATAAAAGTAACCCACTGAGTGATATACTAAGCCCTTAGGTGTTCTAAATATTTCTAAAATGGGGTTTTAAATATTTATGGTATTCTTTAAATCAAAAAACTCTTCAATCAAAACAAATTCATATTGAATTCCCTGAGCAAATAAAAATATAGGTATTGTTATTAAAAGGTGTTCATGTAGCTACATCACATAGAAAAATATAGAGCCCAATTTATGTTATGGATGATTAGTGAAATTAATGATAAATTAAAAAAACATACATGTTACTACATATTAAAACATCTTAAAAGTTAAAATACTTTCAAATGCTCCGATATGGTCTTGCAAAAAAATATTCTAAATTTTCAGTTAGATGTAACAAGAAACATAAATTATATGATTTTTAAATAGTTCACTTGAAGTAATTGTTACAATAAGAAAGCTCTAAGGAAATCTAGTATTCTAATTATCTGCTACTTTGATTTCTACCGTCTTTCCTTTGGAGCAGTTTTATAGGTACAATGTACTAAGCGGAGCTGTTTCAACTCAGCAATATAGAGTAAGTAGTTAAAAGGCCAAATATATGAACTTACTCTCTCAAGTTTTGGGTTCATATGACGCATTTATATAAGATCTTGTAATTGCCCCTTTTTGCCTAAAACATACTTTAAGTATACAAATATACACCCCTAGTTTTTAATCTCCATTAATGTTGCATGTGCTGAACAAAGTTAAGCAAGCACAAAACGTTGCATGTGCAGATTAATTAATTCATTAAGCCAGGAGTTGCTGTGCTGCAGACGTCCACTTGGCCTCGTTGGATTTATGATCTAATATCTGTGGGCGCTGATAAGCAGTTTTGCTCATTATTAAACTGAACTTGTTGCATAAATCACGGCCCTAAAACATTACTTAGCACGGTTGTTCCCTGAGCTATTTTTAACCTTTCTGGCTCAAATACTTAGTTTAAAAAAGATAAATATGTATTAATTTCTTGAGAATAATATGGAATATAAATTATTGCTGTATTTGAGCAATTTTTCTCAAGTTGTTATTACTTATATATATCCTTGATTTTTAATTTTCCATTTTTTGAAGGTTACCAAAAAAAAAAAGAAGAAAAAAATTAGTCTCTTTTTCATTCGCCTGTTTTGTTACAGTACAGTCATTACCCTTACATTTTAAAGTGCTTTCCTTCTTATTTTCTTTAAATAAAAATGGTTACCTGGGGGAAAAATGAATCAAAGCAAAGTATTTTTTCTGATAGGGTAATGAACTGTTAAGTAGTATTCATGGGAGTTCTATGAGAGATAATTCAAATATTTCTGTTGATTTTTAACCACTTGACATATCATGATTAAGATGGAACAGTGATCCAGTGATGAACATTATTACCACATCCTCATAAAATCTTTGACTCATCCATTTAATTGAAATGGTCAGTTGTAGAATTCCTTAATGAAAGATTACAAACAGTAAATACCTAGGAATATGTATTTCATATAGACGAAGTGAAAATATAATTTATCTATGCCAAATTTGCATATGGGTAGGTGTATATATATATATATCTATAAACCTGTATATTTATGTATATACACACATATGTATACATAGATATAAACATACAGCCATGTTATTCTCAATGTTTTATTTTTAGAATTCTAGAATTTTCCTATGGAAAAAAGACAGTGTTCAACTTGTTGATGTATGTGTGCATTAAAGAATCATTCACTAGGAAATGAGACAAAATGTAAATAAATTTAATGAAAGCTCGATATAACATATTTTTTTTTCTGCCTGGACAAGTAGGTATGTAGTATTAATTTCTTCAGTGTGAAATAAAAGGAATCTCTATACAGTTTGGGATTAATTTTTTATTTCTCTTTTAAAGATTTTATTTATGTATTATTAGAGGAAAAGGGAGGGAGAGAGGGAGAGAAATATCAATGTGTGGTTGCCTTTCACATGCCCCGCCAGTGGGAACCTGACCTGCAACCCAGGCATGTGCCCTGACTGGGAATCAAAGCAGAGACCCTTTGGTTCTCAGGCCCACACTCAATCCACTGAGCCACACCAGCCAAGCCTATTTTTTTAAATTCTTTGGTTATCTTCAATATTGAATCAAAACAATGTAATCTTCTTTTGAATCATGAGAACTCAATATATATTTGTTTTGTTTGTAATAAATTATCACATATCATCTTGACACCATCTTATTGCTTGAAAGTAATTATCGTTGGCCAGAAAGTCTGTTTTTGTTTTCCATAAGGTGGCTCTAGTAGTGCTTAGTTGTCTTTAACTTCATTTGAAACAATTTTGTTAGATTGTATTGTGACAGCTGTCATATCAGCATGCATTAAAAGACATCAAAATTGGTAAATTGTTGTGTAACAATTTTAATATTGAAGATGGAAGAAAATAAGCAATGCTTTCAGCACATTATCCTTTATTATTTCAAGGAAGATAAAATGCAACTGAAATGCGAAAAGGATTTATACAGTGTATGGAGAAGGTGCTGTCACTGATTAATTGTGTCAAAAGTGGTTTGCAAGGTTTTGTGCTGGAGATTTCTCACTGGAGGATGCTCCATGGTCAGTAGACCAGTTGGAGTTGATAGTGATCAAATTGAGACATTAATTGAGAATGATCAACATTATACCATGTGAGAGATAACTGATATACTCAATATATCCAAATCAATAAAGTTATTGGTGAAAATGAAAAATGTATCTTTTATTTTACGGAAAAAAGAAACAGAATTTTTGGCCAAACCAATAATTTTTAATTTTGTCAGCATAGTCTATGTCCTTGTGCATTTACTATACTGTCCAATTCAGTGCATTTTAAAAATTCGTATTCTGTTAAAGGATTATGCCAATTTTAATTTTGTCTTGTAAGGTCACAGTCTTTCTTGCTCACTTAATGAACAATGGTGCACATGGGTAAGAGAAGAATCTTACACCCTTTTATATTAATTTTTACTAAAAAGGAATAATTCCTAGGTGTTAATAAATTATGTTTAGAAATGTGGTTATTAAGAACTGTTCATAAATTTATTCTAATTCGTGCCACTAATATTAAAAAGTTGACATATATTTTGTCTCTGGTGCAAATATCCTTAATTGTTTCTGACTAATTTTTCCATTGTTGGGAAATATAATTAACAAAATCTTCTCTCCCTATCCGGAAATCCTCTCCACAAATGCAGGAGAGAAAGAAGACACTCTCATTATTGAACATGTGTTAAACCAGAAGTGAGGAACATCTTAGGCAATCCCCTGAGAGATTGCCCAGACAGAAAGGGATCTCACCTCTTTATATAGCCAAGAAGATACAATCCGTTGCAGACAGGTCTTCAAGACAAACAATAATCAGTCCTCAAGTAGGAGGACTTGGTGGCACCATGTGTCCTACGTAGTTCACTATAGCTTTAAGTGGCAATGGGCTGACCCTCTCTGTCAGCTTGTTGGCTTTGCCATAGGACAGTAGGTAGTTCTGCAACATTTAATAAAGCACCTACAGAAGTTAGGCTTCTAGCCTCCCACAGATGCTGGGAGATTGGGGTGCTTTCTCTCTTGGTATTTATATTTCAAACAGATGGAACCCAAGTCAAAATCAAAGACATTACTGGGTCCTGATATTGAAAGAGGTCTAATTTTCAAAAGGCTTTACATATATATCAGACAAGTAAGAAAATACTTACAGTTTTAAGTTTTATACAGTAACTTCTAAGAACATGAAGGGAGGGGAATTTTCTCCCTTACTGTCAACACAGAGAATTAAGCTTCTTATTTCTAATTTTCTCTGTTTATCAATATTATTCCTCTCAAAACTTTATCTTGTTTCACTTAAAATAACAAAATGGGGTGGTATTTGCATATTGCTTTCATACAAATTTTCAACGTAATGTTTTTTCAGAGGACGGAGGTCAGAGATTTTTCACTCTTTATCTTTGATTTAGAAGATTATGCTCAAACGTTGTGACTGCCAAGTAGGGTATTGTTCTCCTGAGGATATGTGCATATTGTTTCTCCCTTCCTTCATATCACGCATCTCATAGTCATGTTATTCTGACTTCAGAAAATACTTCATCTTGATGCATCACTTCCGAAATAGCTGAAATTTAGCCAAGCCTTGTTTCCAAGTAAACATTTTGTGTAGTTCCACGGCATGATGCATTAATATAAACAGAATTGCTTCAGTTACATCATACCATCTGTTACCCCAAACACCATTATCCTTGAAAAAAACTCAAGGTTGAAAACAGTTTAAAATACTTTATACATAAGAGAAATATTAATCGCCCCAAGCCCCAAACGTTGTTGAGTGGTATGCTGATATATAAAAAATTTGGTGTCATTTGAAAGAAAATTACTTTAAGAGTATAGGGGAGAAAGAACAATTTTCTCTCTACCCTTCTGAGTTCTTAGCTGAGATAACTGTAATTAAAGACAGATTATCAAGAGAAAACAAAGAGGTTTATTAACATGTATACCTCATGTATACATGGGAGATACTGAGGGGAAAATGAGTTCTTCCTGAGTTTTTTCCTAACTTCGAAAGCTTAACAATCTATAAGTCTGTTTCATGTTTGGAAACAGTATTTGTTATTTTTTAATGTCAAATGAAAACTTACAATTAAACACAAAACCAAAAATATTTTCTTCTCCTTGCCTCAAAAACAATGGCAGGCACAGTTATTTAAGTTAGACTATTGACTGATGCTTTGGGGTGTTGAAAAAATGCTTGCTATTGGTCTATGATCATTGTCAAATAATTTCTTTGTGAGAGAACCAGCATAGATTTTCATGTTTTTTCAGTGTTATAAATTATTCTTTTATGTACATAATAATAAAACTTGATTGCAAAGCACATCTTTTCCTGAATTGTTTAGTGAATTATAATTAATTTATTGCTTTCCATATTTTCCAGGGGTATCACTAGAATTTCTTTCTGCATAAACACATAAAAATCTAGCCCTGGTTAATACAGCACCATTGAAATTACCTTTTACCAGGACAAGAAAAAATGCTGTAAGAAAGGTGATAATCAGAAGTTTATATGTATACATTGGGAGCATTTAGGTACAGTGCCATGAAATTTAAACAGCTCTTGAAAAATATCTCCCAGTTTAGATAAGATCTCAGAACCAATGTTGAACATTTGAGAACTTATTGTTCACTGTATTCCTGAAATAGAATTTTCCCTGGGCCTTTGTTGCTGCTGCTTTAACTTTCAGGTGCAGTGGAAAATAAATTACAGCACAATGTAAATTTTGTAAGTAAAATAATAGAAAACCAACTTCACTGAAATTTTATTTCTGTATCTTTATTTTTATTTTTATCTTTCTTACATTAATTATCCTTTTTATCCATGTATTTCATTTTCTAAATAAACAAGTCTACATAAAATAGTCTTAGCCCTTCAATAATCAACTTTGTTATGACATCTTTTTATTCCTGACTCCTTATTCTATTCCTTTTGATGTTTTTTAGTCAATTTCCTTAAATGATGTTACAGAAAATTATGCTCTTTGTCTCACAGCAAAATAGATAAAATGCGAAAAATTTAAACAAATCAGAATAAGAATATATGCAAGTAGAGCATAAAATAATCAATTATGTGGAATTTTTTTTACAAGTGATTTTTTAGGAAAAGGAAAATCACAGGAAATAGAGAAATTACAAGCTTTTCAAAATCACTATGTTTTGATGTCAGTGTAAATTCAGTTCATTTTAGTATCTTGAACCACTGATATTTCATGTTTTCATAAATCAATATTCTGAAAAGTTCTGGACTACCAATTAACTATTAAATTTAAGTCAGAAATGCATGAAATAGAATATTTTAAATCTTTCTTTATTTTGTTCCCTCTTTACTTTCCCTCTCTCTTCCCACTCCCTCTCTCTTTCATCTTTCTTTCCAGTTAAGAAAAAGGAAAAAAGGACTCATGGGCATGGACAACAGTGTGGTGATTTTTAAAGCAAGGGGTATAAAGGACTAAATATTAATGGGAAAAAATAGTTAAAAACTAAAGAATAAACACCCATAAATAAGGTGATGGCTAAATAAGCTGGGCTAGGTACACATTTTGGAATGTGTATGAGCAGGTTAGGGGGGATAGATAAGTCTGTGTTCTAAAATGGATGCAGTTCTAAGGCATGTTGAATTAAGAATAAGTTTCAGAATAGAAATAAAAAGTGAACACAGAATTCTGAATCAACAAATACATTAGTCCCATAACTTGATCAGGCAACAAGTACTAGCTAACTGAAATGGCATTCTATTTTTGTGAAGGGGTGTGTATGTGTCCTGTTGAACAAAAAACAGTTTAGTTGAGTGAATCTTTCCTTTTTTTTCAGGTGAGCTTAGTCCAGTCCCATTCAGTATATAAATGAGTCCTCTGTCTTGTGCTCATTTGTACTCCATGTATTGAGATATACTATGAGTAAGTGTCTCTGGATGATATATGGTTCATTTCATAGTTGACCTCACTAACCAACAGATGGTTTTAAATTTTTCTTTTCATTGTCACATTTTTAGTGGATACTCTTCTATTAAGAATGTCATGAAATACTGTTTATTTGTAGTTACTAAAGTTGAAAATAGTACAGATATTTTCTTTAATATTTTAAATGATTTAAAAATTAAAAAAAAATATTGTATTGATTATACTAGTACAGTTGTCCCAATTTTCTCCCTTGGTCCCTCTCCACATGGTACTCCCACTCCCTCAGGCAAACCCCACACTATTGTTCATGCCCATGGGTCATGCTTCTAATTTCTCTGTTGGCTACTGAATTTCCTCTGCTGTACTTTACATCCCCATGGCTATTCTGTAACTACGTATTTGTACTTGTTAATCCCCTTACCTCTTTACCCATTCCCTCACAACCTCCTCCCATCTGGCAACCATCAAAATACTCTCCATACCCATGATTTTGTGTGTGTGGAGCAGCTTCATTTACTTAGTTTGTTTCTTAGACTCAATTGTAGATAAATATGTATTTATTGCCTTTTTATTGTTTTATTTTATAGTATTTATTGCCTTTTTATTTGATCTTTTTCTTAAATAAGTTCCTTTAACAGTTCATATAATAATGGTTTGGTGATGATGAACTCATTTAGTTTTTCTTATCTGGGAAGCTCTTTGTTGGCCCTTCAATTATAAAGGATATTTTTGCATGGTTGAGCAATCTTGGCTCTAGGTCCCTGCTTCTCAGACTGTGAATGTCTCTTGCCAATCCCTTCTGGCCTGCAAAGTTTCTTGTGAGAAATCATCTGACAGTATTATGGAAATTCACCTGTAGGTAATTAACTGCTTTTCTCTTGCTGCTTTTGAGATTCTCTCTTTATCCTTAACCTTTGGCATTTTAATTATGATGTGTCTTGGAGTGTGCTTCTTAGCATCCATCTTTTTTTGGACTCTCTGTGCTTTCTGGACTTGCATGTCTCTTTCCTTCACCAAATTATGAAAGTTTTCTTTCATTATTTTTTCAAATAGATTTCCAGTATCTTGTTCTTTCTGTTTTTCTTCTGGTACCCCTACAATGTGAATATCGGTACTCTTAACGTTGTTCCAGAGTCTGCTTACACCATACTCATTTATTATGTGGTGTTTTTTCTTGTTCTTCTGATTGGTAGTTTTTGCTTCCTTATATTCCAAATCATTGATTGGATTCTCAGCTTCATCCACTTTACTATTATTTCCTTGTAATTATTCTTTATTTCAATTAGCATATCCTGCATTTCAGACTGGATCTTTTTTATGCTGTTGAGGTCCTCACTAACTTCATTGAGCATCCTTATAACCAGTGCTTTGAACTCTGCATCTGATAGATGGCTTATTTCCATTCTGTTTAGTTCTTTTTCTGGAGTTTTGATCTGTTCTTTCATTTGGGCCATATTTCTTTACTCATTTTGGCAGCTTCCCTATGTTTCTATGCATTAGGTAGAGCTTCTATGACTCCCTGTCTTAGTAGGGTAGCCTAAGGTAGCAGGTATCTGGTAGGGTCCAGTTACACAACCTCTCCTATTACCCAAGCTTGGTACTTGAGGTGTTCCCTCTGTGTGGGCTGAGTATACCCTCTTCTTGTGGTTGAGACTTGGTTGCTATTGGAAGGTCAATGGGAGGAGTTTACCCAGGCCAGTCAGCTGCAAGGACTGGCTGTGACCACTGACTACCAAGCTCTGCCCTGTGTGGAGTTTCAGCTGTGCAGGAGCAGGATGGTGGACTCCAATGTGGTCTGTAGCTGGCCATTGGGTGCCCAAGCCCTAGGGTTTCCCAGGTGGTACAGGCCAAGGTCAGTCCCCATATGTGTGCTGCTCAGGGTCACTATGCCTGAGCTATAAAGCAATCTGAGATGGCCGTTACTTATGCTGAGCTTGGGGATTTCCAGGTGAAGCCAAGCTGTGAATCTCGGCTGGCTGCACTAGTACCATGCCTGCGGCCACTTAGCAAGTGGTATATTTCCTGGGGGCTGATTGAAGTCAGTTGTTGCTTGCTTGATAGGATTTAGGAAGTTGTGAAGCAGGAGCTATGACCAGCCATTCATATGGAAGAGTCCCTATTCACAGCTTGGGTGGGTCTGCAAGTTGTGTGGGACAGACAAACAGTGTTAGCCAGGTTGATTAAGACTCAGATATGGTACCTGCCTGTCAGCTCTGTGGCTCTGTTTGGGGAGGGTTCAGAAAAGGGGTAATGGCCTCTGCCCACCTTTCTGTCTGAGGGAAAGCTGTCCCCAGCATTTGCCTTGATGCTGGACACTTCAGTGCCTCTCTGTATGCCACTGGAGCCTTCCCAGCTGTTACCCCAGTGCTGGAGCTCAGAGGGAGTGAGTCTGAATAAGCCCATTTGTGGGTTCTTCAAGGGGTACTGCTTTGGACTCCAGAAGTTACTTCGCCAACCTAGTCTCCACTGATTGTTGCAGCCAGAAGGTATGGGGACTTATCTTTCTGTCACTGGATCCCTGGGCTGGGTTGCCTGTTGCAGGACTGGGACTCCTTGCTCCTGAGATATCCTTCCAAAATTTGTATTCACCACACATTAATCTCAGACCAGTCCATTCTGGGTTTCTGCCCCTTCTCCTAGTCTGTATGGATGTGTTTTCTTTAATTCCTTAGTTGTCAGACTTCCATTCAACTTGATTTCTGATGGTCTGAGTAATATTATTCTATATTTTAGTTGTAATTTCGATGTGTTTGAGGTGAGCCATGTTTATCAATGCTGCCATCTTGACCAAAAGATCTTTTTTCTCCAATATTTTAAATAATTTTAACATCTTGTTTCCTATTCACTGTTTCTCCCCCCATTACTTTGCATTAACATAACTATATCATCAGAATTCTATACTATTTCAATATTTTAAAGTAGGGGTACCCAACCCCCAGGCTGCTGATGAGTTCTAGTCCATGGCCTGTTAGGAACTGGGCCACACAGAAGGAGTTGAACGGAGAGCCAGCAAAGCTTCGTTTGCATTACTGCCTGAGTTCTGTCTCCTGTCCCCCTCTAACTCCCCCACCTACCATCCTTGTAAAAATTGTCTTCTACAAAACTAGTCTCTGGTCCCAAAATGTTGGGGACTGCAGTTTTAAAGCCTATAACAATTGCAGCTCTTTTTCTAGCATATTCAGAATTTACTATTGTTAGGTAACTGCAAATTAAAATATGTTCTTGGCCTATTGTAATTCTGCCTGAATCAACTTTTCTTCCCTTGAAGAGTAAATCATAGATGATCATTACTTGTTACATGCTAATTGATTTCTGTTTAATTTGGCTTCATTATGTATTGCAGTAAACAGACTACTTCACAAGACTCTAAATGTGAGATTTTACTTTTAGTTTTTCTTTTAAGATAATTGCTGTGCGTGGGTTAAAAATTTGGCTTATATTGGCTTAGTTTTCATACTCCAGCTTCTTTTAATGTGATTCATCATAAGTTAAATGCAATATTAGGGAAATCTTGATTGAAATGAGAAATAAATTTTAGGGCAAATACAGTACTACTAATAGTGATATGCAAAGACCTGTATAAAGTGTATGATATTCTGGAAAAACCCTACATATCACAGTGCTTGCTTAAGTACTAAACAACAAACAAAGTCTATTATAAAAATAATTAGGAAACAGAAAAAAGGATGATAGATTCAGGACAATGCCTATTGTGGGACATTAACACAACATTCCTACAGATTTTTTTAAGGTAAAATAAATTAGAAACCAATTTTTTATAATAATAGATTTTGAATTTTTTTAAAAATTATGGTTTTACAGAACTCAATAAATATTTGGGGGTGTTATATGAATACCTATATTATAAAATACCCTTATATTAAATATATATAGTTCATTATACTTGTATCACCTATATAATTAAAAGAGAATAAATATAAGAAAAGAAATCAAGAGATAGAGCTACATGTAAAGAAATACAATATTTTCGTCTAGAATGATAAAGAAGTATATTTCCACTTTTAGATTAAGAGTGGGCATGAGTGGAAAAGTGAAATTTAAAAAGGTTTTCAACTTAAACTACAGCCATGCAACACACAGGAAAAACAAACTCCGAGGACAGTGTTCACTGACTAGTTGACAACCCTCAGCCATTTTCTGGAATTGGAAGATGCAGATCACAGTTCCTTTTCCTTAAATGGATCCTCATTCTCTGCCAAAAGTGGTTGTATCTGTTGTCCTCAGACCTTGTATTCTTATATTCTGAATCTAATTTTCACCTTGGTTTAATAATCAACCAGTTCACAACTTAACATGAATTTAGATAACCTTGAAAAAGGCTTTGTCTCATGTTTATTATGCTAACTTTTTAAAAAAGATCAAGGAAATATACTTCTTTTCTTCTACTGACAACACAGATTTTTCAACGGTTCTGAAGGATGGATTGCTTGTGTGCATCACTGCGCTCTGAGATCCAGAACAAGAATAATAAGAGGCTTAAAATGCCTGTGGAATTATTATTAATTTTTAAACTTTTAAAAGTTTTATGTTTTTAAAAAAATCCTGTTTAGGAGTTCTGGAGGCAAGTGGTCTACAGGAGTTCTAAATACTTTTCAATTAATGTTTTCTTAAATATATCTTGAGAACATTAGTTAGAAATAATAATCATATTAACAATGATTTAAAGATTGAAGAATTGTTTATCAAACCCTTATATTTGAATATTACTACATGTTAGTTGAATGATACTATGGAATACAGATGTAATCGATTTTGTTGGTTGGTTTGAACAATAAAAACCTGTATAAAAATAGGAACACAAAACGTGCCATCTAATATCAAGTGACTTAGAAATTTTTTTTAGAGTTCTCACTATATTTTTCCCATTTGATTAGAATTTTTAGATGGGCAAAATCTATAAAACTTGGCTTTCATCTGGCCTGGAAGACATGCCAGTTATTTGTGACATGACGTAATATATATGATTCTGTTTTCTTAAGTAGCTATGTGAAATTACTGCAGTCACATAATCTTCCTTGATATAAGATTATACAAGTTGACTATAATATGTTGCCAAATTTATTAATTTCTTCAGTTTTAAAACTTCTCAATCACGGGGAGTATTTTTTGTAATACAAGAAAGCTGTGTCGTTGAAGATGGAAATATGACATGGAACCTGTCCTCTTGTCTGGAGAGCCCCTGCTTTCACGTTGCAATGATGACCACATTCTGCAGGGACCCCAGGAACTTTTGAGGTCCTGGGATTCATATGGCACTAGCTTTCAATTTGTCCCATCCTGCATGACTATTTCACACAGTGCCTTCATAATTAATCTTTCAATAGGTTTGTAATTTCAACCTATAATTTTGTTATAATTGACAGAACTTGTCAAAATATATTGCTTCAAGCACACTGGCTCTATCTAAGCTGTAAGTATCTGTTAGATTACAAAGATAGCTAGGCATACACAGACTTTATCTATAAGGTTATGCAATAATTCTTCAATTAATTCGGTTTAAAGATTAGGTCACATTCAAACCTTTTTTCTATTTTTTGAAACTGGTGAGCAATAGCCAACCACAAAAGCGGTATTTCTTGGTTTCGATAAAAGTGAACATTTAATATAACATCTACATTAAAAAAGAACCAAAGCAAAAAAGAAGTATGGAAAATCTTTCAGAATTACTGATTATTAAGTAATTTAAAAGTCAAGTTTTGTTCCTGTTTTTTCTTTGAGAAACAGTGGAAAGTTTAAAATTTTTTAATGTGCTCATAACAATAGATTTGTAATTGTCCTGAAAAAATAGGATTTTTCTCTGTTACTTCTTCATTTCATGGTACTGTTTGCATTAGAACCCCAAACCATACATTATATAAAATATATTATGCTGTCAGCTGTATTGAGTTTCCATGAATTATATTCAAGAAAAGAACTTGTTTAATCAGCTTTAAATATAATCCTTAGGAATTTTACCCTGTGTATCTTTCTCTACTGAATGTAGAAATGATGAACCAGGTCTGACAGGTTTTAAGGTGAGGAATTTATTCAGAAATATTTGTGTAATTAGACCTCCCTTTTCTTTACATGTTTAACATTTTAATAAATATATTAAACATGTGAATATGCATATGTGTATATATACATTATACACACATACACATTTTACAGAGGTTCTCTCCTTTGAGTACAAAATAAAATAAAAAGTAATAACAGTAAAAAGCCGATGGGCAAAAATTGATTCATAAATGAGATGGTGGCATTCTTCTCCACACTCTTATTGGAAACCTAAATCTCAGTAAATTTGTAGCCTGAGGATACAATGGACTTAAAGGATTTCTGTCTCTGAAGAAAAATTAGAAGGCCTTTGAGGTAAGGTAAATGGAAAAGATTGTTTGGGCAACTGTGGAGCTCTAACACTATTAAATGTTAAGCACCATCAGGGGGTATCTCGGTCATTAACAAGAGTGGCATGTGGGAGATTGTTTCAAGCAGGAGAAAAATCATAGATGTCTATGTGAAGGTGGACTAATGCCATAGGGGAATTCTGTCAACCAAGAAATGATTTTTTTACAAAGTTATTGTAAAGAAAAAATGAAGTGGTTGGTCCACTTCTTTTTTCTTTCTTCTTCTTCTTCTTCTTTTTTTTTTTTTGTAGTCTTCAGAATATGAAAGAAAAAGCTAGTTGTAAGATAGGGGAGAGAGAGAGAGAACACTTATGGGTGAGCGAATTACTCAGTGACCTTCAGCAAAATCTTAAGATCAAGTAAAGATGTAAAGTTCAAGAATTATTATGCTCCAGCCGTTCAGTATTCTTGTTTGTTTGGCAATATTTTAATGCAGTGATTTTCAACCAGTGTGCCACAGCAGGCACACTGGTGTGCTGCAGGAATATTTACAACATGCAATATCTGACTATTTAGTCAGGGGTGCTGACCCCTTTTCTCTTAGATTGTCAAATAAAAAAAGTGACAACAGCCAACACAACAATAGCTGTTGGGTGTGAATAAATCGAAATTATACCTATTTTTGTCAGCTCAGCAAAAAAATGTATTTTTGGTGTGCTGCAGAATTTTAGTAATTAGTTTATGTGGGCCATGAGATGAAAAACATTGAAAATTGCTATTTTAATGCGTTTGAAAGTTAGTTTTATGTGTGAATTTTAAATCTCCAAGACTTTTTTTATGGTAATGCAAATGAACTTTTGCTGTATTGCTGCAACATGCTTTCAATAGAGAAGGGATCGTTTAAGAACTAATTTTGTCTCTGACTGCATTAGGAACCTGAGTACCACACATGTGCACAGAGGACTGTATTTTCAGGCAGCTACTTTCTCACAACACTATGCCATCCACCTGCTAACTCTGGGAAACGCTCTGAGATTCAGAGCTCTGGCAGGCATCGACATTCTCCCAGAGCGAAGCATGTAGGGATGACAGTGGTTACATAAATTTCATGGCCATGGAGGTGGGTTTACCTTTAGAGTGCTAACTCAACATTGCACTTGGATTTCCATGAAAGAATAACTCAAAAGTTGTTAGCCGATGGAAATGATATCTGAAATCATTTAAAAAATTAATATGATGCTTTTTTGTATGTTTTTATTTTTTGTTTATGTGTTTATAATACCTCTTGACTTATACTGTATTCTAAACAAGAATGCATTAATTTTGTTTTCAATTTTCCTTTAAAAGAGTTATATTTATCTGGTCAGAAAATTAATAATGATATAGTCCCTGCAATAAAATCAGTTGACTTCAAAAACAATAAAGACATGTTGATATTATGATGAAATGTGAGTTTTTTGGATTCTGTTTTTGGAATTAACAGATTATATTGACCAGGAGCTTTGAATTTATTTTCAGATGTGCCACTTAAAATTTCTGAGAATGAGTATGTTATATATATTTTTGGTAGATTTGTTTTCAAGCTGCACTATTTTTTATTTCTTCCTATAAAGAGATGGCAAAGTGTGGGGGTTTGCTCTGTCCTGCTGCTGGGAGCCCTGAGACTTCCACACTGTTGGGGAGATGGGGAAACCCCCTCTTCTACCCCTCATTAGTTCTTATGGCTGGACTAATAATGCAGTAATAAGATGGACATGAGACTAATAACTGGAGAAATGCCAAGTTCATTTGTGCACATGAGAGGTCATCATGTGATGCTCAGATCATGAAAGGAGGCTCAAACAACAGATCAATCAGGCATCTTTTTAACCTTTTTGACAAAGGAACATTGTGAAAAATTGGACAGAACAAAAGGAAAAGAGAAGTACTCATTAGAAAGGAATGTAAGCAAGGTCTGGATAATCATTAATGAGGAATTTAAATAAGGAAGTAACTTAGATAAGAGGAAACAAGGTTTGTTTGTACAGACGTTTTGGCTAAAGTTTTTAATTCTAGCAATAAGAGTGTGTCCAGGTGTGGAAAGGACATCTTTCACATGGGAAATTTATCTTCCACTTTTAAAGGGGACAGAGCGGTCAGCATATTCTTGCACTGGAAGTTTTTCAAGTAACTTTAATTCAAAAATATCAATATGCTCTTATGACATATCTTGGGGGTGGCCTGCCCTGGGTCCAGACGATGCAAAGAAGCTTAGGCTAGCTCCCTGGAAGATGAGAGGACCGACCTTCCCAGACATCACAACTGAGCCTGTACCCCAGCCCATCCCAGGCCCCAGCCCATCTGCCAAACGACTTGTAGCAGTCCCACAGCTTCACATTTAGATCTGCTTTCCTCGGAAATGTGTAAAATGGTGTAATGATTACTGTCTTCCAAAAGGCATTGGTTGAATTGAAAGTTAGAGTCAGTTAAAAAAAATCTGTAATTTCATCCCAGTATTTTAACTAATGCGTTTCTTTTTTTTGTGCCTATTTCATATGAGTTTAACTCTTTGGTAGTTTCTCTTTTTTCAAATGTGTTGTCATTAATCTTCCTAAGGTCTAACCTGTTATTATGCTGGTACTTTTCCAACTTTTTGTTTATTTTTCTTGGAACCTATTAAGTGAACCCCTCCCCACAAAAGTCATCAATGCCTATCTCCAACATATTTAACGAGTGTATTAGCTGATACTCAGATGAGAGTACTTTCTCTTGCTCCTATTCTGTAGATAGAATTTTGTACTAAGATGTCTATGTTTGATGTGGTTTGAAATGGAGCAAGCTTATATCACAAGGATATAGTGTGCTAACCCAATAGAGTTGACTGAAGATAAATCACTCATTTAATGGTCTCAGCTTGAAACACCGAATGTTGGCCATAAAAGAAACAGAAGACCTCTTTTAGTCTCTCTGCCTTAGGTCAAAATTGAAACTGAATTTGTTGGTTATATATTCTTGTTCTAAGATCATTTCTTCACTTCTGTGCACCTCAATACAGTTCAGGGTAATTGTTAGTTCTTTAAAAGAAAAAAATAAATAAATATAAAGGCCAGCAGCATGAGAAGTTACTTCTGAGATTCTCTGATAGAATGTGTGAGATCATCTTTAAGTCCCCTGCCTAGTGTCTGTAATACTAGCTCTTTATTTTTATGACAATGCATATATTTTTTCAGGTCAAACAATGAATAGCAGGAAATATTTAAGATGATTTGACTTCAGAAATACCCTTTACGTTCTTAAATTGATAGATAAAATACTCTCTAAGGTTACTTATTTTATTTTAACAATTGATAAGAGAAGCAACAAACCTGCTGAATCTCATTTATTCAGGAAGTTATGCCAGAAATGCAGACATAGATTTGTTGAGTAGAGAAGGGGAAACTCACATTTAAATTAATTTTAATTGTTCTCATTGGATTTTTATGTAAGGGATAGTGAAAGTAGTAGCTATACTAGAAAACTACCAAATTAGTTTCAACTTCTCACTGATAATTAACTTTACACAGTACAAAGACAACTTACTTTTTTTGTTTGTATTTTATATTATACACTTTCCAACATATACCCCTATATTTCAGTCCCTAAAAACTACTAGTTCTGCAATTCATGTGCTTTCTTAATTATATATCCCTTTGTATGAACTGTTTCCTCTAAGTGGAATGACCTTGATACTTTCCTACATAATAGTGTTTTATTTCTTTTTAATTTATTTATTTTTTTAAATTTTAATTGTTGTTCAAGTACAGTTTTCTGTCTTTTACTCCCATCCAAGCCCACCCACCCAGCCCTCCCCAACCCCCTCCCATTTCCACCTCCCCCTCCCCTAGTTTTTGTCCATGTGTCCTTTATACTTATTCCTATAAAACCTTGCCCTTTTTCCCTGAAATTTCCTCCCCTCTCCCCTCTGGTCACTGTCAGACTGTTCTCTATTTCAGTGTCTTCGGTTATATTTTGCTTGTTTGTTTGTTTTGTTGATTAGGTTCCTGTTAAAGGTGAGATCATATAGTATTTGTCTTTCACTGCCTGACTTATTTCACTTAGCATAATGCTTTCCAGTTCCATCCATGCTGTCACAAAGGGTAGGAGCTCCTTCTTTCTGTCTGCTGCATAGAATTCCATTGAGTAAATGTACCATAGTTTTTTGATCCATTCATTTACTGATGGGAACTTAGGTTGCTTCCAACACTTGGTTATTGTAAATTGTGCTGCTGTGATCATTGGTGTACATAGGTTCTTTTGGCTTGGTGTTTCAGGGTTCTTAGAATATAATCCTAGCAGTGGAATTGCTGGGTCAAAAGGCAGACCCATTTTTAGTTTTCTGAGAAAATTCCATACTGTTTTCCACAGTGGTTGTACCAGTCTGCAAACCCACCAACAGTGCACTAGGGATCCCTTTTCTCCACAACCTCTCCAACACTTGTTGTTTGCTGCTTTGTTTATGTTGGCCATTCTGACCAGTGTGAATTGCTATCTCATTGTTGTTTTAATTTGCAATAGCTAGCGATACTGAGCATCTTTTCATGTGTCTCTGTTGTTCACTTTCACCATTTCTATTCAATATAGTATTGGAAGTTTTAACCACAACAATCAGACAAGAAAATGGAATAAAAGGCATCCAAATTGCAAAGTAGGAAACAAAACTGTCATTGTTTGCAGATGACATAATAATGTACATAAAAAATCCTATAGACGCCACCAAAAAACCTAATAAATGAATTTGGCAAAACAGCAAGATACAAAGTCAATATCCAGAAATCAAATGTGTTTTTATACATCAACAATGAAACAGCAGAAGCAGAGATCAAGAAAAAAATCCCATTCGATATAGCAAAAAGGAAAATAAAATACCTAGGAGTAAACCTAACCAAGGAGGTAAAAGACCTGTATTTCTCTTTAATTTAAATACTACCTTCTCTTTGAAAGGTTTTTAGCTTAATTCTAGTTGGATTAAACTGTGTTCTCTATTCTTACTATAGGTGTTGCAACTTTTAGCATTTATAAAACTGCACCCTACCTCAACTATGAGTCTCTACAGGTCAAAAACAATGCTGCATTCCTGCATCTATCAACTCCCGTGGCTTGTACACACACTGAGTTAAATAAATGCTGTTTAAATTGAATTGAATAATACTTGTGTGACAGATTTTAAAGTAATAAAGGTAATTCTGAAAAATATTCAAGATATTTTTGTGGAGTTAGAGATAATCTAGAAATATATTAAATGTTAATAATATTGTAATGTTATAATAAATATGATGGCATAATGAATCTTTTGGGACTGAAGTAACTAAAACTTATAAATGAATAACTCACTTAAAGCTTGCATGGTAATCGTATCTAATGATTCTCTACTTTGGTTAATAATTTGGTAGCTTAATACCCTAGTAATCAAAATGGAAATGCATTTGTTGTTTGGACCAGTAATATTTGGCTGCAATCTAGTATTCTGGGCTTTCGTGAAAGTCTAACAATTATGATTAATTCTATACTCAAAAACCACCCTGTTGAGTATGTGTTTTATTAGGGCACTTTGAGAAAAACTTTCTTAGGTTTTTTTCATGAAGTATTTCCTACCTAAATGGTATAGTTTCTTTCTAGACAAGTAAGGTGCATAAATAGAGCATGTGGTGATAAACTCTTTTGAAAAGTTTCAATTCTTAATGCTGAGTAGATAATCAGGTGGTAAGAAAGTATCAAGTAAATAAAAATAATCCAGATGTCATAAACAGGTACATATATGCACTTATTTATTTATTTATTTTGAAGAGGGTAACCATTTCTTAATCAGATTGTGAATTTTCTTGGACAGCAAAATGAAAAGAAAAATTCAAAGGTACATACAATTCTGCTTCTAAAATGAAGAACATTCTTAAGTTAGTGTGGGATCTTGTTTAGGAGAGGACACAAAGAGACTCAAGGAGAGACAGTCAGATTTAAACAAAAAATAAGGCAGTCTGACACATTGGAATTGAGGGCTCTAGAATGCTAAAAATAGGTATCTAAACTAGATCATCAGTATTTAGCTGGAGTGTAAACAGAATATTTACATACACTTACATGGGGAACCTAAAAACCAAAATAAATGATCACACCAAAGAGAAACTCACAGATACAGAGAACAAATTAGTGGTTACCAGATGGGAGGGGTTTGGGAGAAGAGCGAGAAAGGTGAAAGGGATTAAGGTGTACAAATGGCCAGTTATAAACATAGTCATATGATATAAAGTACAGCATAGGGAATTTAATTGATAATATTGTAATAACTATGTATGGTGCCAGATGGTTACTAGAGTTGTTGGGATGATCACTTCCTGAGTTATATAAATAGCTAATCACTATGTTGTACATGTGAAACTAATATAACATAAATCAAGTATAATTGAAAAATAAAAAAAAAAAAAGAAATGATGGAAGATCCCTGTCCTCAGAAGAGTATTAAGAAAGAACCAAATTCTGGCTGGTGTGGCTCAGTGGATTGAGAAACAAGGCATCACTGGTTCGATTCCCAGTCAGGGCACATGCCTGGGTTGTGGGTCCCCAGTAGGGGAATGTGTGAGAGGCAAGCACACACTGATGTTTCTCTACTTCTCTTTTTCCCTTCCTTCACCTCTAAAAGTAAATAAATAAAATCTTTAAAAAAAGAACTGAGATCCTGCTTCAGCCTTTGTAGATTTGTGCTACTGAGAAATAGATTTTATAATAGATCCCATTAGTTGTGAATAAGGGCTTAAAGAGGAAAATCAATTTATAATTCCAAATCTGATTGTCTGTTTATGTCTCTGTACTACTTAGGTAGTTTTACCCACAGAGCAGTAATTTTGTAGGTAACTGGACTTAATGTACCATCATTAGAAAATTTTATAAAATGAAATTTAAAATATTTTCACTAAATATTGAAGATCATAAAAGATATCTGTTAGTTTTTATTAAGAAATAGTAAAAGAACAAGATATTCTAGAACTAGCAATTATCAGTCAACTTAATATCTTATCCTTAGTATAAAACAGATAGTTTCTTGAGATAAGTGAGATATCAGATAATTATTAAAATTGCTTAATGATGCTTAATTTATCCAGATTATTCTTAGAATAGATGCCATTTAGATAAAGAAACATCCTCATCTTCTAATATAGAATTTAACTGTGAAATTGCAAAGGTAAGCCAAATTATAATTGTTATAAATAGAGCAGAATACATTTTTTTATCTTTCTCTTAAAAATAAGAGTACTTTTCTATCTCGTTATGAGAGGTTAGGTATGTAATGATATACACTTTGATGTCAACACATTACCCAGAATGACTTGATGGAGCCCAGGGTTCTCACTGGCTTTCAAGAGGAAGGTGGAAGTTGGAAACTGAAAGAGGCCTGGACGAGAAATGCATTAGCTGATCCTGTGCTGGGTTGTGTGTCCATATGAATAGATACTATGCTGACTAGATGAGGTACATTTTTCAAAATCTAAATAGCATCACTGATGGACAGGGTAAATTTTGCATTACTTTATAGAACTTTGAGGCTCCAAGCAGTAGGCATTTGAAACCGTAAAGAGACTGAAGAAAAAATGTGGGACTGCCTTTGAGTGGCTTGTTTTCCCAGCAGCACCTGGCATACTTCCCTTTTTGGGCACACATTGACTGTAACATAGCGTCTGTGGATGAAATCTAAGTATTTTAAGGAAATCAAGTAATTAAATGAGTCTGCTTCATAAAGAACATATTTTTGACTTTGAAATAATATATTTTCCTTTACCATTTTTTATCTACATGTTTCCTTCCAATGTAATTTTGTTGTCATGAGGTGTAGGAATAAATGCTATAATCAAAAGCATCTCTGATGACATGGTACTGCAGGAAAATTCACTTTTGCTTTGCATCTTCTTTGAGACAGGAAGCCCACAGCAGATGGTGTGTTTAATGCTAATCTCCTTATTATTCATCACCCAGGATTGCAGGAAACCTTCACCAAGCAATATGTGACCTGACTTAATATTCACTTTTATCTTGATGCGTATTTTATCCCACCCATGGTATGGTACTGACTTGCCAGTGGCAATCAAACCTTAAGACTTTGATTTAATTTTTGAAATTTGTTTCTAGAAAGCTAACTCATTTTCTAGACATAATCTATTTACAAATTTTTACTGTCTGGAATTCAAAAATTAAAACTTCATGGTTCCTATTTGCAGCAAATGTGAGTCATTACTCATTTTATGGTAAAGCTTAGTAGCTCTCACAGCATTGTTAAAAATGAGAGTACAGGGATTTAATGTGAACATTAGGAATATTTTTGGAAATGAAGATTGACAGGGCTATAGGCGGAGGTCATACTCACTGACCCCCTCTGTGGTCAGAACTCCAGCCACGTTCATCACTAATTGAGAAAACTCCCCCACCGTATCCGTCCTCTATGTCCACTTATGTCCTGTTCTTCTGATCTTAGCACCAGCTTGAATATATAGAAGAAAAATTGTCAAAACTAATATGACAATTATTAAGTTTATTGTATTTTTAACAGCTTTACTGAAATATTCACATAATATAAAATGTACTCTTATAAGGTATGTATTTTTATGGTATATTTGTAAAGTTGCATGATCATTAACACTCTTAATTTTAGAATAATTTTGTCACCCTGAAAGAAACCTGTACCCATTAGCAGTCACTTCCCACCACCACCACCTCAGTATTTAACAATATTTAGCACTTCATGCAAAGTTTAATGGCCTTTTTCAACATGCAATATGGTAATATCAGACATACTATACTTGTTTAACAAGCATTCTATTGAATATTTCCCAGGAACCAGCCAAAAGGGTAAGTATTGAGGATATAAAATGAGTATAACACCGCCTCAAGCAGTCTAGTAAGAAAGTAATCTAGTAAGAAATAAACTCATATATGCCAATAATTCTAGAAAGATGAGAGGAATATTTCAACAAAAATGTTTTAAATTGATGTGTAATCTCAAAGAAAGATTGTGTTAAATTTACCTGGGATGTGAAAATATAAAGTTTATACACATATACTGTAGAAAGTTATTACCTTTTAATCAAAATATTTACTTTGTGTAGTACTGACTAACAGAGTTTATGTCAGGCTTGAATCCATAGTCTCTCAAGATGTACAGATCTATTGATCCTGGACACTCGAGAATTCAAAGGTACATTTTAAAGAAAGATATTTAACATCTTCAAAATTCTTTTTATGGTTTAGATCTAAATTTGACTCCAGAAATATTACCTGGATTTTAAAAATTATCCCTGGGATCAAATCACTTAATGTGCTGAATTAAAGCCTCTTTGAGGATTAATTTTTTAAATTCATAAGTAAGAACTTTAGCTTTGTCAGATGGACCTAAAATAAATACCACCTTTGTCATTTTTCTTTCTTCCTATTTTTCTTTTCAGATATTTGGGATATTTTAACATTTGTATAAATAATGTTTTCTTTTACTGTTTGACTGTCAAGCTACTTCAGGCCATTTTTGAAATAAGGTGGTCATAAATAAATAAGTTCATCTAACTGACCATTATGCCCATTTTATACTATTTATTTTTACTATAAATTCACTGGATTGATAACTTCCTGTCTCCTCCCATCTCCACATCATACTATGATGTCCAATGTCCAGGTTCACAGCAAAATTTTCTGCATAGAGAATCCTTTTTTTACCTGGTATATATTTTTCATGTTTTCTTATTTATGTTTTTGATCTTCAGTAAGTGAATGTGGCAAGTTTCCTTCCTCCCTTCCTTCCTTCCTCCCTTCCTTCCTCCCTCTCTCCCTCCCTCCCTCCCTTTCTTCCTTCCTTCCTTCCTTCCTTCCTTCCTTCCTTCCCTCCCTCCCTCCCTCCCTCCCTCCCTCCCTCCCTCCTTTTGTTTTTTGGGTTTTTTTGTAATGATTTAACATTGCTTGTCCCTGTTGCAATATTTTTCCAGTTCAAAGTTTAACATTTTGGCTGCTCATATACTTCAGTATATTTATATAAAGACTTTTTATGTAGTAAATTTTATGATCTCCATTAAGGAACACACGATATATATGTATATGTATATGTATATGTATATGTATATTTAATTTATGGTTAATGGCTAGTGCAGAATGAAACTAACAGGTGTATCAAATTCAGAGAAAGAATTTCCTGTTTATCATGCATGCCAAAAGTACAGACAAAGCAGTTAAGAGAACAGGAACCTGTAGAATGGAGGGGTTTGGTTAAATATGCAGTTTCTGTGGTTGTTTAAAAAAATGGGAGAAAGTTTATTCTAGAGGCTTTAGCCTTGATTGGTCACCACTAAGTAACCTTGGCCTACACAGGCAGGAAAACAGAGCCCTAAATGAGCATCTCTGGTAGGGATCGATGTAGAATAAGTTAGCTTGCCTAGCAGAGACAGCTGGGCAGCACTCATTTGCAAAGGTTAAAGAAATTTAAAGACTTACAGGAAATTCAAGTGAAGAGAGGTGTGTGACTAGTTGGCAGAGACCCACAGGAACTCAAGTGGTTCCCTCAGTGCTTACTGAATTTGTTATCTCGTATTATGTATGAATATGTTTTTATTCCTGCTTTTAGTATTGTTTAGGTCTTATCTAGGTCCTATGGGAGGCCAACTACCGGAATTTTGTTCTCTCCACCCTTCTTTAAATATGCAAAATCTGTTGCTCATATTTAACTTAAGCAATTTTAACTTAAATTGCTCATAAACTTAAGCAATTTATTCAGTCAGACCACTAATAACATTGAATTCAAAGACAGCCATCTGGGTGAAAAGCCTCACTTATAGATGCCCCTCCCTGAGTAGGTCACTGCATTCAGATTCGATATTGTGAACCCAGATGGTATAATGTCTTCCTTGAAATTACAGAACATTTTACAAATTATCTCAAAGAGCGTGTTTCTAATTCATGTGGGTTTTAGTATTTACTTTTCTACTTGCTTCAAGTGTCTTTGTGGAGGTATGTTAAGGAGGTATGTGTGAGGAAACTACCACACTTTTAGATAGTTTGCATTATCTCTTGATAGATATATAGCATACCTTTTACAGAGAGACAAATACCAACTTTGATCTCAATCAAATGGCTAGTTGTGATAACAGGAAGGCACGAGAAATTAGTATGTAATCAATTTTCCCAGCTTTATTTCTATGTCAGCACTTTAAGAAACAGTACATCTCGGACGGAGTTTATCAGCTGAGCTTACAGTTGTGTGCCCTATTTTTCAACTTTTCATGCATCTGTCACCTTCTAGGTTTTAGCCAAGTTAGCTGAATCCTCAGTCAACAAAGTGCTAAAGTCCGTAACTCTGAAAACCCTCTCTTAACCAATAACTAATGCTCTTCAACTCAAGTGGAACTGCAAAACTTAAGAAAATGTGAAGGCAATTCTCTATTAGAGAATCAGGCTGCTTCTATTTTAATTTCTTTGAGGATACAAAAGTAATAAAAATATTAATATAAACTACACATCCTGGCCACTGTGTTTCGTGGCTACTGATTAGGAAAAGGACAAAACTCTGAAATTGGCATCAGAGAAGACTATGTTTTCTGGCAGTTAATTCTACTCCAAATGTAGAATTGACATGATATTGATAATATAAATATTATTCCAAAATGCCATTAGGAAAACAAAATTTAAATAAAAATAAAAGCTTCTATCATGCACTTCTGTTTCTATTATTTACTTGATCATCCCTGTTCCTAAAATACAGGACATGTTTGCTACTATTGACATTAATAATTCTACCCTTAAGGTGAGTCAGTTCTGAAAATAAAACTTTTAAAGATAATTTAAAGATCCATTTTGATTTGTATACTGTTGACAAAGAGATAATATTTTTAAAGTTTAATTGATTATATATTTATTTTCTAGTAGACTGATTTCCTGAAGAGATTGATACCAATAAGTCTGATTTCTTGTATCAGTGACAGGGATTTTTGGAATTAATTTAAATTATTTAAGGTCATTTCTCAGACATAGTTTGCCAATGACTTGTTCTATAAAGTTATGTGAGTTTTTTTATTTAAGCAGCTCTAATGTATTCATAATTTTATCTATACTGGTAATAATGTGTATGTTATGTTGTATATTATTGCACTTAAAAGTAAATTTACATGGGAAAAAACAGAATACAGTGATAGAAATGTCTTCCTCTAAATAAAACCACTGAGTTATACTTATTTTTATTTTAGTTACCCACAGAAGCTATTTCTCAATCCCATGGAAAAATACTGCATTCAGTGTTTCTATAGCCACTTTTCCCTAGAATTTCATTCTGCACAAGAATGGAAAATTGAAAAGGAATGAAACTGTGGCAAAATAATTGATGTCCCTTTAGTTTTTCCTCATGAGATTGTTCCCATAATAGCTAAAATTCTCCTGATTTAGATCTCACAGTTTAACTTGTCAATATGTAATTATGATTCCAAAACAAAATAGCTTACTTCGCAGCTATGGTGTGGATGCTGTCATGCTGAATAAAAAAGATGCATTGGCTAGACGAAGGGACTGTCTCATTAGTAGTTTCTTATTTAATGATCCACAAGGTTAGGACTGAAACTGTGAATGCTGTCTTTAACAATCTTAAGTAAGATTCCTCCTGAGCCTCTGTAATAGCTGTAAAGGTTTGAGTCTACAATCTTAAATTTGACTGCTATGATTATCGGCATTATAAAAAAATATATATATGTGTGTGTATATATTTTTTTGTATCTATATATATATACACACACACACACACACACAGTAATATACAGTAGTGTATGTGTAAAGAAATCTATACATTAATATATAATACCTAGTTGCATAAAACTACGTAATTCACTTATAATGAACATTCTGGATTATATATTAACCTTGCAGTTCTTAAGGAATAAAACTTTGAAAGCAATAAAATGTTTGTATTTTTATAGTTAACTAGATTTACAAAATAATTTGTAACCTCATGCTGACTGTAAAAATAAATGTTACTTGTTTTGAACTGTTCAAGAATTTCCCTTTGCTTATTTAGCTCTGATGTAATGTTTTGTAGCAGTTGTTTTTTTTGTTTAGGTTAAAAATAAACCAATATATTTAGCTTACATACTTTAATCTAATGACTTTTTGTACTATACCCATATGTTAATTATAGTACAAAACATATAATTAATAATTAATGTATTTAATGAGCAGCCATTATATACAAGACCATGCTGAAAATTGGCTAAAGAATGCATATGTGAGGTTTGTCTAGAAAGTGTCCAGTCATGCACTGTGAAAGAGGGAGACTTCATTGAAGAAGATACAAGAGACAGGAAACATTGTATGTAGGACAATGATGCCTCAGTCCCTTTCAAAGTAGGCACCTTGGGATCTCACACAGTTCTCCCAGTTGCCGTCAGCTACCTTGCCATATATTTCTGAATCTCATCGACAGTCTGAAATATTTTACCTTTCAAAGGTGATTTTAGTTTTGGGAAAAGCCAGAAATCACAGAGCACCAAATCTGGGCTGTAGGGGCCTGAGTCACTGGATGATTTGATGTTTCACCAAAAAACTCTGCATGAGATGTGATGCATGAGTAGGCACATTGTGGTGATGAATCTGCCAACCAGTTGCCTTTAGCTGAAGCCTTCTGAATCATCTGAATAGTTTCCGTGGAGGACTGTTCAAGCTCAAAGCAAAATATGATGCAGATTTGTTGCTCTACTCACTCAGTCATTTTGAATATGATGGCCATACAGTGCACATGTTCACTCAGTGGTGTCTGCCACACCCACTGTCTGGTATAATGAAGTCATCATTGTTCACACATGCACATTCCAGTCCACTCTCCTTGGCTGCCAGGTTGTATCATTGTTACACAAACCATTCTTGTTATATTAACAATGACTAGACTTTTTCTGGACAGACTTCATATGATATACACACACACACACACACACACACATATGTGTATGTATGTATATGTATACACACATGAAGAAACTATATTATATGGACTTGTCTAGTGAGAAAGTCACATATAATTGATTAATATATAAATGCTACAATAAATTAAATAAGGAAAACATACAAGTAATTTTGTGTGTGAAGAAAAAGTTGACACAGTTGGATGGGAATGGAGGATAAGAAATGTCTCTAAGAAAGCAATATTTTACCTAAGACTTAAAGAATAAAAAATGTGTATGGGTGAAGAGCATACCACACAGTTAGAACAAGGAATAGTAAGGCCTGGAAAAAAGTAAGAGCAAGGCACTTTTAAGGAATTAAGTGAAGGCACCGTGCTTGGAGCACACTCCTCACTGAAGAGGAGAGTGGTAGGCATTCATGGCCTTTTGAACTGTCTAAGACTTTCCAATGTTATACCAAAAGAAGTGAAAAACCTTTGCCTAATTTTAAGCAAATGCTGATGTACTGATGTGAGGGAGATTCAAGGGAGATGTAAGTAAAGACACTCAAGAGTTTTGACTCAACAAATGGGTGGATTATGGTGCCATTTTCTGAGGTAGGATCCACCAGAAGAATGACAGAGAGTTGTGAGAAATACAATGAAATATATCTATGTATTTTCAAACATAAATATCCCTGTTAAGACTAGGGCACTCATTTATTTTATTTTATTTTAAGGAGGACTTTACCATAATGAATCATTTGTGGCTAGAGCAAGGCCAGCTTCTACGGGTAAGGTTAAAGCCATAGGAGTCTGTTGAAAACTGAAGACCAGCAGGATGACGACTCAGAAGGATTTGACTTTCTCAGGAATCACGAGTAGATAGAGAGAAAAACAAAGTGGTTGCTAAATACTGTGGCTTGAGGAAGTTATTTTGGAAGTTAAATATGATTTAATCTATTTGGAAGACCTATAAGGGATTGGGAGTTTTAAGACACAAAAAGATTTAATAGCAGTAAGGAATACTTTCTTAACTTCTCAATGGCAAAGGCTGGAGGGATTAGAATATAGAACCCAGAAGAAAAGATTAAGTAACTGACACTCCATTTTAAAATAACCGTGTGAATAGAGGATATATTGGTAGCTTATATATTATTAATTTAAGGTTTTTCTTATCAGAACAGTTCTCTTTTCTCCATTTATCAATAGGCTCTATCATCTGCCCGGGGCTTGAGACTGTTCCGTAAAGAAAGAAAGTGGAATGAGACTGTGGAAGGAAGAAAGCAGAACACGGGTGTGAGGAGACAAACGGGTGGGAAAAAGTGCCTGTGGGGGGGGTGCTACAAACTAACCAGAGAACCAGTGTAGTTGTTTCTGAGCCGTGTTCACCTTCCACTTGAGCCTGGTGATCACAAGTAGTTAGTTGAATGACCCTGATTGGGTCATGAGATATTTCCCCAACAATGGTAGGCAGCTTGGTTGTTAGGATTTGGGAACATAAAACTGAAATTATGAGAAAGTGGTTGTTTTCCTGGGTGGTTTTGCCCAGAGTGACAAGGGCAGTTCAGCTATTGATGAGGGGAATTTTACTGACAGACTATAAGATTTTAAAACCAAAAACAGGGGAGAAAATAAAGCTGGAGAAGATTGATGGAGAGAAACAAAGCAAAGGAAAAAATTAATTGGAGAATTGGTAAGGTGAAAGAACACTTTGGTGAAATTATTCAGCATGCCTATGTTCATATGCAAGTAATGTTGACCAGTTAGTTGCATTGTATTGCATTTCATTGTATACCCCCCAAAAAATCATGAACACTCAATTAAATAACCCTTGATTTTTTGGCTGTCACTTGATAGTGATAATAATAAGATTTAAATCTGTAAAGCATTTTGCAGTTCATAAAGCACTGCATCTACATAATATAAAACTGGTATCTCCAGTTCATATGTAGCCAGAAACTGTGCTGGATTCTAGTGCTATGAGGTGAATGACTGTGACCCTCACCTTCAAGGAAGTCACCTGAGGCAATGGGTAAGTCTATCTAGGAGAGACATGCAAATTTACATATAGAAGGCGATAGTTGAATTGGATCCTAATTGAGAACAAGGAAACTCAGAAGGTTTAGGAGATTTTCCCCAAGTTTCTATGGTCGAAAAGAATCAGAAGTTGAAGTAGAATCAGTCTTCTGACTCTAAATCCTATTAATTTTTTTTTCCATTTTGACACACTGTCTGCAAAAGCACATATTTAGAAGTTAATGTCACTGCCATTTTGCTGCAAGAGCAACTAGAGCAAATTGTGGATTCAGACATAATTAGATGTTAATATTAATTCAGGCATTCACAATAGCATATTTGTTTCCAAGACCCAGCCAAGAGAGCCAGGGCACAAGTGTCAAATTGAGAAAGTGGAAAAAGGAAAAAAAGATGTTACTTTTATGCTCAAATATCAAACTATTTAATGGCCTCAGAAGAATTATTTGCTCATTCAGTGTTGAGATTTCTCATTTGTAATTGCATATGCAATAGACTTATCAGTCTATCTCATAAGGTTTTTATGAAAAATGGCTGATAAGAGTAATTATATTAAAAACAGCAATATTTTAACAGTTGAACTGTCAAGTGATAATGATGGTAGCCAGGAGTACAACTAATAATGTAGGGTAGAAGAGGACAATTATTTCTCATGGCAACAAAGTAAAAAGAAAATCAGTGCCATTTAATTGCTATTTTTAGGCTGAACAGAGTTTTCTGTGTCTTTGATAATGTCCTTCTATTTTACCATAACATTCAATCTCTGACTAAAATAATTTTTCACATACGGTTAGGTAAATTATTTTGATAGGTCTACAAATACCAAGTAGAGGGTCAATGTTTTAAAATTACATGCATTTGTTGCTTATAAAGAGATTTCAAATGTATTGGAATGTTGTTTAAAATAAACCATAACAATTCACAATAAATACCTGGGAAGACCAGAATTAGAACAGAATATCAAAGTATCTAGTGTACTATGTCAGTGTGCTGTTTGAGTAGAATAACTTACCATATCACACTGAATATTCTCTCATAGGAAATATAATTCAAATTTTATTAGACCTCATCTAATATATTTTGAGAAAGCAAAAATCCTTGAGAAGTTATTTTGAACCAGTGGTAAGATTTGATTGTTATGCCTGATAATGTTTAAAAATATTACTGATTAGAAGTGATGTTTCCATCAATAAATAGTATATTAATATAGATACTATACATTCTAGTCAATTTTCCTTCCAGTATTTGGATGCACAAAATTAATAATATTAGTACTGAAATAATTATTAAATGTACATTCTACACTTAGTAATTTTTCTCTGTTTCTGAAAGTCAATCATTTAAGTATTCTCTTATTCACAAATGAAATAAATAGTTTATGTCTTGTAACTGTCAAATAAGGATACTGCAATTTTCAACTTGTACAATTTGGTGCTCAGATACTTTTCTGAAAGCCTCCAAAACAGGAGACAAAAACTATCATAGCCTTAAAAAATACACACACACAAAAAAAGAAAACAACCCCAAAAGAATGTCTAAATGTAGCCACTTTGTGAAAATAACCATTTCTTTTCTTTACTGAAATCTCACTGGTCCTTACACTGTTTTCAGCATAAATCTTTTTATTTGATTAATTTTTAATTGAAAGATTTATTGAGGTAATTGAAGATTAATATGCAGTGTTATGAAATAATACAGAGCCCTGACTGCTGTAGTTCAGTGGGTTGAGCCTTGTCCCATAAAGCAAAAAGGTCACTGGTTTGATTCTGGATCAGGGCACACGCCTGGGCTGTGGGCCAGGTCCTTGTCTGCACGTGCATGACATGCAACCAATTATTGTTTTCTCTCACACATCGATGTTTCTGTCCTTCTCCCTCCCTTCCCCTTTCTCTAAAAATCTATGGATAAAATCTTAAGAAAAGAAAGAAAGCAATAATACAAAAAGATCCATAGTCCATGTTGCCCAGTTTACTCAAAAGGGCCATTTTGTAAAGCTATAGGACAATTTCACAATCAGGATACTGACCTTTATACGATGATCCACTTACCGCATTCGAATTTCACCAATTTTACTGGTACTTTGTGTGTGTGTGTGTGTGTGTGTGTGTGTGTGTTCAGTTCCATACAATTTTACTCTTTGGGTAGGTTCATCATCCACAGAAGTCAAGATACTGCATAGTTCCCACCACACAAAAATTGTGCCCACTTCCCCCTTTTTTTTTAAGTTTTTTTTTAAAGATTTTATTTATTTATTTTTAGAGAGGGAAGGGAGAGGGAGAGAGAGAGAGAGAAACATCAATGTGTGGTTGCTGGGGGACATGGCCTGCAACCCAGGCATGTGCCCTGACTGGGAATTGAACCTGCGATGCCTGGTTCGCAGCCCGCACTCAATCCACTGAGCTATGCCAGCCAGGGCTCCACTTCCCCTTTTGAACCATACACGGCTCCTTCCCACCTCTCTCCCTCCTATGCAACCCATACTGCACCCCTGTTAACTAATAACCTCTTCCATTTCTTAAATTTTGTCATCTGGAAATGTTCTATTAATGAAGTCACACAGGATTTAACTGTTTGATGTCAGCTTTTCTCATTCACAATAATTCTTTAGAGGTTTGTCCTAGTGGCAGCCTGTGTTAGTAGCTTATTCCTTTTATTGCTGAGTAATATTCCAGCAATGTTACTGGTAAAATTAATTTGTTGAATCATTCACTCACTGGAGACTATCTGGGCTATTTCCATGTTTGCCTATTAAGAACAAAGCTTCTGCTAAACATTTATGTGAAGCTTTTTGTGGTAACATGAATCTCTATTTCTGTGGGATAAATGACCAAGGGCATGATTGTGGGGTCATATGGTAATTTTAGGTTTAATTTTTGAAAATATTTTATTTATATATTTATATATTATATAAAATATTTATATATTTTTAGAAAGAATGAAAGGAAGGGATAAAGAGAGGGAGAGGAATATCAATGTGTCAAAGAAACATTGATTGGTTGCCTCTCATCTGTGTCCCATGGCGGTTGGGGTGCTGGGGGTACTGGGCCTACACACCCAGGCATATGCCCTAACTGGGAATTGAACCAATGACCTTTTGCTTTGTGGGACGATGTCCAACCTACTAAGCCACACCAGTCAGAGCTAGGTTTAATTTTGTAAGACTTGAACAGTGTTAGTTCCCAGAGAGGCTGTTCCATTTTACATTCCCACAATGTAAACAATGTGGGAATCTAATTGTGAATCTGATGGGATCCCATGCTTCCTAATCCTCACCAACATTTGATGTTGTGTTCAGGTAAGTTTTGATCATCTCATATCTTGTATAATAAAATTACACATTCTTTGAATGTTCTCCATAAATGGAAACACCTGGCAACCAATCAAAAAGCTCATAGACAGTGATTTGACTACACAAATTTTTGAGTATGGAGTGGACTGTATGTTAGGTAACCTTAAAAGTATGTAGAGTAAGAATGGGATATAATGACACTGACAGATATTCATGGTACATCTTTCAGTAGAAAAAGCTTACATTGTTGTAAGTATTGTATATTACATAGAGGGAAGACAGCCAAAATTTTAATTATGGTTAATTTTGAGTAGTAGTATTGTAGGTGACTTTACAATTATTTGTATTTATCTGCATTTTCTACATTTTCTAAAATGGAAATTGAACTTATGTAAAAAAGTCAGTAAAAACTCCAAATATACTGGCACACTTCATATTGCTTGGTATTTGCATATTAAGACCCACCTCCTTGATTTCCCAGCACTGTGAGGAAATTCTCTACTTTTAAGAACTTTCATTAATTTTTTTGCTTTTCATTCACAAACATATCCCTCCTTTCTTTCAGAATGTTGCTCAATATGTATATATATAGTGTTATGAATATATTTTGATATTTCCCTCTTTTTCATCCATTAAATATTAAAGGAACTTTTGGGTTTATCCTGTGCCCCCTAATATACTTTACATGTTCCTTATAAAACATTGTGTATGTATGTATGTGTGTGTAAATATCTTCAGGTCTTAATTGCACAGTGTCTTAAGGTGCTTGGGCTGCCATAACAAAATACACAGACTTAAGGAACTGAAATTAATTTTTTCATACTTCTGGAAACTGAGATGTCCAAGATCAAGGTGCCAGCCAATTCAGTTTCTGGTGAGATTTTCTTCCTGGCTGGTAGATGGCTGCCTTTTCACTGTGTCCTCTCCAGGTAGAGAGTTCCTATACCTCTGCCACTCCTTTTAAGGGCAGCAGCCCTATCAGCTTAGGGTCCCATACTAATTACCTCATTTAACTTTCTCACTGTCTCACAGGAGCTCTGTCTCCATATACAGTCACAGTTGGGATCAGAGCTTCAATATATGTATTTTCTAGGAAGGGGAAGCACATTCAGTCTATAATATGCAGAGTAACACACAGTAGGTTTTCTTATTAAGCAATTCTTTAAGCTTTGGCTGCAAACCAGTAGAAGTGGAATATAAACCAGAAAAACCCATTTTCAACTAAAATGTAGTTCTAAATTAGGCTGGCATAGATATGACTGCATGTGATTTACATAATAAGAATTAATATTTCAGGGCTTACTAGGATAATTTCTTACCTGTTACATAATTTTATAGTGAAAAGAAAAGTCACTGACTATTATGTCAAATAAATTTGACTTTTTTATCTTTGACAGTTTTAAAGAAAACTTTCTGTTGAGCTATGATATTGGTGATGGATTGTGTTTCACTAGATATGGCTCTAAACATGTTCTCTTGGCTCATTATGCAAAGGAAAGAAGTATAAGAGCTTAGGATGTCTATACATTTTTTGGTAGGATCATACGTTTGTGTTTTAATATCATTTGTTGATGTCACAACCATTGATTTATAATATGAAAGATAGATTCAGTGTTGCTAAATGAAGGACATTGAAATAATAATCGAAGGTCAGTCAGGAATTGACATTTTAGTGTAATAAATGGGAGAGGGGGGAGAAAGAAGGCAAGTGTCGAGGGAAAACAGAGCTGATTTAAAAAAAACAGTGTAAAGCAGTTGTTAAAACTACATATTTTGTGCTCACATCTAGTTTAGTACTGTCATATATGCAAACTCCTTCTCCCTAAATGGAAAGTGAGCTCCCCGAGAAAGAAAGGGTGTTGTAGATTCTGTCATATCCCATGTAGCACCAATCACAGGGCTCTCCCAGAAGAAAAGACTCAATGCCCCTTCTAAACGCAATTGACGTAAACTGAAATACAATGAATTATTTTAAAAAAGACTTTTCCCTTAGGACTGACTGAATTTCCCATGAACAACTGAATTTTAAAGATTTATTTAAATATAAGGATAGAGAATATTCTTCCTCCCTATTTTCTTCCATTCGTGTGCCATTTTTACTTTTCACATAATCCCGGTGGATTTCCTGTGATCCTATCATGCTTTTCCACAGCTTACTAGCTGCCATTTGCTCATCTCACTGTGAGATGTCAAAATAGTTCATTCACATTTGAAACACTATGTTTTCCACTCCAATGAGTGCATAAAAATTTGAGCATGATTTTTAAAATAAGATGCTGTCTAACATTATTATAACTAGATGTTAGAATTATGACCTAATTGACCATCAAGATTTAGGTGCTAATCTGATTTCTAAAACACGCAAGGCAGTTCCACCCCAGAACAAGTGAGAGGCCAGATCACTTCAACACATCAGCTAATAAGGCCCTGACAAGCAGTGTCACTGTGGTAAAAAAGGTGCATGAGGTGAAGGGGAATATGGTCAATAATATTGTGATACATTTGTACTGTGACAGGTAATTATTCTATATTATATGAACATTGAATCATTATGTTGTACACCAAAAACTAATATAATGTTGTATACCAACTATACTTAATTTTTTTTAAAAGAAGACACTATAGGAAGCCTTAATCTAATCAGGAAAAAAAATAACAACAATAGACTAATGTAGATTGGAGGTTGGTTTATTGGATATTGGACCAGGATCCCTCATGAGAATCAAGGTCATGAAAAATAAGAAAAGACTGAGAAACTGTCACATGTGGTGGGACACTAGGGAGACGTGACTATGAAGTGCATTGTGGTACAAGAGATTGGATTCTGGAACAGAAACAGGCCATCAATGAAAAAACTGACAAAATCCAGATAAAATCTGGTGTTCAGTTGTTAATAATAGACCAATTTCAATTTCTGAGTTTTGACAAATGAATCGTGATAATTTAAGATGTTAACAATTGGGAATTTTAGATATATAGCAATTCCCTATACTATCTTTGCAACTTTAATAAAAATCTAAAAATTTCCCTACTTAAAAGTTTATTTTAAAAACTCAGAAAAATGTATGTAAAAGATGTGGCAATGTTGGTGTACTCATCTTTCTCTGAATCGTGTGCTATATACTTTTACCATTTCACTGACTAATTGTTTAGTGTGAAGAAAGGGAGAGCAATACACTCAAACCTTATTGTTATTTCTTTATTAGATAAGGTGCAGATATATATAGAAAACAGAAATAATCTAAAAGCTCCTTGATTCTTGATATGGAGATAAAATTGAATCAACATCCTTGGTTACCTGTGGAAATCTAAGTCTCTCCCTACATATTATGAATATTTATAGTGGGTTCAAGTTCTTATTGCTGGTGTACTTACAGAAGTTTGCTTCTTTAGAGACATTCTGCTGACCCAAAAGTGAAGTACAATTATTTCTTTTCCTCCTCCCTTCTCTCCCTCCTTCCCTCCCTTCCTCCTTCCCTCCTTCCCTCCCTCCCTTCTTTCCTCCCTTCCTTCCTTCTATTTTTATAAAACACACTCCCAGGAAGTATTTTTTAATGTACTAGACTTTTTAAAAATATTCTGGGATGGAGGGGAAATCTGAAGAGTATATCGCAGATCAACTAACTTCAAATTGACCAGTAAGCTTTCACATTTTTAAAAGTTCTTCCAGGGTCTGCACCACCTTGAATTCCTCCCAAGCTCAGCGCCATTCTGAAACTTGATTCTCACACTCCCTTCTTGTCTCTTTTCCAAATCCTCCCCTTCTCTGTCACCCCTACTACCACCTCCCTCCTAGAGCAAAACAGCTAAAACACAAACCAAAAATGTCTTTTTATAGGCAGTGGAGGGGGCACTTCAGTTTAGCTTAGACTTTTACCACCATTTTCTAACTTCTCATCATCTCTCCCAGGGAAATATGTGGCCAGATGTTAAAACAATGAATGTATTTTGACTCTATACTATATTCTGACATACCAGTATTCTAGAGGGAGTGCCTATAAATATAAATTAATGCACATGAATATCTGTATACTTTCTTAAGGAAGGGGGAACTGGCCATAGGTTTTATCAAGATGTGTGCTTTCATAAAACAGCATTTTAGCACAAGAAGAAATCTCATCATTGGGTGGGAAAATGTTGAATGATAGAGGGCCTAACTACCTGAGGATGTAAAGCGGAGCATGAAATTAGGATGGAAATAAACTGGACGCTTTCTCTGTACTAGCGTTAACAACCCTTCTGTCAAAATCTGCCCCTCTGCTGGGTTCCTGTGAACCTAGGGCTGAGAAAGTTCATTCCTGGAGTAGGTTTCACTGCAATTTCTAGACTTCTTCTACAGCTTTCCCTGTGAATCCTGAGGGCACATTCATTCAACAAAACCAAAGAATAGTCTTTATCACAAAACTAGATAATCATTCTCCTGCACTGAAGTTGTTGTCACTGTTTATTTCTTTGCTTTATGTCCTTGATACAGGGGTGAAATCTTTGTACATCAGCATTATGATCAATGCAAGGTTACAGTTTCAAGAAAGCAATATGCCAGCAAAAGAGATTTATGTAGCATTTTAGTACCAATCAAACAAGAATGAGAATATGGCATTCAGAATGTATGTTTGTTGACCTGAAACAGTTAAAATATGTAAACATTTTATGATATAGTATATTTGTATAGTTTTCTAAATGAAGAATATTCTCTACATGATGTCTCACAGAGAGAAAGAGATTGCATCTGTACAGATGAATACAAACTTCCCGTTGATTTATGGACACACAAAAAATTCCTCAGGGTGCCAAAATTTAAAAAGGAAACCTACATTATGTACATGGTGTTTCTGAGTTTAATTTTTTATTTGCATGTCCTAGATCTATGAAAGATGTAGAAAAAAATCACTTGTGAGAGATAATTCCCTATAGACTGCGCATCAAGAAAAATGTAGAATGTGTTAGTATTTCAGCAACTAAATGGAATGTTTTCATGATGGAAATATTACCTTCAGAGAGGAGTATACAAGCTACTAGAAGATACCTTGCATTTTCAGAAGGTATTATTTGCTATTTCAGTGACATCACATGTAGTGATCCTCCCACTTTGTCAACTTTTTTTGATCAAATTTAAAACCATGTTTAAAATCTTTGCCAAGGCATCGGTAAGAGAGTATCAAAATTTACATAAAATTATTGAAGCAGGATGTTGAGGCCATTGTTCTTTTTAGATCTGCCAGCTCTATTTAAGATTCTATTAGTCTGGCTTATTGTCAGCAGCAAAGCATGTTGATTTGTCCCACGATGGTTTCCTAAGCATGGACTGTGTATCAGACACATTTTAGCCCTTGAGGATACAGTTGACAATGGCAGATAATAAATGGCTTTTACAAAGGACTGAATTAAGGGAGGGTAGAACTAATAAATTTTGAAAAAAAACCTACATAAATAATATTTCAATTGAAAAAGTGATTTTATAAAAATAAAACTGGATCATGTAATTCAAAAACAAATGAATGGGCAGTCAGGCTGCTAATTTACAATGACTAGATACGGAATCACTCTCTATGAGGTAACAGCTAAGTCCAAACTTGAAAACAGACAGATGTCAAGGGTGGGACAATGGTTTTGGCAAAGAACATTTCAAAATAGGACCATGTAAATGTCTGGAGGATTGAATGGGCTTCTCTCTTTCAAAGAGAAGGAAGACCGCTGATGGTGGAACCTAGTACATAAATGAAGCAGACCATGGTGGGGCATGAGAGCAATGGGCAATAGATCACACGGCACCTTATTTTGAGAATACAGAGTCAGTTTTATTTTAGGCACACAGACAAGCAAGCTTGAAGTTTAAAGCAGGTGGACTACAAGTTCTTATTTATAATTTTGATAGATCACTCTGGCTCACTGTAAAGATGGATTTTCTGGAGCAGTCTCCACCCTATAGAAGCAGAGAGAGTATTTTGGAGCATACAGCAGCCACTCACACAGGAGATGTTGGCTTTGGCTAAAGTAACAGGAGTGAAGAAACAGAAGCTAGTGTTGTGCAGAATCTATTTTGGAGACAGAGCCAACAGGACTGGCTGATAGATTGAATTTGTCTGTGAGGAAGTTAGATGGAAGAGAAAGGACTTCCACGTTGACTTTTAGGTTTTGGCTTCACAATTGGGTAGATAATGATGATATTAAGAGAACTGGGGAATGGAAATAAGGGAGGAACAGGTAGAAACAAGGGAGGAAGAGGTTTACACAAGAATCAAGAGTTTTGCTTTGGATAAGTAGAGGGTCATGTAAAACATCAATTGAAGATGTCAGTATCTGATATATAACTCTTCAAAGCTGGATGGTTTCCAGTAAGACCTATGAATGTTAAGTAAACTTCATGGAATTCAATTAATTTAACTAGGATAGAAAGCTTTTAGAGGACATGTTAAACTGAATTTTCTTTAGGGTATTACAATGCATAAAACACATGCAAGCATATGTATATGTAGTACACACACACACATATATTTCAGATACACAAATATACATAGACATATGCCCCTAATTTTGAAATAGATAAGGACTGTAACCATGAACTGCTAGTTGTGTTTTATTCTCTGTCATCAAGGATGGCCCCATGAGTCCTTGTGACTCAGTTTCACAACTCTCCATCTTCCTACTCAAGGAAGGCAGTCTGGATCTGGCCACTCATGCGTTTAGTACAGCTGTTTTACTGAGATCTGTTTATGTCTCAAATGAGGAACTCTTTAAAGGTGTAATGATGTGGAAAACACAGCAGCCTGTATGATAGGTGTGTGCACTCTCTCTCTACACATATGTGTATGTATGGCATCATATATATGACATGACATATATGACATCATAGATATGACATGCAACATGTACATATGATGGTATGCCATATATATGACATATCACATATATATATGATATCATCAGGGCTATCAGATTTACTTTTTATTGTGAGTGTTTGCCTTTTAAATATGTTTTATGCTTAACTAGTGATTTACATAGCATATGAATTCCTAAAGTGCATAACCCTTGATGTCTGGACTGATGTTGGACCACATTTCTATAGGCAGAGTGGAGAGGTGACTGGGCAGTAGTAGAACTGTGTCATTGGCCTGAGAGTGTTCAATCAAAGAAGTTAGATAATGTGGCCTAAAACAAAATGATATTTTAAGTTATGTTCCAAAGACAAAGATGTCTTGACTTAAATCTTCCCTTTCAACTCAGTGATACAAGAGTAACTTGCAGACAATTGCATTAATTGTCCATTTATTTTAATTTACGTAATTGCCTATTTTGACATCCAGAGTTAAGTGTTTCACTATTTATTGGGTGGCAAGGCTGTGCGGCCAAGGCTAAAAGGCAGGTAAGTGCCACCCAGGGATGAGACCAGTACGTGATTCAACGTTGCCGGGAACAGAAGACACATGCAACCGGGCTCCGGTGTGCAGCTTTACCTATAGGAAGACAGGAGAGTGCACAGATTCAGCTTCTTGCGATGACTTGTCTCCTCTTGGCCAGCGGATCCACTCTGCAGCCCAGGCAGGTGATGGAGCTGCATCACCTCCACTTTGTGCTGTGGCGGAAGGAGCCCAGTCCCTTTTGCATGGGGTCTGAAATACAGAGAGCTCAGTGCATGCCTCAGGACCAGTGACACATGCGCTTAAAGAGAATACAGGAAAACACATCAAGGGAAAGATATTTCCAAATGAGGTGATCAGGCCAGCACAGGCTGTGAGCGCTCTTTTTGTCTTTGTAAGGGAATGTTTCAGGCTCAAGGCTCATTCTTAGAGGGTCCTGCAAGGAACAAAAGACTGAATGCACGAGATGGCCTTTCCCAACATAGACAGAAACTAATTGCTTCAGGCTGAATCAGCTAGACACATCTAAGCTTTAATTGTTGTTTCTCTCCTACTCATGGAAGTGTGGTCCTTAGCTGTGTGTGATAGAGCACCTACAGATGTCACCTGGTGAGATGGGAAGGGACTTCTCTTCAGGTTGACCTGTTTCAGTTACTTTGTATCAAAAAGTTACTTAACTTTTATAAAGCCCATTTTCATAATATTAGAGATAATACCTGCTTCAAGCAATTTGTAGGGTTAAATGGCACAACATGTAATAAAATATTGGTCATATAACAAACACACCATGTCTTCCAATATACTGTCAAAAAGTAAATTTTTTGAATTTGTGAGCATAAGAAAGAAAGGTTCAAGAAATATGATTTCTTCGTAGCTTTTTTGTTTACACATTTCCCCTTACATTACCAAGATTACCAGATACCAGGAAAGTGAACATGAGAATAATTTTAACAGAATGTAAGTTAGTCAATGGAGGAGTTAAATGTTCTATACTTCAGTCTCCTGACAAATCCCTTCTGGTTCTGATCAAAAGTAAATCTTGCTAATGGAAACAACAGGTTTCAAATTCACTGCACAAGAGAAACTAAGTGTAAAGTTTCCACTCCAGGCCTTTTAATGATTACTTCTGACCCCACTTCTCAAGTCCTCAAAACTCAGTGCTTGTCAGCTTTGTGGTTGAAGCACAAATTAGGAACTCTCAACTCCCCCTGGTAATTATGTCTCACTTCATTACGGTCTTCCATTTGGCTTACAGAATTTTAGTTCCCTTAATTACAACTAAAAACAATCCTAGGAACAACTTATAGAATAAGCCATTTGAACCTTTGCCCTAAGGAGTCTTGAGAACCAAATTTTAGCTTCTGGCTGACTGCATCTAGAGTGGTCTGAAGGGAATCCAGCATTTTCCAGACTAAGCCCATACTTCGCATCACTGAGTTCCGTTCCTATTCGCGCCTGCCCTCTCTGCTTGAGGCGCTGACTTGGGCAATTGCTCCAGAGGAACTGATGTGTACTAGGGCACTTTCTGAAGTTTCCGGGAGGGAGGAAAGGCTTTCTTATTTCTGTCTGTGCCAAATAAGGCTTTGGGGGTATTTTCTTCCTCAGCAACTCTTTAACTCTTCCCTTGTGAAACATCTTTCTGTGCACTTTGCAGAGAGCAGAATCTCACCAGAGGCCCTCTGAAACGACTTGCACAAAGCAGAGCCAGGAACCCTGGGCCAGGTCACCCCCCAAGCCCCTCACAGGGCAGCTGCAGGACAGAACTGTTGACCCCTTTTTAAACTATGCTCAAATTCCCATGACATCAAATGCTTTTTTTTAAGTACTAATTTATGTAATAGTATGGAAAGTGATTTCCAAAAGCAGAGTCTTTTTACTTAAATGGATTTTCATGTAATAATGGTGATGTTTAGTAATACAGTGAAAGAAATAGTGGTATGGCTGGCTTATTAACATTTATTTTTATTCTTTGTCCATAATTTGATCATATTTCTGAAATTCTTTATATTTCTGTCATAGCCTAGATATGTACTTTTCATATATCTTCATATATATATATATATCTTCATATATATATGTATATCTATATATCTTCATATATATGTGTGTGTGTGTGTGTATATATATATATATATATATATATATATATATATAATCCTTTTTTTTAGAATATCTTCTCCATATACTGGTCATACTCAGCTTCAAGTGTAACAGAACTCTATAAACTTATAAACATTTATAATATTATATTAGACTAGAATATTTTTGCTTTAAATATTTTCCTTTGTTTTTAAAAATGCTTATCAAACTGTTGGAGAATTATATTATAACTAATGCAGAGAGAAAATGATGGATCCAATACAGAAAAACAACATAAATCATTGTGTAACTATGCTCATGGGGATTTCTACATTTATGAGCAAATGAGAAGATTATATTCTCTAAAATTTTCTAATATTCTGTGAAAGGAATACCATTAATAATAAAATAATACTAAATATAAATTTATAAAGTAGAATATACTCAGTATTACTTATTAAAAGTGTCCATAAATATATTGTTTAGTGATAATTTTGTATATTTAAAAATTTGCAATGTCACCTCTTTGGATTAACCCAGGAAATTCTTCTATAATTTTAAACAAATCTTTCTGATAAATATTTATCAGCTTCTATTACAGTGTAATTATTTCAGGAAGAGTTTTGCATGGTTGATGCACAAACAAAAAATACATTCCTTTCCATTGCCTTCTAGCAACTTTCCCCCCTTTATATTTCTCTCTGATCTATTTGAACTTGAAAGGCTGCTCTACTTTCTCAGCAGCATTTCGGTGTCTCTCTGTCCATAATCTTATTGATGGGGTCCTTTGTAATTTGTAAAGCAAAATTAAAATCGACCTGTAATCTGTTAAAACAGTGCTAAGCATTCACCTCAACCATTAGCTCTGATAACTCCTTTATCTTTGTGAAGAAGGAAGGCTCTTAAGTATTGATTTTAAATAACAAAACATAGCTCCATTCTAGCTTTTCCTATCACATGCAGAGGTTCATGGGTTTTGTTCTTCCTATTTCAATGGTTGCCCTATTTGTTATGAAAAAAAAAATGCTCCAGTATCTCAGGGTAGCATTGTAGAATTGTTTTCTTTTTTCCTTCCAAACAGCTGTAGTTTGAGTGTTTGACACAATAGAAACCTAGATAAAACAATGTAAAGCTGTAATTTAGGATATTTTTCTGTTATACTTTGAAATTAAGGTTAAATATAGACTTCAGGCAAACATCATAAAAATAGCTTCCTGTATAACTTAACCACCATATTATAATACAATTTAGAACACATAAACTATGAATTATTGCTATGGAAAGAGTAAGCCTCATCCCCCAAAATTCCATCTGCTTCTGTATTTCCAGATCCCTTGCAGTTAAGCAGGGTCTTCTGACTTTTTCTGGTCAGTGGAATGTGATATAACATTTTCAGGCTAATAGAAAGCCTAGTTCTCTCTTTATGAGCTGGCATGACCTACAAGACTCCCTGTTCCACATGGAACGTCGACATCAGCCGGAGTGTCAGTCTGGTCCTTGAGTGACTTTGGGAAGAAATGCGAACCTGCCAAAGGTCCTGTAAAATGAGCAAGAAATGAACTTTTAATGTTGTCATAAAATATTTTCAGGGTTAATTTGTTATTATATCATAACCTAGCCTGTTCTGGATAATATGGTTTTAGACTAATTAATTCATAAGTAGAAATTATAATGTCATCACATAATGACACTGGTATGTCCCATGGAAATTCACTCTAAAACTTTTAGAAATAACTTATTACAGTCATATTCTCTATGTTAAATTAGGGGGTTTCTTAATATTCTATTCAATCCCTTACATGTCAAGGATAAGAGTGAAAAACTGGAAGAAAGTGAAATTGTTCTTAGCAGAAAGAATTATCCTTACTATAATTCATCTTACCAGACAAGATTCAAGGTCAGAAAATCTCTTGAGTTTTCTGAAGAAATTATAGGTTAGTTCCTCCAAGAAGACAGTTTTTAATTTACTTAAAACATCTCACTAGATTTTTTTTAATATTACTTTCTCAGGTTCTGTTGTCAAATATCTTCAAAAGAAGCTCAAAATGTGGTTTGTTTTTATTCAATTATATATACTTTCACCTAATTATCTCAGCCTCAAATTTTATTTTTAAAACCAATTAAAAATCTAAGGGCTGTTTATGTTTTATTGAGTTTTAATAAAAACTCATGTAAAATGTGATAAATTTTTTGTTTAATTGTATCCAAGTTATCTAAACTTCTAATTTTGCCTTTAAAATTGTGAAATATTTAACAACCACTAAAGAAAAAGACTGAGTCCTTGCTATTTCCTGAATGTTGTGACCTATCCTATACATAGAAATGAAAATGACCTATCCTTCTATCTTTGAAGACAACCTGCCCCTACAAACTGCATCACCTTTTTACCAGGAGAGAAATAGAGTTTGTACGTTAACACTCAGTGGCAAACTACTTATATGGTTGTAACTAGTGCTTTTCACTACCCGCATTGTATACTGATGCTTCAGGAGAAATCAACAAACAAATAAACCCACATATATGTCACATTTACTTACAATTTAACAAAATTTCATCATGTATTCAAGAGCTCTATCTTATTAATTAAACTGCTATTTTGGTACTCTGTGAACAAATTTAGAATGGGTTTTACTTTACAATAGAAGCTTAGTCTTTATAGCCTGTGCTCAGAATGAGGTTGAAACTAATTTCAGACAATCATGTTTTAGATGATAGGGGCTGAAGAAATAAATATGTCACAGATCCTGCCCTCTGGATCTATCAGTGTAATGAAAAACATTGATGTGTAAATGAAAATCTTCAATACAAGTTGATTATTATAACTGTTATAAAAATACAACTAATTGGATCTTTAGCATGTGAAGAAAACTTCAGATAGTTTCAGGTGGGAGATTAAAAGAAATAATGAGAATTTGGAATAGGCAAGTAACAAACAATGGTAAGAAAAACTTAAAAATATATTATGCAGATAATTTTTTCTGAATATGGCCAGTGTTTGGATGATCAAAAGAACAAAGAAGTTGAACATCGTTACCTAGTTTTCTAGCATAAATGACCCATCGATTATCAGTGATTTTGTTAATAATATTAAAGAATATATAGAAACAAACAAGCAAACAAACAAAAATGCTTGAGAGTAAGTGCCTTTTTATTTCTGTGAATGAAATAATGCTTGTATCTCTAATATGAGTATATAACCTAGCACAGAGCTGGAATAGAAGGACTTTTTTTAAAAATGGGCATACAAAATAACATTATATTTTATATTATATTCTGCATGTTTCTCTAAGACCATCATTAACTTAAATATGAATTCACCATTAATTTGTTAATATATTTGTTTTTCTCCAAATTTATTGTTGATCTGGAATAACTCTTCATTTTTGAAGCTTGATTTTCTTAATAATATTAATCTTGCTAATGATGATGTCCTGCATCTATTCAATGCAATCCCACACCTTAGCATTTCTCTGTAAGACAACAAAAATATCCAACAGCAAATTTATTTTTAGATTTTACTTTTTGAAATAAATGACATAGATTTTAACTATTAATTCAAATTCAGGCAAAACATTTCATAGCATATTTAAGCAGATAGCTGTCCATTTCATATGCTCTGCCCTACTCAGTAACATTTTGAGGTTGATTAGAAATGTTTTATTGCCTTAATCTTTCAAAAATTATTATTTTTACAGCTACCATCTTGAAAAAAATTTACTTCATTTTCTTTTGATGAAAATGGTCTTACTATAAAATTGCAACAGAGAATACAATACAAATATCAAAACTGGACTAGAGCTACATATTTAATGTCCAGAAAATAATTGTGTGGCTTTCAAAAAACTTACTTTTAAGGGTTAATGGATACTTTGTCGGTGGTTAGAAAAAAGTAATTACTATTGATTAGCAATTGGCTAAGCTTCTCTAGAAAGGTTATTAAGGCCCTAAAATACAGAATAGAGTATTATAAATAATATTGTGTTCCCCCAAGTCTGCCTTGGACTAACAATTTCTTTGTCTGAAATGTCTTTTTGACATAGTTTATGTGTCTCAGAAGCTTTGATATAAGGAACAATTTAGAACTAAAGACTGTTTCAGCAATTAAAGGAAAGAATGCTCAGAAATCCCCACAGAAGCCACGTATGCTCTGAATGAACGGAATGGAATAATTATAGAGCATATTGAAAATTACTCCTTTTATATAAAGTTACTTTATAGAACTGAAAGTAAATAGTTCTTCTGGATTTATATGATTATAAATGGAAAAAAGAAATGAGTGCACAATGTCTAAACATGGGGATATTATCTAATTGCAGAGGAAATAAAATGTTCATATTATGTATATGTTTTTATATGCAGGAGAAACTTGATATTAGAAAGGGATACCTTTGGTAGCTTAATAGATATATAAATAATAGAACGCAGAATTGTATAGGCCCCTGGCATTCACCCAAATCACATTTCTGTTGAGGGTCAGATCCCCCCACCCCCTACAGACCCCATCTCAACACAGTAACCAACTTTTCCATTTTCCACAGAAGTGTTCTCTGTCTCTGGGGGCAGTTTTAGACCTAAATGAGGTAGTGCATAAAAACACCTTATAAATCAACTTTACATGCTACAATTTAATACAGATGGTGTATAAATTTGAATCACAGATCTGCAGCAGGGAAAAATTTATATCTTTCTAACTTATTCAACAGCTTAATATGCTGTAAGAATAATCATTTATTTATTTACTCAGTAATTCGTTCAAAAATATTTAGTGCATTTTAACTATGTACTAAGCTAGGCATTAGGGATACAAGGATACACAAGGACGCTTCTGCTGTTATGTTGGTTCTTTCTTCAGCCATCTTCCAAATCCGCTCTGTGATTTTATTTTAGAACGGGGTGTTCTTTTTGACTAGTACAAGTGCCCATTTCTTTTATTTTACTATTTTAAATTATTAAATATCTGGGTCAATCATTAATATGCTGAACAGATTGTTGTTTCATATGTGTACATTTTCCCCCACAAAGATGCCAGCAATATCTTAGTTAATTTGAACCTATCCATTGCCTGGCCCACAGCAGATTTTTAGTGTGTGCTTGTGCAACTGAGCTGAACGTAGGGCTGACCATCCCAGCAACACAAGGGGAGCTGAGACAAGCATCAAGCTCTGACACTGCACTCACTGAATAAGCAGGAGTTATTGCTATTAGGCCCAGCTGATACCTGACAGAGAACGAAAACATCCAATTGTTGGTCTCCCGTTAGGCACGTCTGTACTGAAAAGTCCAAGATGAAACTTAATGGTGCCAAAGAAAGAGGTGCCCTAGCAATAGAGAATGGAGGGGGGAAGTAAACATCCAGAGAGTTCGCAGAAATATTGAGCCTAGGTGACCATGGGACAATATCTCAGAGGTCTCCCTGGCTGTGCAGTTCTTCATGGAAGAAGACACTGAGGTCATATACACTCAAGTGGGGGTTATTTAGAATCCAGGATCAGTATCAGAAAGTTTCAAATAAGATCAGATGTTTGGGGGAATATGGATAACGCCTCACGGAGCCGCGCTGTATTGCCATGGACTGTGTGAGGGCAGAAATCAACTCAAACGAGACTGGAGTGGAAAGTGGGTGGGGCCAAACTGGCGTGATGAGGAGGCAACCATGGGCTCATCTTTGATGGACAAGAAAAAGAACTTCACTGGGGACTGACAATTATAAGACAATCAGCATTAATATTCGTCATGTTCAACCTGTTACAAATGGGTTCATTTTACATTTAATACTCAGCTGTAAGTAACAGAAAAAATAAGACACTTGATAAAATTCCCACATAAAAAAAAACATTTATTTCTTCATTTATAAAACTGAAGAAAGCGCCCTGGCTGGTGTAGCTCAGTGGATTGAGCACAGGCTGCAAACCAGGCATCGCAGGTTCGATTCCCAGTCAGGGCACATGCCTGGGTTGCAGGCCATGTCCCTCAGCAACCGCACACTGATGTCTCTCTCTCTCTCTCCCCCTCCCTCCCTCCCTCCCTCCCTTCCCTCTCTAAAGATAAATAAATAAAATTTAAAAAAAAACTGAAGAAAGCAAATGTAGGTCATTTGGCCTCTGACGTTGCATTCTATATTGTATAATACATAGTTTTACCTCAGTTTTTATTGTATTGATTTTTTAGAGAGAGAAGAAGACAGAGAGAGAGCAACAGTGAGAGTGATAGAGAGAAGAGGAGAGAGAGATGGATTTGCTATTCCACTTATTTATGCATCATTGGTTGTTTTGTCTATGTGCCTTGACTGGGATTGAACCAGCAACTTTGGCATATCAGGCCCCAACTGAGCTACTCGGCTAGGAATCACTTCACTTTTTGATGTAAAATTCACATTATTTGCAATGAAGAAAAAAATGAAGAATTTACAATCTGAAAATGTATTGGGTTGGCCAAAAGGTTTCTTTAGTTTTTTCATAAAATGGCTCTAGTAGTGCTTAGTTGTCTTTAACTTCATTTGAAACGATGTTGTTATATTGCATTGTGACAGCTGCCATATTAGGGTACATTTAAAATCAAAATTGGTGAATTACTTTGCAGCCATTTTAATATTGAAGATAGAAGAAGATACATGACATTTTTGGCATATTGCGCTTTATTATTTCAAGAAAGATAAAAACTGAAACATAAAAAAAGTATATGTGCAGTATATGGAGAAGGTTCTGTGACTGATCAAATGTGTCAAAAGTGGTTTACAAAGTTTCTTAGTACTATTGACATTTTGGCCAAAACATTCTTTGCTGTGGGGCCTCTTACGCATTGGAAGATGTTTAGCAGCACTCCTGGCCTCTACCCACTAGAGGCCAATAGCGGGAGATAGCTGACATACATAAAATACTCGAGTCAATAGTTACTGGTGAAAATGAAAAATGTGTCTTTTATTTTAACAAAACAACTAAACGGACATTTTGGCCAACCCAATACATTGATAGTAGGTCATAGCCTTGGAGTTCAAATTTACCAGGCTCTGTTTCTACTTCATAATGAGCTCTACTGAAGAACCGCATTCTCCTATATCATCAGGGCATCCGTGTTTCTGTTTGCATGGTGAGACAAATAATAAAGTCCATGAAGAATTAAAAAGAAGTTGATTAGCTGTTAACACAAGTGTGCCTTAAATTTGACACAAGTTCTAGAACTCTTTTATTTCCTATTACCTCTTCCCTCCTAGTTTTCACTATGTTGCCATCTTTAAATTTATTTTTTTTACTGTTGTTCAAGTACAGTTGTCTCCATTTGCCCCTAACCACACACTCCCCCTCGCCCCAACCATCCCCACCTCCTGCCCTCGATCTTACCTCATTTTGGCTTTGCCATCTTCTTTGTAAGTATTTCTAATTTAGTTCTCTCTAATGAAGAAAAGGCCAAGGAACAGCAGAAGGGCACATGATTCCAGATATTTTTTCCTCAATGGTGAGCTATGAATGCTATATACTATGAATCCTATTCTCTTATCACTTCTGCAGTGAGATGGATTGTGCTTCAAGTCTGTAACTAAGAAATAACCATTTAGTTTCCCTTTGGCAAGAGGGCTTAAATTAGATAGATATGATCCTTTGGGATCCTAATTCCCAGGTCATTTTAGGAAGGTTAAATATCAAGTTAAGAAAAAGACACTGATGGCCGACGTAAAGGGAGAGATTTATTACTAAAAAAGCTCTGCTTCACTTAGAAGATGAGAAATAAAAAAAAATAAATAACTGCAGAGTCACCCTGAGCTTGAAATCCCAGCTGACAAGCTTGTGAAAGTAGATTAGCTGCGTCTCTGAAAATGTCGTGAATTACTTTTTCCTTCCCTCAACTGAGAACAGTGTCAAGGGACTAATCAAACAAGTTGTAGTGAGAAATCAGTGATATTAGTCTAAAGTATCATTTGTAATGCCATAAACATTCAGCACACAATGTCTCTCTTGTGTGTTTGCGAATCACTTAAAAGGTGAAGAATGACTGTTCTTTGATAAAAATGCCAGGCTGTTCAGTCAGCATCATCCCTCTTCCCTCCAACAATTCTGTATTAGTTAAGATGTGGCTTAACTGCAAATGACCCCACACCCAAAGGAGCATGTGGCACTAGCAAATAATAATTTATTTTTGCTTACATAAGAGTTTTGGGCTGATTTGAATCTCTGAGCTATCAGACACATGGGATCTTTTTTATTTATTGTGTCTAAGTTAAAGTCTAGCGCAGCAGCTCTGAAACCCAGGCAGGAGGATGGTGGAGGGGATGAAGAAGAGGCCAGAGGCATCCTAGAGATGCTTGTTTTTATAATCCATTGCCCAGTATTTAGCCTTAAGGCAGGCTGGAAAATATATTGAGGTGGTCACTTGCATGACTTAAAGGAACAAAGTAGGAAGAGATGTTGAAGAAAAACCAGAGTTCTCTATACCTTGTTCATTTCAGGTAAGTCATAAAATAGTAATATTCTTGCACTGTAATTTGTGATTACAGGTTTTTAGATTCTGTCACTTACTAAGAATTTAATAAACTTTGTATGTTATTCTATTGTTTGAATTTTCCCCTTACGCTTAAGGCATTCAACAGTAGTTATAAATACAAATACAGAACAAATTGGCCAACACTAAGCAGATGAGAATACAGAATGTATATAGCAATAACTCTAAATCAGTTAAAGTCTCTTATTAATTTTTTTCCTGTGTCTATGTTCTTGAATTATAGACCTGTTTATCAGTTTTGGTTACTCTTTGCTAAATACAGAAGTAAAATTTTATAATGAGATTTTTTTTCATTTGATATTATTACAATTTGTTTTTTACTCAAAAATCTCAAGAAAACACAGTACTGTTGTTGTGTGGATTTTAAGTTGAGTTTCCCATAGACTCATTTATTATTTTAATCAACACAGTATGACTAAAAATAATAGCTTTATAGGTAACCCTATGATATACTTAAAATTTAGAGTATAGTATTTTGCTGTATATAATGCACACATTTTTGCCCAAATTTTTGAGGGAAAAATAAGGATGTGCATTATACATGAGTATAAATGATTAGATACCATGGGCATAATAGTCCCATGTATAATGCACAAAAATGTGGGTGTGTATTATGCACAGCAAAATTTTTGAAGATCAAAAATAAATCCTTGATCTTCGAACTCATACAATGATTAATTCGATTTGTCAGCTATCATTAAAACCTTTCATACTGAAATATCCTTTACATCAATGTCTCCAATGTGGTGTGTTCCTTTTTTAAAAATATTTTTATTTTATTGTTTATGCTGTTATAGTTATCCTTGCTCTTTCTCCCTTTGCCTACCACCACCCAGTTGCACTTCCTCCCCTCCCTCAGTCAACGCCATGCTGCTGTCCCTGTCCAGGCATCCTGCATAAATGTTCTTTGGCTGATCCCTTCACCATCTGTCATCCAGTGCCCCACCTCCAACAGCTGTCAGTGTGTCCCACGTATCTATACTTCTATTTTTATTTTGTTTATGTGTTTATTTGTTCATTAGATTCCACCTGTAAATATATTTATTATTCACTGACTGGCTTATTTCACTTAGCGTAATCTTTAAAGCCTTTCATGCTAAAGTATCCTGTATTTTTTTTAAGATTTTATTTATTTTCTTTAGAAAAAGGGAAATGGAGGGAGAAAGAGAGGGAGAGAAACATCAATGTGTGGTTGCCTCTCACATAGCCCCCACTGGGAACCTGGCCTGCAACCCAGGCACGTGTCTTAGACTGGGAATCGAACTGGTGATCGTTTGGTTTGCAGCTTGTGCTCAGTCTACTGAGCTACACCATCCAGGGCTAAAGTATCCTTTAGATCAGTGTTTCTAATGTGATGTGTTCCTTTTAAAAATGGTTTAGTATACTCATATGTAGTATACTCACACACAGGTATATCTGAATGTACGTATTTTTAATTTGTCTCAGTGATTGGCAACAAAGCATTTAATTGCATAATTGCATACTTGAGTAAGTTTGGAAATACTAAATTTAACAAAATTCAGCAGAATTTTATAATGAAATACTTTGGAAACCTTCTGATATGTTACTCTTCATTGTAACTCTTCCAGAATGGACTGTGATGTGTAAATATATTATACCACATATTCTGTATTCTAAAAATCAAATAATCAATCTCATAGAAACAGTATCTCTAGAAAATATTTTAGGAAATGATTAAAACCACCAATTGATATATAAATGGTTTTATTTATTAAAATCAAATCACAGATTTAGCATGTAACCTGGTTTGCCATAATCCTGGAAAAGAGTCTTCATAGGGAGGGAGTAGATACACATGTTTGCCATTTCCCCCAGAGCACTAGGAATATCTAAAATGAAAAATTTATTTGTATAAAAATTATCTGATTTGGCTGAATAATAATCTATAGTGTATTAAAATATATTGATTTTTTACTTCATTTACCTGGCTGTTTCTGCCTAATAATGAGAATTTTTTTTATAATTACTTTCTTTACTGCTCTCCTTTCATTGGTAATCATTTATCACCTTCATTTTATATCACTACACATAGATTAAAATCAAAAGCATTTATTATTGAAAAACTTCTGTGAACCAGGAACAATTCTTGATGCTTGGAACACAAAATAAAGATTATCATAGATGACAATAAGTTTATATTTATGTATTAAAAAGACAACAAATTAGAGCCTATCCATATTATCATTTAAAATCATGTAAAACTCTTTAACATTGATTGGAACAATTGTCTAGGATGAAGAAAAATATTATTGTCAAACTTCTAATAATCTTTAAGAATAGCAACAGCATGCTTATTAATTGTTCAAAGTCTAGAATGCTATTTGCATTGAGCCAGGTAATTCTGAAATAATGAATTGGTGAGTGACAGTAGATATACATAAACCCAGAAAGCAGAAATTGAGTCATGGTTTTCCTACCAGGAAACCAGGATTGAATAACGCCTGCATGAAATATGTGTTTGGAACTAAAATGGTAGGCTTTTTTTGAAAATTACATAAATTTAAACATTGTATAATGACAGATATTTTTGTATATATATGCATGTGCATATATATTCTATAAGTATATATTAAAGTTGGCTCACAGACTTGGATCCTTAAATTATTAAACTAATCATTAAAATTCACAATAAGCAAAATGATTACTCTGTAATCAACTGTTACAGGAAGACTTGGTTCTTCTTGCAGATGTAGTAAAGAATTACAGAGCACCAAGTCTATTAATGTGTAAGCAATGTTAATCAGTGATATGTTCTCATGGAAGAGAGGGAGCCTTGACGAAGTGAGGGTGAAGGTATAGGCTTAGGTGGCACAAAGCAAGAGTGGCAAGAGCATCAGGTCCTTTGTCCTGAGGACTTACATAGTTGGTGACATGGGGGTGAGGTAGTTACACATTGATTGGTTACACATTGATTAAAGGTGGTGCCACCTTCTCTCCAGGGGATGTGTCACACAAACATAGGTGTATGTGGAGGGTTGTTACCCCAAATTCTTATCTTGCTTCAGAGCACATTTGTTTATCTTGTAGTAAAACAGATACGTGACATGAGGCTCTTAAAGTTGAGACAGTTACCCAAAGTTACTTATGGGCTTTTTCTATAAGCACTAGGGATGCCCTCATAAAACAGATATGACCAGAGGTACACAATTAACCAAAGTTGTTTTATGGGCTTTTTCTTTGGGGACTGTGGAACCCTTCCTTCCTCCTTCCCTCCTAGATCTTGGGATGAGCACACAGTTTTAAAGGCTTTCTTTCCCAGATAGTGGAAATGATACACAGAATTTCAAGGACTCCCCTCCTCCTGTGCTAGCATAGTGTTTCTGGTGATGTTGGAACACCTGGAGATCTTATTGGACCAGGCTTGGGACTGCTGAGTTAGTGTGTGAGATATGTCTCCCTCCTCCTCCCTGCCTTGGCTTGCTGTCTGTCCTACCTAACACAACTTGAGAAATGAGGAACAGAATCAAATCCAAATAAATGAGGAGGGATAAATTAATTAATACAGTAAATAGAGGGGGTATGACTTAAAAACAGAAAAATGGTAGAATATATATACACACAAACACACACACACACACACACACATATAAGCTGGAATAACTAATCAGTAGGAAAGGGAGAAAATACAGAGGAGTAGGAAAAACAAGATATAAACTAAATAATGAGAAAAAGTACAATTTCAACATTTTTATAAGGATTTATCTTTTATTTTCTTAATTAAGGTAATTCTGTGCATTCTAAAACCAAAAAACAAAAACTGACATCAGAGGAGTGTTTGAGTTATCTGAGAAGTTACACAAAGTCGTGATCACAGCCTCGAGAGTCAGAATATCTGGTCCCCAAACCTAACTCTGCTAATTATCCATCGTGTGAACTTGGCTGAGTATGGAAGCTCATAAGAGCACTGTTCCTTTTTTTTTCTGTAAAATAATGATAACAATAGAACCTACTAAATAACATTGTTATAAGAATTAAGTAACTTATGTGTAAAAACACCTACTATAATTAAATACTATAAACAAGTGTGTGCCCTTCTTTTCTATTATTATCTGCACTATATAAATCCTCCCTGTTTAAAACCAAAATAAAAACAAACATACTGTCTTTTTTCCCTAGGTAATATTTTGCATTCTATTTGTCATTTAATTTTGTCCTCATTAAAAATCGAAAACAGTCATCTGACATAAGGAAAGGGGATATACGAGATCTGTTCAGAAAGTATCCATTCACGTAATGTGAAAAATAGAGACATTTATTGAAGAAGATACAAAATCCAAGGAATATTGTACATAGGAAAATGAAGCCTCAGTCCCCTTCAAAGTAGGCACCTTGGGACCTCACGCAGTTTTCCCAGTTGCCATCAGCTGCCTGGCCATATTTTCCTGAATCTCATCAACAACCTGAAATCTCTTCCCTTTCAAAGATGATTTTATTTTTGGGAAAAACCAGAGGTCACAGGGCACCATATCTGGGGTGCAGGGGACTGAGTCACTTGAGTGATTTGATGTTTCACCAAAACACTCTGCATGAGTGGCATATTGCTGTGATGAAGCTGTCAATCACCAGTTTCCCATAACTGTGGCATTCTGAATCATTCAAATAGTTTCTATGGAGGAATGTTCAAGCTTAATGCAAAATTTGTCACTCAGTCATTTTTTAATGTGATGGACACACAGTGCACATGCTCACTCAATGGCATCTACTGCCCTCACTGACTAGTACAGTGAAGTTGTTATTGTTCACACGTGTGCATTTCAGTCCGCTCTCCTTGGCTATCAGGTTACATCGATGTCACGCAAACTGTTCTTGTTATATTAACAATGGTTGCACATTTTTTAGGGCAGACCTCATATCAATACTTTAAAAAAATGTGTCCAGAAATAGCAAAAACATTTCAAACAGGTTTTATGTTCACTAGGAAAAAAGCTTTATTTAGAAGTAAAAAATATATATATATTCCCATGTAATTTTACAAAACTTTCCCATCTTGCACTCTCATATACATATACCTATATATACATGTGCATATATATATATATATATATATATATATATATATATATATGCACATGTATATATGAGGAGGATCCCCAAAATACTGGAATTATCTTCTGGAAGGTGGGCCCCTTGTAGTACAGGCTTCCCCTGCTAGGTGAGTATTCTAGGAACCCATCTGTATTGGTGTACCAGCTGGCATTTTTCGACATCAGTGCATTTGTTGAAGCTTCATTCAGTGCCTTTGCCCATTTTATGATGGGTGATTTATGAGCACACTTCTCCACACTTTGCTGAGTGTTCAGCAGTTTTTGATATAAAACAGCATGACCCACTTGCCTCACATTCCCTATTCACCCCAAGTCTTGCCCCAAGCAACTTTTTTTTTTCTTTCCCCTGATGTAAAGTCTTCAAAGGGAAAAATTTTACCTATGTGGAAGAGGTGAAACAAGAAATGGCAGAAGCACTAAAAGGCATGAAAATCGAAGAGTTCAAAATCTGTTTTGAGCAGTGGAAAATACATCTTGATAGATGTATTACATTCATTGGAGAGTATTTTGGAGGTGAGTGAAGCTTAAACATATAAGAATAAATACACAATTTTTGGGTTCCCCAAAGAACTTTTAAAGAAATATATGCTGGAAAAAAGAATGTCTTGCTAATTGGATAATTAGCAGCAGTAAGTTGAGGGAAAAATGACTCTTCTCTCACTTATGGTGGTATATTTTCCTTGAATTAACTATCCAAATCAATGGAAATTTTAAAATTTATTTCTGGTTCATAATTATGTCATGTTTAAATGGAAAAAATATATGAATGACATTGTTGATAAAATTGAAGATCCTTTCAGTTTCTGTTTACTTTGGAAGAATAATATGTTTCTTAAATATAAAAGGGAAATCCGCCAGGTTCATGAGTACTGTTTCCAATCACCACTGAAAAGCTCAAATAAAAGTTTTCCATGAAATTTAGCGTTCATATCATTCAAACGTAGACAATTTAAAGTGGAAAACATTATCATTATTGTAGTTACAGCAAAATATTAATCCAAGAGCAAGAGTAACTTAAATTATAGAAAATGAATTAAATAACTTTTTTTAAAGATTTTATTTATGTATTTCTAAAGAGGGAAGGGAGGGAGAGAGAGAGAGAGAGAAACATTGGTGTGCGGTTGCTGGGGGATATGGCCAGCAACCTAGGCATGTGCCCTGACTGGGAATTGAACATGCGATGCCTGGTTTGCAGCCCGCGCTCAATCCACTGAGCTACACCAGCCAGGGTGAATTAAATAACATTTTTAAAAGGAAGAAAAAACTAGCATTTATTGTTTTTGCAAGAATAAGTCTTTAAAAATAGAGTAACTTTTTGACTTATAGGGCTCTAATATTGCAGAGTAAAAAAGGTGTATTTCAAAAGGCAGTATTGTTAAATCATAGTGTACTGCATCTCATCACACAATGAAGAAGGTATAATTGTTCTCAACATTTAGACAGTAGAAAAACAGGCACTAACACACACACACACATACACACATACACGCACGCACACCAGAAAGCTTCCTACAAACTTAATACAATTTATATTGTTGTTAAAGTCATTATTTTTTAATTATTATTTAAAAATTCTACAAGTTAATGTTTTTATGTTTTCTATTAAGTTAATTGAGGTAGTGCCAATTAATAAAATTGTACAGGTTTCAGGCGTTTATTGCATTCTGTGTTACCTAATGTCAAATTTCCTTCTATCACCACACATTTGACTCACTTTACCCTTTATTTTCTCCCTTCCAGCCCTATTTCTCGCTTGTAACCATGAGTTAATTTATATATTTTCATATCTATTTGGCTATTTGGGTTGCGTAAAAATGTGCATTCTACCTTCTGTGCTTAATAATCTTGCCCTGTGTGAATGGAGAAATAGGAGAAATGTCTCATCGCAAGTAATTAAAGATAAACAGCAATGTGGTAATTCTTTATTCTGCTTCTATAAATTATGTGGATATATGCATGGGCACCTTTTTGTTTTATCAGAATTGAGAAGAAAGATTGCATCCTAAATAAGTATAGGCAGGAAGTGGAAAGGTTCTTGCCAATACTGGAAGCAATGCAGAGAGCAGCCACCTTTATCCCCATAAGAAATCTAACTGTGCTTCAGCGGGAGAGTATGAGAATGGTTACTATAAAGTCAATTTAATTAATCTTAATATATCTATAGCCTTGTATGCTCTGTCAATTTAAATAAAGGAAAAAATGTTATCAAATGGAGGATATAAAAATACTGTTTATTTTTGCTGCTAGGACATGTAGCGCTCTCAGATTAAGAATCTGAGGTACTCTTGGTCAGCGAAGTCCCACACAGTGTATACAAGTCATAGCTTAAACTCCAGAGTGGATGAAGTGCTATTTAGCAACTGCTGCTTGCACAGCAAATAGTAACAGATTAGTTTAAAAGTTATCAATTGAATTCAATTTCTGTAAAGTTGGTGCTGTAACTGGATTGAAGGCTGAAGTAATTATAGAATAATAAACCTACATAATGTGTTAGAATCCAATTTTATCAGATATAGAGGTAAAACTAATGTACCAATCATCTAAGTAAAATAAGTCCAATTTGTATTACATTTTTTGAAATGTTTCCTTAACTAATTAGATACATTTTAATTTTATATCTGTTTAACCCAAAGAATGAAAACCAATGAATAGGTTAATCAATATCAGAATGTTCAATTTGGATTTACAAAGGGAAAACCAAATGTCAGGATTCCTCAATGAAAATAATTATTATGTTTGTCTTTATTCTAAGTGACAATTAAAAAAATGACAATCGGCACATAAATCAAGTAAAGCAAATTTAATAAACATTATGTTTTTCTTACTCAGTATAATCCTATAATCTTAGGGTGACGTGACACAATGTAAAGAATATCTAGGCTTGTGGGAATTATATTTGTATTCAATCTGCATTTAATTTAAACTGTCTTTTTATTCAGATTGGTCAAGGAATGTGGGATCTGCCTAAATAAAAGTGAATCGCCCTTTCATATACATGCATGTGTGTGTGTGTGTGTGTGTGTGTGTGTGTGTATGTGGACATGCATGTAAAACCACCCTGCAGGTAGTCAGTGAAATAAGCCTGACTAATTTGGGGGTGTCTGCGAGAGCTCTGCATGTTTTTGCCTGGTGTGGGAGTCAGGGTCCGAGGCTGTGGTAGCAGCTGGAGAAATTCTGGTGCTCACAGAGTGGTCTTGCCCTATGGTCACGGGAGCACGCTGCCTTTTAAAACAAGGCCTCGAGACCCTGTGTGACACAAGTGAAAGTTTACCTGTATCTGGGTAGGTGAAAAAATAATACTCAATAGACATGCATTTCTAATTCTGTGTCTAAACAATAAAATAAAGGCATTAAAATATGGAACTTATATCTATTCACCTGCTGGAAAGGGAGGAGCTGTTCAGACTGTGCAGCCGGGCCATCCAGATGGGGACACAGCGAGGCGTGATAGGGGAGAAGGCTGGCTGCGTCCTCATTCAGATTCATTCCCGGAAAACCTACACACGGTAATTTGGGTCTACAAGCTTTTTGCTTAGAGATGAAGTACTTACAGCACAACACCACTTTGTTTCATTTCTATATTTGTGTTATTTGTTTATACCACATGTTTTTTGAAAAAATGGTTTTTAAGAGGTGTCTCTTTTTAATATGTTTATTTCAATTGACTATTCTGTTTTCCGACTACCTTACAGTTGCTTAATGAGTTTATGGGATAAATATTCATTTCTCAAATGAATCTAGTCAAACTGACTAGATTCTATATACAAGTTTGAGGTACAAATTGCACATTCTACTAATTACTTTACATTACAGTGATATGAAAGAATAATGTCAGTGATATTTTTTCAGTTTAATATACAATTGATTTAAAATTATTTAGTCCTCTTCCTCTACAACACCATTATGATAATCAATATGTAGATATATAATAAAAAGGAAATATATGAAATTATTGGAAAGTAAAAACATTCTGGTCAACATTCAATTGTAATTATCTTTGTATATGTTTTTCCTAAATCTAAGGTTACATTTTATGATCATATGAATTTCTAAACACATGCATTAATCTGAAAATTATAAATATTGTAAATTATAGTGTTGACTCTGTAATTCACCCATTTTATTGGTAAGGGTTCTCCAGAGAGACAGAACAATAGGATAAATATATAAACTTTTATTTTGTTTATTTATTTTCTTTTTTAATTTCCTGTTTTGGGGGTAATTATTATTAATTTATTTTAATTATTTATTATGATGATCATTTTTAATCCTCACTTGAAGACTTATTTAGAGAGAGAAAGGAAGGGAAAAAGAGGGAGAGGGAGAGAAACATTGATGTGAGAGAGAAACGTCGATCAGTTGCCTCCTTTGCATGCCCCGTCCAGGGATATCTGGCCAATAGCCTACGCACGTGCTTGATCAGGAATCAAACCGGTGACATTTCAGTGCACAGGATGATGCTCCAACCAGCTGTGAGCCACACCAGCCAGGGTAACTTATTTTATTTCATTTTTAATTTTTTTCCATCCCTAATTATTCCCCCATACCCTTTCCTAACTCCACGCCCATCACCCCCCCACACACACACACAATTTGCACACTGTTGTCCATGCAAATGTAAAATACATACATGTATGAAGAGATTTATTTTAAGAAATTGGCTTGCATCGGTGGGTGCTGGCAAGTCTGAAGTTCATAGGACAGGACAGTAGGCTGGAAACGTTAGTAGGAGTCACTGTTGCAGTCTTTAGGCAGAATTTCTTCTTCCCCGAGGCACCTTAATTTTTGTTCTTGAGGTCCCGTGCTTATTGAATAAGGTCCATCCAAATGGTCTAAGGCAGCTTCCTTTACTTAAAATCAATTGATTACAGGTACTAACCACATCTGTAAAGTACTTTCACAACACCTAGGCTAGAATTTGATTACGTAACTGGGTGCTATAGCTTAGCCAGGTTGACATGTAATACTAACAGTTTCACCCTTCATTGGTAAAATCTGATGGTCAAACCTAATTTAATTGTATAGCCTAGTGTCATTAATGGAAGTACCATGTTTGATACTTCACAGATTACCTCACATGAAGAGTTATCAATGGCAGAGTGTGTGGTGAAGATAGTCTAAAACCGGCAGAAACCTTCTCATCATCTCATTAAAGACCTCTCATCTTCTGTTCCCTAAAGGATTTCTTAGTACTTCTTAAGTCACTTTACCTATACATGCAAACCATTAATGCAGGAACTAAAAACTAGAAGATTGTATATATCCCAAGCCTGTCGAGTTAAATGCAGATAAGAAAAAATCCAATGAGCTTCTCTGATGATCTAGTTCAAATAGATGCATGAGCACATTTTTTTGTAGTTCTTTCTATGTTTTGTCTATAATCAAGTACTTACTCTGCATTGGGTTAAACGGTGTCCTCCAAATTAATTTATACACTTGAAACCCCATAATGTGACCTTATTTAGAAAGAAATTCTTTGCTGATGTAATTTGTTAAGACGCAGTCATACTAGATTAAGGTGAGTCTAGAGGCAATGACTTGGGTTTTTGTGAAAGAGCGTAGAGAGACACGGAGAGGGGAACATGTCAGGTCACAGATGTACACGAGGAAGACGGCCACAAAGATGCAGGCTGAGATTGCAATTGTGCTGCCCAAAGCCAGCGAACACCAGCAGCCAGCAGACGCCAGAATCATCAAGGACAATTCGTCCCTGCTGCTTTCAGAGGGAGCATGGCCTATTGACAACTGTCGATTCTGTAATTCTGGCCTCCACACCTGTGTGAAAAGAAACCTCTGTTGTTATAAGCCACAAAATTTGTGGTAATTTAATAGCCCTAAGACACTAATACACTCTCATTACAATTAACCATTGGAGCTTTCTCTGTCTTCCTTACGTTACATTTGAAAAGAATAATGAAGTTTCCATAGGGAATTCTAAAATGGCACGTGTTAAATCAAAGAGATTCTTTGGACAATTTATAGAGAGAACCTCCTTTTAGCAGTTACTTTCTAAGTCTTACAAGATACAAAAAGAAGTGAAGTGGGGGAAGGGAGTCTTCCTCGATGGGAAATGTTTAAAATACCACATTGGTTTGAATTGAATTGAATTGTACTGTATCTAGCCAAAAGTCCTTTCTCATCCAATTTATTTTTCCTGAGAGAATTAACTGACCTAATCTGTGTGTGTAGAGTACAATAAGTTACTTCCATTAGAGTAAGAATGAGCGGCCAAGGCTGTCAAAGACACTTTCAAGGTGTGTTGCTCAATTTAGAGCCATGCTGCAACCAAAGACTCATTAAGCTCGTCTAATTAAATATAAACAATAACCCAAATAATTAAGGGCAAAGTCACGACCTTTGATGATCCCTTAGCTTTGTACTGAAACAAAATGAATTTTAATTACCATTAATGGTCTACCAACATCTAAGGTATGACGCAGTTATAATCTACCCACAGGGAGACCTCAGTTCCTTTTGAACAGGAAGTGTCCCTTTGGGAATGGGTATTAATTACTCTTACACAGAAACAAGTGTACGTTAAGTTCTTGGGGCATTTTCAGACAACTGTCATAAGTGTACATAAAATTTAATTGTGTCCTGGGTGGCATCTAATATAAAATTACCCTTGAGAGCTTTTAGGACTTTAAACTTTAGTTATCACATATAGAAAGTTTAATAACGAATATTCTGATTATGTTCAGGCCGCACGAGTTCCATTGAATTCTCAGGAACGGAACTGACAGTTCGATTTGAGGTTCAGATCAGATTAGTTTCCTACTAAAGTTACTAAGCTTGCAAAATGGGCACTATAGTGTACTGTATTTATTTGAACCTACAATTTGCTTTTCAATAGATTCTTCATATGTGTGTGTAAATAGATTTTTCCACAAAATTTAATGTATTATTGCTCAGTTATATTTAGAAGGCTATATGGCAATTAATCTTTCACATTATAAACTCTAGGTTTCCTTTTGGGTATCTCATAGAAGTGAATTTTTGAAAGCCAACAAAGCAAAAGAAAAGTAAATGTTAAACTTTCAGTGCTTGTAAAAATCTGTGTATGATTCCTTTTATTGTATAAAAACAAACAAACCCTAAAAATGCATGATTTAATGCAGTAACCATTTGTTTAGCTTAAGATTCTGTAGGTCAGCCACTGGAGCTGCATTCAGGAGAGTGATTCTTTCATGTATGCCTGAGCTCTGTGATGATATTCTCCTGCCAGTCACATATGGTGGATTGGCTAGGGGATGACCAGTTGAACATGGCCTAACTCACATCTCTGGTTGTTAATTTATTGTTGGCTAAGGTGAAAGGGTGACTAGACCACATGCCTCCCATCATCCCAGAGGCTAGTTTAGGAGAGAGAAAGGAAGGGAAGGAGAAAGAGAGGGAGAGAAACATCAATGTGTGGTTGCCTCTCATGTGCCCCCTACTGGGGTCCTGGACCACAACTCAGGCATGTGCCTTGGCTGGGAATCGATCCAGTGACCCTTTGGTTCACAAGCCAGAGCTCAATTCACTGACTTCTGCCAGCCAGGGCAGAAGGAAATAATTTTTAAATAATTCTTACTCTGTACATATTAGACTTACAAATATTTTTATATATCTCCATATACATAATAAACTATTTATAGTTTATTTTAAAGTTTTGCGTCCATTTTATTTATTGTCTTCAGAACCATGAGATCCTGTGTTGAAAATTATACTTCTCACTGAAGAATAATTTTTGTCAAAAATTTGGCTGAGATGAAGCTCTCACATTCCCTAGAGAGAAACAAACTTCACTTCAAACTTCATCCCACATGTGATGATTAACTTTATGTATCAACCTAACTAGGCCACAATAGCCATATACTTGATCAAACATTATTCTAAATGTTATTGCAAAGGTACATTTATTTATTTGTTTGTTTATTTTTGGTAAAGGTACTTTTAAGCGACATTAATATTTAAATTAGCAAACTTCCAGCAAAGCAGATTATCCTCAGTAATGTGCTGGGCCTCATCCAATCACTTGAATGCCTTAATAGGAAAAGACTAATCTTCCCCAGTGAGGAGGTGGTTCTTCGAGCAAACTGACTTTGGATTCAAACTGCAGCTCTTCCATGGGTCTCCAGCTTGCCAGCCTACTCTGCAGGTTTTGCACTTAAGAGCTTCCGCAAGTTTGTGAGTTAATTCCATAAACTAAATCTTTATGTATATTTACACGCACACACACATTCTGTTAGCTCTGTTTCCCTGGTGAACCCTGAATAATACCCCATGAGATGTATTTATTAAAAAATCAGGAAAGATAATTTGGTAAAAGGCTTTCTTCTGCCAGAAATACTCCCCTTAGCTTTCCAGTTTTAGACAATGTTTGCTGAACATTTATATATTGAAAAGTATTGTCATTATTTTCCGATGATACACTGGCATGCTCTGTGTAGATGGTTCCCTCACTCTTATTTGCTTCCAGTATACATCTTTTCATTATTCCATGACCTTTCATTCTGTCTTTCTGAATAATATGCAGAAACCAAGAGTACAAAACACTGATTAATGAAAATATAAGTGAGGCGTTTGTATTGTCTGAACTTCATCAACATGAAAGACTTCTTAAGAGTATCCTTGTCACTGAACTAGACAACCAAGGCAAATCTAATATGAAGTATAAAGACAAAGAATTAACTCTTGGTATCCCTGTGTTGCGTATTTGGTTTACTAATGTCAAACAGCATATAATGATCCAAAAAAGCAGGTTAGTTTTTGCACATGAGCAATTCACAATGAGTAACTTGTAGGGTTCTTTTAGTGTTTAATGAAAATTTACTGGATAGCTTTTCAGAAGAACCCTGAAAATTGTGTAGCACTCTTTGGTGGCTGAATACTCAAAGCCTAGGTGTTTTCTGCCTGGTGACTGAGTTATTCAGTGACCAAATGTGCCCTGGAGAGAAGATGTGTTTTAATTAGGAAAACTGTTTGAATGACTTCTGTGTTAATCTTTACAGAGTCAACAGTAAGGACTTTTCAATAGTCTCGAAGGCTCCACATTATCTAGACCCTGGCTCTCTCCCTGACTTCATCTCCACACACCGCTCCCTCAGTTCTCTCTGCGACAGTGCCACAGGGCTTTTTTGTTTGTTTGTTTTCTTTTGTCTTCAAACATGCAAAGCAAATTCTGCCTGGAATGCTCTTTACCAGGTATAAACTTCTTTATTTCTTTGAGGTTTTCTGTTCAAATGTCATCTTCCCATTGGCCTTCTGCTATATCAAATGTCAACTGACTCAATCTGTACTACCTATGTATTATGTATATCAAAATATGCCAGCTAATTACATAAACTATGTGTTAATTAGATAGTTGATATAGACAATATAGATAGGCTTCAGGCTCACTCCACTCCAGGCTCTATTATCTACCGAGTGACGTCAGTGCTCAAAACCCTCCAGGCATAATGCATCATTAGCTGACTAATGATCCCTGAAGACTCAAGGGTGCTCATAATCAGGGTGCTCATGATCACTATGTGCAATTCGACTGGTGGTTCTCATCTGGGCAGATAATTAGAAATACCTGAGCACACTTCCAGCACTCCCAAGAAACACAGGCTTGAGAGCCAGGCACTATCTCTTTATGTTCTAAAATTGAGGTCTATTCTTGAGAAAATAGTGTTGAAAGATAAATATGCTAATTAATTTATGGTTACTATTTTGATAATTCCATGATGTATTCCCAAAATACTTTGAAGATATTTGTGAGAGTTTTTACTCCTAAAATTCATTGACTTAGTCAGATGTAATTCTGTAACATGCTTTTGTATTTCAACTTTTCCTTTTATCACTGATTTTAACTTCAATTCATGATTATTTTTGCACATTTTCTGTGACAGTAGAAAAACATGGCCGTATAACTCAGAATCAGTGTCCATTTAACATGTGTCCTCTATACAATATTATATGTGTATTTTTCTATTTTAGAAGTAACATCTATTCATTTAAAACATTTTCACACATTTCACTAACATTTTAATACTCTAATTATTCTTTATTAATTGTTCTTTTATTGTCAAGAATATAGCAAAATACTAAAGCTTTCTTTATTTGTACCCAGCAGTAGAAGTCACATTAATAATTAAAAGACAAGGCTTCCTTTTTCAGGCTTATGTTCTCATCACAGACAGGAGAGGATTGGATGTAGCAACAGATGGGAAGCATTTAGAGAGTTCTTGTCATAAACTAATAGCGTGACAACATTTTCAAAAGCCCAGTTTATTTCTACATTGAAAGAAAGTCTGCTAAATGATCAAACTAATTATGGCATGTATATATATATGTGTATGCATGTATTTACTTATTGACTGGTTGTGCTGCATCCTTCTTTGCATGGTAGAAAGAAAGGGGCACTAAGTGAGGAATCAAAAAACCTTTGTTTGAACTTTAGCTGCCTCACTCCCTAATATGACCTTGAATAAATTACCTAACAAACTCAAACAGTTTATTATCCATAAAGAAGAAATCATTCTTTTCTGTAACTGTGTTGGGTAGGGAGGATAATCAAGTGAAATACTACCTGAAAAATTGCTTCCTAAACTTAACAGACAATGCAGACGTACATCTCTGTGTCTGCACATACATGCACACATGTGGTCTTCAAGTACTGTTTGGTAACTGATTACTTACTTTAATGATAATATTATCATTAGAGTTACAGCTCTTTAAAATATTTTATAGTGAACATTTTAATTTTTTTTCTTCAAAACATTTTTTTTCTGGTGGCTAGCACCACATTCTTAGTGGCAGGGGGAGCTGCTGCCTCATACTGTTACTCCAAATCTGTGGTTACTGTGGGGGCTGTCCATAACAGCATCACGTGGTGCTGGGAAAATTGAGGGCATGGTATGCAAGTAGGATTAATTATAGTTCTTCCTGAGTATTATTTTAATTAGACGAGACTAAGAGAACAGAGTTTTCTGAGATTTGAGTCTGGGATTCACTAGTAACTATGATACCTGCTCTCTATACAGTCAAGAGTAGCTTTTTACCTGTTATATTCTGAATTGATCAAATTTTGTATGAAATTATGGCACATTATAATTTAAATTAAAATGATACTTTATTTGTAACATGTGTTATGAATTATTGTATTTGGATTATTCTGTCTATTGGTGTTCTTACATCTGAGTTTCTTATTGGGCTACTGGACAGAATAGTAAATTTAAGAGTTTGTCATTCTAAGAGTTTCAGCAAGAATATTTGTGATTATAGTATGGTATTTTGGACTTAAATAAGTTGCTAAAGTATTCATTTTTTTCTTCTAGTTTTGTGTTAGATAAAAGGAGACATCTTATTCTATCAGTATGTATTACTCAGAGCCTCATGGTAAGTTGCTGCAAGGGAAACCAGACACACCAGAAAATGTGTCCCATCTGGATAACAATTTTTAGTGTGCCCTGTACACGGTTTGTTATTTCTAACGTTACTAAATATGGCAGAGGCTATAGTCAGTTCTCCAGTGTTTCATGTTTTGAAGAATATAATTTAAATATTACTCTGTTACTGTTGTTTCACTAATACAGAACACCAAAAAGCTTAGTGGGTCACAGGTTTGGTTTCTATTTCTACTACGTACACATAAGCAATCAAACAGATTTGGAAAAAATGACTCAATCATACTTTTTTTTAATTACAGAGCCATTTTATGCTTTTGGTTCTGGGTGTATTTTTATATAATAAGTTAAGGGGAAAAAAGGTAAGCTACTGTTTTTATAATAAAATATGCCTGCCAGGTATTAAAAACTGTAGCTTTTGTCACAGTTGACAAGAGCCGTTCTTGAATTTGTTATAAATTTCAGAATCTGTAACAACAGACCACGCTGCCAGTTTTCATGAGGGTGCTAAACAGACTGTCAGCATTCTGCGCGCGGCATTGATTAGATGGCTACACCAGCGATCATCACCATTTGTGTAACTCTTATAGGAATGCATGCAGAAAAAAAAAGCCATTGTAAGAGCAACTGTACAGGAGAGAGGCAAGAAAAGATATACAATAAAATTGTAACTAAGGCATTCTTTTAAAAATACTATTCGGCTTTATATAATTAGAGTTTTCAGGTTCTCCTGACTTTTCTCTGGAAATTGGCACAACTCTTCTAGATTATATAGTTGTATTGAAATGACATCATAGAATTGGGACTGGCTGCATTTTCTATTTCGATTCACTTGATTCATTCTTTGAAGTAGAAATATCAATATGTATTATTAAATGAAATATTTTTGAGAAGTGAGAGTAAGGAAAACAATTGAATCAAAACAAAATGTATGAGGGGGGATCCCCCCAAATGGAATTTATTCATAAACATTGTGCATTTATTCTTATATGTTTAAGCTTCCATCACTCTCAAAGTCTCTCCATTTGATACAATATACCTATTAAGGTGTTTTTTTCCACTACTCAAAACAGTTTTTGAATTTGTTGATTTTGATGCCTTTTAGTGCTTCTGTCATTTTTTGTTCCACCTCGGCAAAATTTTCCCATGGAATACATTTTTTCATCGGAGAAAACAAAAATGTCACTTGAGTTAAATTGGGTGAATAGGGAAGGTGGAACATGGGGTTCATGCTGCTTTTGGTCAAAAACTGTTGAACACTCAGCAAGGTGTGGCAGGGGCACTTGTAAATCACCAGTCGTGGAAATGGACAAACATGTTGAGAGAGTCTTCAAAAAATATTCATTAAAGCCAAATACAACCTCTTATAACAATGCTAGCTAGTGCACTGATACTGATGGGTTCCTGGAACACTCATCAAGTGAGGGAAGCCTGTACTACAAGGGGCCCGCCCTCCAGAAGTTAATTCTTATTTTTGGGGGGTCCTCCTTCATAGAGAGGCTGCCTTGATGATAATTTTATACTGCTATTTTCAGTTTAATTTTCAAATTGACTAATCAAGACAGACTTCCACCCTTCATAAACATATGGCCTACACAGAGCTCCAGAAGTCAACTGATCACACTAAAATTGGAGTTGTTTGAATGAGTTATTGGTTGTTATTATTGTGACTTTATATTTGATTACACTTTAATCAAAACATGTTAGATTATATAGTCAATTAATAACATAATTGAATAGCTGTGAAAATACTTAAATTCTAAGTTTATGATTCTTAAAACTAACAGCATAAACAAATTAAAATAATATTATGGTTGAATAAGTACATCCTGTTATGAATAAGTTATAACATTTAGTCTACTTAAATTAATTGACGTGAAGAACAAATGCTTAAAAGAAGACATTTTCATCAGTGAGTTTAAGATTGGACTATGATAGTTTTAAAGTGAAGTAAGTTTTTAGAAATACTTTGGTAAATGCTTAAATTTTGAATAATTTACTGCTTTCTAATTATAATGCATTTATACTGGCTATATGTAAGAAAATATATAAAATAAACTTCAGAATAATTTGCAGGAAAAGTCTTCTCTTTGTTATATTTTAATTTCCACATGGTATATTTTACTTGTCTTTATAAAGATACATTAGTTTTCTTAAAATTAATTTCATGTTTTTCAAATAAACTTTTTAAGCTTTATTTCTAATGTCATTAAACAGGAAAATATCTAATCAACAAAACAAACAAGCATGCAAAATATAACCAGAGACACTGAAATAAAGAACAAACTGACAGTAACCAGAGGGGAGGGGGGAAGAAAATAGCAGGGGAAGACTCGTCAAGGAGCACCTATACAGGACCCATGGACACAGCCAAAGTGGGGTAGGATGGGGGTGGGAGGTGGGGGTGGGTGGGGCAGTGGGAAGTGGTGGTGGGTAAATGGAGACCACTGTACTTGGGCAACAATTTTTAAGAAAAAGTGGACTAAAATGAAAAAAATGTAAATATGTGAAAAAATGTAAATGAAAAGGAATTGTACAGAACAGAAAAAAAAAACTGAAATATTTGTAAACAAATTGTTGTGACCCCAGCAGTTTTACAAATAGTCAGAATAATTTTAAAAGTAGTTGGATATACCCTGATTGGTGTGGCTCAGTTGGTTGGATCATGTCTCGTAACTGCAAGGTTCCAGGTTCAATTCCTGGTCAGGACACATACCTAGGTTGTAGGTTCAGTCTCTGGTCCAGGAGCTTAAGATTTCAGTCCCAGCACATGCACATGTGATTCCCGGTGCAGGTGCATTTGGGAGGCAACCAGAGGGTGCTTCTCTCTTGCACTGGTGTTTCTCTCCCTCCCTTCTCCCTGAAAAGCAATGAAAAATGTCCTCCAGTGAGGAATAAAATAAATAAATAAATAAATAAATAAATAAATAAATAAATAAATAAATAAATAAATAAAAACAGAAGCACGTGATCCCTTACCTATAATATCTTCTCTGTAGAATATTGATCAGTAATGGTGTTGATTCATCAAAAGTGAAAGAAATGTACTTACACTAATTTTTAGGAGATAAAGTTCTGCCTATTAGTGGCAAATTGAAACTAGAATTACTAAATGGTTATGTATTTTATTAACTTGATCTACAGATACCATATTTTTATTGTTACTGTAATTATAACATTTCTGTCAGTTTGTAAGTCCGTGCCTTTTATAGTAATTTCTTTTTTTAGCTGCTTAACTACCTGAATTCTACTTAGGGTATATATCAAATTTATAGACCTCTATATAGAAACATTTTTAAAGCATAATATATTTTATCACTAGAAAATAGTTTATAACTTAATTCAGCCCAGTGGCTATCTTATAATTGCTGTCCAACTAAATATTTGAGCCACTTCAGATGTTCATTTTATTCTCACAGTTTTCATGTCTTCTTTAAAAACTTCTTTATTACAATTTTTGGAAGACATATAAAAAGAAACAGTCAAATATCATCGATATGTAAGTATAGAAAGTAAAATTTTTCATAACCTCCTCTCAGGTTTTAGTCTTTATTTTCAACATTTATAAATGGAAGTAGACATAGATATAAAAGAAATCAAATCTTTTTCATTTTCTTTGAACAATGTATTTCAGACAACTTTCACATCTTATTATTCTGCTGATTTCAATCACTACATAGACTACCCACTACTGAAATTAATTGACTAGCTAAGGATCTAGCTAAAAAAGAATCTTAACATCCAGGGATTAATGATTTTTTTAAAAAAAATTATTCACAAAGTAATTATTATAGTTAAGAGCAAAGGGAATTTGATTTTTCATTTATAATGAATATCCAAATAGTTTTGTACTATTTATTTTTACATATCATCAATATTTGATTTTAAAAATATATATAAACCGTAAGATATAGAAAGGGGTTCAGTGGTTCATCATGAGAAAATACAAAGTGAGTTCAAATTCTGAACAGGAATAGATTAACAGTCTGGGACATAGCCACAGTTTGCTGGAAACAGGTGGTGTCATTTCACTGTGGCTTCAGGCGAAGGCCCTGGGCCTTGGTTTTCTGCCTCCGCCAGAAATAACAGGAGCCCAGCAGCCCGAGTCCCAGCACAGCGCTGCCAGCATGCCCCAGGGCCTGGCGCACAAGCTGCTCCTCTGCCTGCACAAAGACCGGTCTGGACCACCAGCGAATCCTTTGAGTTCTTTGAGTTGAGCGTATCTTTAAACCACTATATTATATCCTGGGTTAAACACTTTTTTTAAAACTGTAACTAGTTCTCATATTGTCACTTAGATTCAAATTGTACATTGCTGCACCAAAAATGCTGGGATAGCCAAGTGCTGATAATAGGTAGAAAGAAAAGTGAAAATAAAGGAGAATGACTATTATGAGATGAAAGTGAGCAATTAAAAATTGAAATCAATCAAATATTCATATATTCAGAACAGTAAATAATTTTATAATTACTAAGAGTTAAAAAAAATTAAATTTTCCTCCCCATTTACAACTCAGTTTTAATTCCTTAGATATTAAAATCCACTCGTCCATTTGTAAATCTTTTGAAATCCTATGTGGACAACTTCTATGCTGACTTACAGGGCATGTTTAAACATGGAGATTTGATGTAAGGATTTCCAGCTTATGAAGTAAATACAAATAAGACATTTTAGAATGGAAGAAACATAGTAGTTAGAGATGAATAAGTGTTTTTCTTATTTTATAAGGGAAGAAATTGTAACTCAGAGGATTTATGTTAATGAGAGCCTGTAGCCAAGTCTCTAAGTTCCTTTTATGTTACCTTTCGTTAACAATCTCAGGATGGAAATCTACCTTGAAATTCGATGAATTACATGTTTGTTTAAATGCTCCACTAATTAGAATGTATACATGGTATTTTAAAAAGAATACCATTTATCCCTTGCTGATGTAGCTCAATGGATAGAGAGCTGACTTGTGAACCAAACGGTCACCGGTTTGATTCCCAGTCATGGCATATGCCTGGGTTGTGGGTCAGGTGGCCAGTTGGGGGTGCATGAGAGACAAACACACATTGAGGTTTTTCTCCCTCTCTTTCTCCCTCCATTCCCCTCTGTCTATAAATAAATAAATTAAATATTTAAAAAATTAAAAAATGAAATGAATAAAAATCTAAAAAAAAGGAATGTTATTTGAAGCTGCAAATGTTTCCTTCTTTGTCCCGGAGCAGTCTAGCATTTTATAGATGTAGGGAAGGACCATCCCTGCAAGCAAATCTCAAGACATAATCAGTGTTTCTTAGAAAAGCTTTTAAAATTTAGATGAGGCTTTTCTTTCTCGTCAAGTCTAGATTCTTGATAGCAAAGAATCTCAAATGAGTGGAAAAGATTCAGACCATAATAAGAAGATTACTTCTAGAGGTGTTCATGATGTACTATCCTTTTATTTTAGCATTCTGTCTTGTTTGTAACTGCTTTCCACCAATTGATTGAAAACACTGACTTTTAATCAGTTTTCCATATATAACTTTTAATGAGTACATCACAGCAATCCATTGAGATTAAATGGAGATAAAGACTATTGTTTTCTTGTAATTGATAGAAATATAATGCAGTATCCTCCTAGTCTCAAAAAAATGCAAAAGTGTAGCTATCTGTTATCAGCAAGTTCTCATTTGTCTTTTGTTCTACAGAGGGGAGTTCTTATCACCACTGGAGTCTGATGGAATCAATATTACAAAGAATGCAGGGAACAAAAGGGATCAAAGATGGGAAAAAAGAAGTGGAGACAAAAAATTGTTTATAACAAAACAGGGATTTTGTTTTTACCTCCAACACTTTTAAATTCATTAGAAGTTTTCTTTTTTTAATCTCTTTTGTAAAAGCACTCCAGTACAATCAGGACAATAAACATGAGGGAAAACAATGGAGGTTAAAAAAAAACAAAGCAAAAACCTAACATCAAGCATCATGGCTGGCTTGAAGAAAAAGGAGAAAATAGTGGTAGAAGTGGTAGAGGTCAGTGAGTTTCACCTAAAAGTATGCAAATACTTCAAAAGAAAGATTAGTAAAGTATTTTAGAAGACAATCCTCTCTTCAAAATAAATCCTCAGATTGGATAATGCAACTAACATCAACAAAGAATTTAGTTGTGCTATTTAATTGGACAAAACGTATTATTCCCTTACTATCAACTTATTTGCCTGGGAAAAGAGAGGGGAAAGGTGTGTTGGCAATATTAACCTTATGTTTATGTTTTTATTGGATCCATAGACCCATGGAAATAGTCATTACTAGTGTTCACTGATGACTGACCTAATTTCTAAATGACACTTAGTATATATTGTGATCCTAGATCAATGAAGAATGGGAGACTTTTTCTTTTCCTTGTTAAAGTCATAATTTACATTTTTAAAAATGCCAAATAGCATTTAATAGTTGGCACAGAAATAAGAATTCCCAAAATAAATGTATGGCTATGTAAATTATCTAATAGATATCAATCAATAGATATCTAATACTCAGAGCAATGTAGCAAGAGAGAAGTAAAATGTTACTAAGTCATCATTAAATTTTTGTGTCATTTGAGATGATTTCAGGAGATAAGCCACACACTGCCTAAAAATAATGAAGTTGGAAAGGCCAGCCACTGGGAATCCTTGTCACAAACACCTATCTTCTTATGCTGTGACAGTATTAATAATTTCTTTCCATAGACAAAAGACCTTCAAAACCCCAAACCATATTAGGAGGAAGTAGGCAAAGCTTGAAAATAAATTAAATGAAAATGTACACTTATGTTTAAAACTGTAAGCAGAAAGTTATTGCTTATTAAATGTCACTAACAGTGATTGACAATACAAAATACCAATATAACTCAGCTATAAGGGCAGAGGGATATGCATGTGCCTATATAGGTAGTTTTAATCTATTGCATGAATGTATTATGCTTATAGTTATGATTGTAATTATTATCATAAAAGTTGCGAATCATTAAGTTCCTGGAATAGGAGAAGTTTGTTTTTTTGTTTTTTTGTTTTTTTCCTGAAACAACTAGTTTTTTTTTTTTCGCAGTATGGTGATATAATTTCTTTCTAGTATGCAGTATGAGTGCAGAGCAGGGATTCCTGAAAATAGCAGAGCAATTCCCCATAAACCTCAACTGAGGGAAGGGGGAGCAGATGATATGGTATTTAAGATATTTTGCATAACTATGGCAAGTTAATAGCTATGCTGCAGCCCCAGGCAAAAGGTGTATATGATTTTGAGAGCAGACAGTGACTTGTGACATAGCCAGAGAGGGTGGATGCCCCTGTGTCATGGGGAACTCTTGCTCTGACTAAAGATGGCAGCTGAAAGTAGGTAAAAGGTACAGGGGAGCTGGCAAAAAGAGCACGTCATAGGAGGGGCTGGATATGAGGTCACATAGGAAGTTCCAGGCCAAACATTTAACTGAGGGCAGGCTGAAAGAGAAGGGAATTCCATTTTGAGGTCTGAAAGAGAGGAGGAAGAAGCCATGCAGGAGGAAAGGGTAGAAGGAGAGAGCTGATGGGGCTTTGCAGGACATGACTAACCAATCCTGAATCCGTGGGGGATGCTTGGAGCTAACCTGAACCGTGACCAGGAATGTTGAGATGACAAGTTCTGCTTCTCTGAAGGACATGTGAAGAAACCACTCTCTTGGGACGTGTGCCTCTCTGGACTCCACCATGAGCCCGTATAACATGGCACATGTTTTCCTGAACCACTACATAGAGGCTGAGAGCCATGTACCCCAGATCCTGAAGGAGATTGGTGCTGCGAGACGATGATGACTCTGAAATCCATGAGTGTCCATTCCAGAGGGCATGGAGACCTGTTTGTGTAGCTGGCTTAAGAACAGATAAGGATATGGGGGATTCCTGGGTATGGTTTTGGCGTATAGTTTTTTTGGAGGCAGGGGAAATGCTGGGCCTCATAGGAGAAGAGGGCTCTGAGCAGGAGTACTCTCAGTCCCCCAACCTGAGGTTGGAACCATGTAAATAAAAACCTCTTTCCTTCAAAACTAATTGTTGGGTCATGTATCAAGGTACCATGTGGCCAAGCCCTGGTTTGGTTGGTTACAGCAGTACTACCTTGTGTTTATGTAGTATTGATCTGTGTGAGGGGGTGTATTCCTTATCTCTGGTCTGTAACGGTGGTATATATTGTGTTTCATGTCACAGATATATACTAGCTGCCTTATAAAAGAAACATAAGAAGAAACAAAACAGATCACATCTATCAAATACTATTGCAAACAAAAAAACTTATTTTAAAACAGACTTTTTGTAATAAATAGAGATTGCATAATATTCAGTTCCAATATGGTTTTATTCAGAATTCTAGAGACAATCAGATTTCATTACATCTCAACAAACAGTGCAGTTATTAGTTTTTGAAACAAATATGACTCTACTGATGTGAAAACAAAGAGAAAAAAAGATACAAATCCTTTTGTTGTTCAAAAAAACTTTAAACAAAATAGTAATAAAAAAACAGTTATTTTTCCCCTGAAAGAGTTCACTTTTATGCAATAGGTTCTATTTTATCAGCTGTCAGTACCATTATTGGTGTAAAGACTGGGCGGATCGCTAGAGTTTTCCAATTCCCTTAAGTGGAAAATCAGCTTGTGTCTGAAGAAATGGTGCATTTTGAGTCCTTTTCAGCCTGTCAGTATTTGAGAGTCTTTAACTTCAACTTCTTTTTTGCCTTTTGAAATCTGACACTGATTTGTCCCACATTTCCCAGAGGCCTCTATGTGCAATTAACCATTGGATTCACTAAGTAATTGCTTCATTTTTCATGTAAAATGCACTTGATTTATTATATATGTGGAAGCAATGGCAGAGATAGGTCAACTGCAGTTAGAGGAGATTAAAGGAGATATTCTATTTAACTGTGGATGCAATCAATCCCCATAAGATCATGAGAGAACTATGAGAAGGGTGCCACTCAAAGTTTCACATTTGTTCTCTGGATGAGTTTGCCACTGCCTTGGCAATTAACTGAGTAACAGGAGGTCAATTTTAAAATCCAACTATTCAATTTTACTCAAGTGAGCAATAGAATGACATATCAGTCTGGACAAAAGCAAAAAAAAATGTTTTAATTCTCAATGAGTTTTCACAGGTCTCATAAACTATAAATCAGCATAGCTTTACTGTTTAAAAGGAAAAAAGGTAACCATTGTTATTCTTCTTCTGCTCATCCTTTGAGGAGAATTTTGCTGGCGATCGCTGTGATAATGTAATACTTTTCTAAATGGATTCTTCCTGTCGATGGATAGGTTATTCTGACTTAAATAAATGATTCTTTGCAGTGTTATACAAAAGGTATGACTAGTTTAGAATGAAGAGAGATTGTTTCTTTTTGACTAGGTACTCACATTTTATGTGCAGTTTAGTACTTGATACCGTACAGCTGAAAATTACACTTCAGTTGCTTGGGAAAACACATTTTAGTGAGATGCCAGTGCTTTGCTTCTGTTTGTACAATTGCACTAACACTAGGAGCTTCCTCAGTAGAGTAGTTTCCTTCTGTGGGGCTGGCATCTGTAGAGAGGATAATTGAGTGACCTTGTATCGCTGAGGAGGAATGCCAAGTCGGAAATGGAAGACTCCCCTGTGAAGGAAACTGCTGAGAGTTTTCATTGCCCATGATAACAAAGCAGGGATGGATTTTGCAGAAATTATAAAGCTAGCTCCAAAGAGACCAGAGTTTCTCTTCCTCTGCCATTTCTGTTTTTATATTTCTAATTCTACATATCTCAGAGATCGTGAAATTGCAGGAAGGAAGAAGAAAAAAAACACTCTCTCAGAGTTATCATTCTTTAACAATATATTATTTATTTTTGTATAATTTAGACTTTTTTCCATAATAACATCTCCACCCTGTTTCCTTTGATGACTATGGCATAATGACTCACCAACAGGACTACTGTAAATTAATTCCTTTTAGGGCTTATTTAGGGACACGTGTGGATTTGATTTACATATGCATAATTAGTGTCTTTGATGGTTTATCTCAAATGAGTGACCAATTCTTTTATATTTACTGTTATCTTTAACTTCCTTACATGTTTTGTGCCATTATATCTGGCCCAAAAGAGGCAAAAATTATGTTTAAAAGTTAAAGAGGCAAGTAGCTTTTCTTATGTAGTTTACACCATAAGGATCATCATGAGCGCAGAGCCTATTACCAGCTCATGAAATGAAAAGTCTGCAAGGTGGAACTTCCTACTTTGGAGTATCAGAGCTATCTCCACATTACACCTGAATATTATTATCTATTTGATATAAGTTAAAAGAGAGTGGCAGAGATGAGTGCAGAAAAAGAGAGACCAATCACTTGTAGTCCAAAGTCATAGGGAAGATTCATATCTAACATACAAAGTGATGAATTCAAAGAGTTCTCTATTGCTTAATTTAAAAAGTGACATAACAATATTGCTAGTCTGGATTTTTTTTTTGGGGGGGAAACAGCTCGAATAAAACAAGGTGGCCAGCTAAATTTCACCCTGACACTCACCGTATTTGGGAGTGATTAAAAGATGGAAAATGAAAATGAAAAAAACTAAAAAATATAATTTTTACATAATCTGGTATTTTCCCCAAGGAGTGTCCTGTAAGACTGATAATGTGTTCTGAAAAGCTTTTTTGGAGGATTAGTGCAATTGAATTTTAGTGTCCCAAAATAAAGCAGGCCTAGGGATGTGGAATTCCTGAGAACATTCATATTTAAATCGCATAGCCACTGCTCGGTCTGACTGCTCACATTTAGCCCAGCCAAGCATGGAATGGTTTTCTCTACCATCTCAGCAGTTGTGTGAATTCAATGATATGTTTACAGTACTTTTATGCAACCATGCCTGCACCAAAGATAATCACGTAGGTTTATCCTTTATAAATAATCTAAAACACAGATTCTTTTTTTAACATTTAGTTTTCAGTTACAGTTGGGGTACAATATGAAATTAATTTCAGGTATACAACAGAGTAATCAGACATTTAAATCACTGGAAGTGATCACTGTAGTATGTCTAGTACCCATCTTACAAATTCTCTTATAAAGGTTTTGTTAAAAACAAATAATCTTAACATTTCAAATTTAGGTCGCTTTGAGACACTCCTGTTGGGGATGTGGCCAGTCTGTTTTGAACTATCATTTATGTGATATTTGGCTTTATTATGTTTCAGATTTTTTTATGATATTATATTTCAGGTATGCAGAGAAAAACCAGGGTACCCAAAGCATCTTGTATGTAAACTCCCAATGCAGAGAGAACTATTCCTTTTCTAAGTACTCACAAAATGAAAGGGCACATTATGGCAAGTTTTAACAAATACTGACAAGAGGGACCTGTGAAGCACTGTACACTGCAGGAAGGGCAGGGAGAGAGAGGGAGGGAGGAAGAGAGTGATTTCGAAGCATTGCATATGTTAAAAAAGTACATGGAATGTAAGGTTCAGTATTAGGCATTTAGCTCAGCAACATTTCTGAAATTTGTACTGTACCGATTTCCCTTTCTGAGGAATCTGTATTCTGACAAAATTGTTAATCGAAATATTTGTACAAGATACAGTCCTCTTATTTTTGTCTTTTACTAACACCAAAGGGTCATATTCACTTTATACAGCATCTGTAATTCAAACCTCAGGTATACCTTCTTGGTGCTTGCTCAGTTCAAAACTAAAATAGATAACATTATTCCTTCTCTAAAGCACCTGTAACAGGGACACTCTGATTAGTGGAAGCATTCACCCCCTTCTTGAAAGAAATAGAGAGATGGCTTTATACTCACAACAATTATTTATATGTATCAGCACTAAGTATGCCTAAATCTGTTGCTCAGCCCCAATAATACATGAGAAATAATATTGCCATAACCCCTTCTAGTGGGGGAATTAGACTGATATATAATTAAGCAGTACAAATAACTTCTTTGAAAAGAAACAGCTGTGCAGTGGAGATGCACATAAATGGAAGGATTTAAACACTTTTTAGGAGCTAACATCGGAGAATTAAGTTGTGTTGGTTAAGGGAGATGGCTCAGGCAAGAATAACATGCAAGGTCTTAGCTTTGGCAGTGGGTGAAGGCTGGGGAATTAGAGACAGGAGATGATAAACTTCATTTTGGACATGCTGATTTTGAAGTACCTTTGGAGAGAGCACATGCAGACGTCTGAGATGCAATTGAATCTGTGTTGTGGGGAGAGGCCAGATTACAGCAGTTTAAAGTGTAAATGGTGGATAAAGAGTGAGACATTCAGTGTAGGAAACATGTTTTAAAGAAATTTGGCTTAAAGCAGCAAGATCGAGTGAGTGGGTTAATGAGAACAGGTGTTTTGTGTGTGTGTGTGTTTTGCTTTTTGGGTTTTTTTGGCTTTGTTTTAAGATAGAAAAGATTTGCATATATGTAAACACTGATGGGGGAGTGCTGAGGAAAGCACTGAAGGCTAAGTAAAGGGGTCCTAAACTTGCAGTATTGAGTTCCAGGGAAAGGAAGAGGAACTGGGTGCAGATCACACATGGAGGGACTCGGATGTGACAGGGGTCTGGTGAACGTGAATTTGAAACACAGGAAAGCAAAGAGGATAAGGAAGGAATTAGGGAGGATTGTAAAGGGGTGGAAAATAGAGGGCATTTCCTACTAATTGGATGTCTGTTTTCAAGAACTGATATGGCCTGCTGAGAGGTGGAGGGAGACTGGTGGAGATGAGGGCTTGAAGAGAGCCCAGAATGCTCAAAATGCTGCTGTGGAGAAGGGGACTGAGAGAGATGAGAACTGGAAGTTGCTCCTAGCAGCACCAAGGGGCACACAGCTGAAGTCAGGACACAGATGAGTTTGACACTATCCTGTGAAATTCTGAGATTTTCCCCTCAGGCATGCAAGTGCACACCCCACCCTGCCACACACACACACACTCACTCTATATTTTTAATAGAGATTTCTTCCCCAAATTACCAGTTATATGAAAACAGGGACAAAAGATGGCAATTTGTTCAAAACACTGGAAGTTATCTATATATGTTGGTTTGAGAATAATGTTCTCTATTTTAAGAATGAATATTGTCTTTCACCGCCTGGCTTATTTCACTTAGAATAATGCTTTCCAGTTCCATCCATGCTGTCACAAAGGGTAGGAGCTCCTTCTTTCTTTCTGCTGCATAGAATTCCATTGTGTAAATGTACCATAGTTTTTTGATCCATTCATTTACTGATGGGCACCTAGGTTGCTTCCAACACTTGGCTATTGTAAATTGTGCTGCTGTGAACATTGGGGTGCATAGGTTCTTCTAGATTGGTGTTTCACTGTTCTTAGGATATAATCCTAGCAGTGGATTTGCTGGGTCAAAAGGCATATGATCTCACCTTTAACAGGAACCTAATCAGCAAAACAAACAAACAAGCAAAATGTAACCAAAGACACTGAAATTAAGAACAGGCTGATAGTGACTAGAGGGCAGAGGGGAGGGAATTTCAGGGGAAAAGGGGAAGGGTTTACAGGAACAAGTATAAAGGACGTATGGACAAAAACAAGGGGGTGGGGAATGGGAGGGAGGTGGAGAGGGCTGGGAGGGTGGGCTGGGATGGGAGTAAAAGGAAGAAAACTGTACTTGAACAACAATTACAATAATTAAAAAAGAATAAAACATTTAAAAAAGAATGAATATTGTCTACGTTTTTGATTTCCCAACATATATCCTTATAAGCTGCAATATATTGGCTAGTGTTTGCTTTTTGAGAAAGCTTATATAATCATTTTCATCCTTTTGTAGTGCTTCACAAAGTCTGCGCTAACATTGTAGGTACAGGATGGAATAATCTCACTACTGTCCTCTCCCTTTAGATTGCCCCTTTACTAGCTCTGCATTTCCAGGTTTCTCCATGTCATTTTGTAAGTTCAAATTTTAACATTACCATTAATCCATTAATACCTCCCCCCCTTTAGCTGAAAAGGGAGTTCTTAACAGGTCTTGAAGTTTGTCGGACTTGCCTATATTCTCTTTAGAAAATCTTGAACAGAAAGAATTCTGATTACTTCTTCTGAAACTCTTTATAAGAGTTCAAGACACATAAGACTCACAAAACTAAAATTGTCAGTCTTCCGTGGCAGAATCAAAATAGATAAAAAAGGAAGAGTGATAAGAAAAAAATAGGATACAGTCGATGCAAATGGAATTCATATTTCAAAGGCAATTTATAATCATTTTGTATGCTTATATAACTATGAAGATGTGTCATACATAAAGTACTTTCAAAATATATTTATCACTTTCAATTTATTTTATCTTAATGGATAATTCCTATAATTAGATTGTGATAAAAGATTTTGAAAGCTCATCTTGGCAAAAACAACAAGAACTCATTAAAGCTGTTCCCACTATTTATTCATTTTCTTTCTCTTGCTTCTCCACCTGAGGTCTGAATGATCAAGCACATTAATCAGCATTTAGCATCAGCTTACAATGGGTCATCCTGACCCTGAACATCTGCATATCAGTGGAGGTTTCATTGGTATAATCAGAAACTAAAATAGGTAATCAAATTCAAAAATTTCTGCTTGTTCTCTTAGGTAAGTTATTTTCTGTTAAGTGTCATTTAAAAGTTGAAATCTCTAAAAACCAACGGGATTTTTTTTTCCCTATGATGTATTTTTTTTTTCTGTGCCAACAGAGAAATCCATGTTCTGAGCATGATTCTATAGATGTTATCACTTGACCTGGATAAAAGCAATAATAACAAAATAATAATAATAACAACAAAAAGCATCCTTGTTTAATCTTCTCTCTCCCCTTGCTTTGCCTCTGCCCTGAACCTAATGCCCTGAACTTCTGGAGCAGTACACATATGTGTCTTTGTATTGGGGTCTGTGCATGTAGTACTATCCTCATATACGAATTAAGCTCATCAGGATTCTAGCTTGGGGAGAGAACTGTGCTCTTCAAGACACGCATTGTTACTTAAACATGCTGAATTATTGTCAGTTTCCATAACAGGATCACAGCTGGGCTGTTTTTTTTTTTTCTTTTTTTTTTTGTATCAAGTCCTTTTATTGACTTCACCTTTGCGCAAGTACTCACGCTCTCGTTATTCCATTCCTACCTGTAAAACAGCCGTGGCAATAGGACGTATGTTACAAAGTCATTCTGAGGATGAAATACATCTTCTGATCCACTGGTGTATAGCATGTGCAATGTATTATAAGTTAAGGCAATGATGGCAATGAAGATGGAGGAGGAAGATGAGGATGAAGCATCTCACAGATAGACGATGGTGCAGAGAAGACAAGAGTGAGTTAACTTTCAAGAATGCTGATGATGCTTCCCTGAAATATTGCTGACTTCACCTAAAACCACTCTTGTCTTCTAAGGTTATTTTCAAGAAACACCAGGAACATGGTAAACTATCTTCCAGGACTATTTTCAACCCAGTGAACTAAATTGAGGTTGTATTTATGTATCTAGTGATAACCAAATAAGAATATTTTGTTAGTGTCCTGTGACCGCTGCAACAAATTATCACAAGTTTGCTGATCTATAAAACAGAGACTCTTCTCTCCTACCTGTGTAGGCCAGAAGTACAAAATCGAGGAGCTGGTAGGGCTGTGCTCCCTCTAGAAGTGTTAGGGGAGATGCTGTCCCTTGAATTACCCAGAATCTGTTGGATTTTATGAATCCTTGGCTTTTGGCTGCACTGCTGTAATCTCTGCCTTCAGGCCACATTGCCTCCTCCTCTTCTTTCTGTGTGTCCTTCCTAAGGACACTTGTCACTGGATAGAAGGCTCACATGAAAAACCCAGGATAATCTCATCTCTAGATCCTTAACTTAATTACATTTTCAAAAAAAATTTTCCCCCCAAATGATACCACATTTACTGTTTCAGGGATTGGGACCTGAGCATCTCTCCTGAGGGTGCCCATTCAGTCTCCTACATGTATACTTAGGTAATGTGATGGCCATGCTTCCAAATATTCATGAAATTGCCATTCTCAACCAAGTCTGAAGTTGCTTAATCTACTTTCTTAATTCTGAATGCTATGCAATTCTCAAATTGATGTCTCAGTCTCCTCTTTGTCTCCTCTTCCAGGAGATCTTTTCTGGCCACTTGAGTTTACATCAGATTTCCTTTTTTTCACATGCCAATAGTATATATTGTCTGTGTCACTTAATTTGTTTCCTGGTCATATGTTATCTTAGGATTTTAGGCATTTAAAGAAAAGTTCCATTCTTTCATGTGGCCCCTGATATTCTGATTCAGTTAAGCTTTAGAAGGGTTTCTGGTATTGGTATTTTTAAACTGAAACCAAGGTATAGAGACACGGACCTATACAATAATTCTTAAAAGCCTGGCATCAAAATTATCTTTCAGAGTCTAATGCAAAGCTACAGAATCTGTCTCAGAAAAATGTATGTATAGGCACATAAACAAAATAATACATTAAAAGTGCATCCATGCAGGTTCTTTCATAGATGCCCTGACATTCAAGAAATTAAGGACCCCTAAATAATGTGTTTATTTTGGGAATTGTTTCTTATATCAAATTTTTCCAAAGTAAGTCTCTCCAAGTAAGTTAATTTTTCCTGGACAAATTTTATATTTTTAGGATTCAGTCATATTGTGGGTTAAACCACTAGTGTTATCGATGTCCTGAGGCCTCCAAGTACCTTGGGCTCTACTATAGTTTCACTCACGATAAGAAGATCAGTGCTCCTACAGAAAGGTAGTTTCTTTTGACAGTTTTTATAAAATTGGAATTCTATTTTACCCACCTATGATACGATCTATGATGCTGATAAAAATAGTTTCCTTATTTCATCTTCAAAGAGGTGACTGTTTTTTGAGTGACTGACAGAGAGCAAGATTCTACTTCATGTGGCAGAAGCTTCTGACCTCATCATGGCCCATTTCCTTCCAAATTGCACAGGAAAATAAATGATGAAAAAATGGGAAGGAAATGTTTCAGAAACAATCTTTCATGTTTCTAACCACATTACACAACACACGGAAAGGCTAATACCGTATTTTATCTCAGTTAGTGTAACTCATAGCCATGCTCTTAACAGAGGAAAAAAAGATTTAAATGCAGGTCTTGGTTTAATTTGGAACTGATTGCTCATTAATCTTTGGAATAGGTATGCAAGCTGTCTTCCAAATGAAGGGGAGGCTGTTGGCTGCTTACCCTAAACCCCACTGTGCTGTTTTCAATTTGTTTTTCCGTATGATATTTAGTCTTTCATTCAGTGTTTAATACTAAACATTAATGGGGAAATATTGCTTAATGAGCTGTTGTGTTGGGCAGAATGCAGTGAAACACGCCTCCTTTGCAAGAGCTTGCCAGCTTGTGCCAGAATTTAGATAGTGTCATTAATCATGAAACATTTCATTCTCCTCTCTCCTAGAAGACAAGGGTTTCCTGATGTTATGGAAACAGGCCCTTTTAGAACTAGGTATGAATTAAGACATAGGATGCCTAAGTACAAGACATCATATGGTTCAATTACTGTGAGGCAAATATCCCATTTACGGTGCAGAGTGCTTCTGTTGTGGATTTTATTAAACCTAAAGAATAGAATCCAGAGTTAAAAATGTATCCTGCAAATGCATAGGATTTGAAGATTCTGCCATTGGACAAGATCAGCTAAATAATCAGATCTCTGATAGATCAATTCTAAAGGTAATGAGCATTAAAATTGGCTTGGCTGGTCCCACGCAGCCAGCTTCGCATCACAGGTTTTTATGTGGCTTTGTACCTGCAAGGTGATCTGCAGGACGGCTGCAGGAGAAGGGTGCAGTGCACAGTCCTTGGAAGTTTCTGCCTCGATATTATCTCCCACATACTGTTAGGACAAAAATTAAATGCATTCAGTTCATGTTCATATTACTGATCATTTTTTGTTCTATTAACAGAAAAGAAGACCTAAGGAATTTCAGGACAATTCTAAATTCCAGATTAAATGGAAGAGAGGGGAAAAAATCATGCTGTACATATTTAATAGAAATTTGGGGAATTCTGTTGTCACTACATTTTGTTATATAGTACTTAGTTTGAGACATTAAAGAAAAAAGATGGCAAAAATAAATAATAGTATTGAGGTTTAGGAAAGGACATGAAGAGGTCTAAAGCCACCAAAAGCCCTGAAGCTCACTGTGTGTTCAGAGTCCCAGTGCTTCCTCCGTCATCCCTAATAGTCAGGAGGGGACAAGGCCTCCTTGCTTTTTTGTCATGAACCTATTTGGATTGCTACTTTGGCAGCAAAGGACAATCTGAGTAATAGGAAATATGCGTCAATCAAAAAAGGTTTATTTAGTGTCATCTGTTGTCAGTAAAATGTGGAAGTGTAGATTCTGTTTTAATAGGACTGCCACTGGTCATTCAAAAGAGAAGCCGAGAATCTGCAATCCCTAGTCATCCTGGTTTTCCTGACGATTTTCCAGTGGTCTCAAGCTGCTTTGGCCTGCAAAACCAAAAACAAAAAAAAATTTTAACACAGCTTATATAATTGAGGATGTTATTGTGTTGAGCATGTGTTAATAAAAAGACTTTTTAGTCATATCAGGATCATAACCTGTTGTGGGAAAGGGGACTGGCTTGTGTTTTCTGTTTCTCTCACAATGTATAGCAAAGACATGAAGATGTGAGGCTCACACTCTAAGAGGATTCATAGGCTAATGAAATCTAGGGCCAAAAAAACCTTGGGGAGTCTCTAGACTAACTCATTTCTGTTTTTCAGATATGGAAATTAATACTCAGAAGCTCTAAGTGTTCACCAAAGGACACACTGCTGATTAAAAACAGGCCTTCGATTATAATGTGTTCCTCTGACTCTTCCTCGGGTGATGGTCAGGTTGGTCTCACACAGCGTTTGCCCCAATCATCACCAGTAGTGCACGTGACCCAGTTAGTGACGAGTCCACCTTCATCGACATAACCAAACATACTGGTTGGCTATAATAATAAGCCGTCTCTCAGAGAGGACTTCCTAAGTACCTGCTTTTTGTTGGGATTTACATATATTAACTTACTTAAACCTTACCCACTCCTAAGGGGAATGCACTATTGTCACACCTTTTTCACAATAGGATACCTAAGCACTGACAGCAGAAATAACCCATCCAAGTCCACCACGCTCTTGTGCTCAGCCAGCTTTCCCAACACGAACCATCATTTCCTAGTCATTGGGTCCTAAAAGGTTCTGCCTCAAAACTACCTTCAGAAGCAGACCATTCTCCATGAACCCTGAGGAAATGATAATGTTGTGTCTGGATCACCAGACAAGGTTTTCCTTATTTAAAGTGGTTTCAGTTCAGAGATTTAGTTGTTCTGTGTATCCTCGAGCCTTTGTGGGCACCACGGTATTGTTCTGATGAGGCAGTTTGCCCAGATTTCAAATTATGGGTTAGGGTTTTGGTTCCTCCTAATCCTAAAAGCTTGAAGATTCCTTCTAAAAATATATTGGCCTCCCCTTGCATTCCTTTGCTCCTCCTACCAACAGCAATGCAGACAGAATTTTGGAGTATGATATGGCAAGACAAAATTGTTTTTTCTCCCATCTCTCTCACTTGTATTTGAAGTAAATTTACATTGCCTTTATGTTTATATAACTTGCAATCCCCAGGTGCTTCCTGACAGAGCAGATACCTACTTTGAGGTGACTATCTTTCGAACTCTAAATGACAAATAGACTAACATCAATTTTGAATCAACTTAAGTGTATTATTTCAATTCTACTTAAAGCCCCAGTCTTGTACATATAAATGTGCATTTTCATAAGTGTAATTAATATTTAATATTAGATTAGATAATATTTAAGTAGATAAGATAACATTCAATTAGATTAATATTTAAATCTAGTGTTTATGTGGGAGAGGGTGTTGCCCACTCAGGGTCAAGCATCAGCTATTACTTCTACATTTTACTGTTAAAACTCTTTAAAGTATTGCTCTATTGTGACTTGCTTTCATGATATAGGAAAATAAGATTGGATGAAATATGCCAATTTATTTTGTTGAGAATAATATATCCCATAATGTAGAACATATCTATTCATATGTCCCTTCATTTGTATATTCATGCACTCATACCTCATTTTTGGTCATGCTTACTTCTAAATGGTTTTATTGTGGAGAAAAGGTTTTTAAAAATTGAAAAAATATTAAAAGGAACAAAAACGAAGAGTTCTGTATTGAAAGTGTGGAGTGCAGAAGTATGGAGAGTATGACAAGGCTGGAAATTTAAGATTAGCTGCTAAAATTGAGCCTTAATATTAGTTCTGGGTTTCCGGAAGGCCAGTTTTTAAAAGGAAGGTCAATGGATTGGGTGGCTGTCATCATTTAATAAAGGGAAACACCGCAGTTCATTAGGAAATGCACACTTTCCTTTAATGTTGAATTCTGGGAGGAATTTCATATGAGCTTTTAAGAGAGTCTTTAAAGAGCACAGCGGATGTTGTCCTTGATGGCATTTTTTAAAAATTACAGAGACTTCTAAGAATGACTGTCTCATTCCAAAAGCTAAAAGCATAATTATCGTCAAAGGTCCACAGAGCCATCTTTAATCCCACAATCATGCAGCCCAGATACGTAGTGCTCTGCTGATCTCACTAGATAAAGGGATCAAGCTCAGAGAAAATGTGGTTTGTATCATAATTGGATTTCTTGCTCTACAGTGATTTAATAAATCAATTAGGTATCAAGTGTTCAATATGTCCCCTGAGCCGAGTCAGGTAGTTTAAGGTCATACTGAAAATATAAGTTTTTAACAATTATTCTTAATCTCAAATAGATTGCATTTTAGTTCAAAAAATAAACTTACTTAAAGGACACTGGAAATATACAGCTAAATTATATTTTCTGTGTTCTATTCTGCATTACACACAGCTTGCCGGGTGTTGGCAAACTTTTTCTGTAAAGGCATAGATGGCAAAGGTTTCAGACTTTGCTGGACGTACAAGGCTTCTGTGGCAGCTGCTAGCTCCTGCCAGTGTAGCAGGAAAGCAGCCACAGACAATGCTAAATCAGGATCTGGTCAGCTGGCAGCAGTTTCTCTACCTCCGTTGTAGAAAATGCTATTTAACTGCATTCCAAACAATGGAACATTGACCACAGATACCTTAATATTTTCAGGGAAGAAAGATTCGTAAGTAAGGAGATAGTTGCCAAAGGCTTCAATAAGGAAGGTAAATTTGAACATGTCTTGAGTAGATAAAATGACAAATGCACACACAGAGCATGTGTGTGTGTGGATAGTTCTAGGAGGGTGGCAACTTGTCACCTTCTTTTTATTATTTTACGCACTTTTAGGTGTGTAACCAAATAGCTGAAGGCAGGGAATTGGACAGTCTCTGAAAAATAACTAGATTGCATATTCAAACTACTGAATTGCTCACAAAGAATATGGAAAAATGATAAGCCATGCAATAATGTCTCACTTCCTTTATAAGCGTTTTTTGAAGAAGGTTCTTAATTTCACAAATGTGTTTGTAACTGAATGTAGATCCGTCTGTTTGCTGCTCTGAAAGTCGATCCTTGAGCGGCAGGTGCTGATGTAAAGGAAGATGGGGACTCATGTCTCAAAGCCCACCCCCACATCTCAGTGGAGGCAGAAGTTTTTATAAGGAGGGAAAGGGGAACAGAACAAAGAGAGCAAGGGAGGGGGTTGAAATTCTCTATGTGCTGATGAGCACAGACCATTCCCACAAGGCAAGTGATTGCCCGGTGTGTGTCGTCCTGGCCGTCATCTTGGCTTCACATTACCCTGGTTCCATTGTTGAAGGTCATCAGATTTCCCAGAGCTGGGATGCCTGAAGGTCAGAGTCTTTTATCTTTTGAAGTTAGTTCCTGGGATTGTTATAACAAACACGCTGTTTATCTACAAGCTACATAGTAGTCAGAGTCAGCAGTTACAGAAACTGTGTGAAAAGAATGGCAGGATGGATTACAATTCCCCACTGTTACAACTCCCACTGTTACATGTCAAAGTGCTTTTTTAAATTAGAGCGCAGGTATCAAAGTTTTATAATACCAATCTGAATTTTTTGTTTTTACAGAGCACTAAACAATAACAAAAAGAGAAGCAAATTTTTCAGTATTATTATTGATGGTATTAGTGCTATTCAGTAGTCCTCTTGGCTTTACTTTAAGCACTATTAACAATTAAACCATCTTAAACTACTGGATGCATGTTTGTTTTAATATTTTTGCAAGTTGTGTCCATTGGATACAATATATATTCTCTAAACATTTGCTTCATAAAGTTAATGCATACTTTTTATCTATTATACTGAGAAAAAATAAAAGTGCATACAATTATTACAGTATTTTAGGTTGATGAAAGTTAATAAGGAAAATAAAATTGTATGGGCCAATATTTTTTAAGTTAAGGTATTTTCTAATTATATTCAGAAGAAATTCTGCAATAATGTTTTCAACAAGAGCAAAACAGGAAGGTACGGGAGACAAATGTTCCACTGTAACCTTGTAAATGTAGTAATTGTTGTCTTTTGTATGTAAACACAAAAAACAATACAGGTTTCTCAAAAGTGTAACTGATTTTAAGGCTAAATCAATGACAATCTGACACACTCTATAGATTTAATATATATGAATTTTTATACACACAGAAAGGTAATCACTTCTTTTGAATCTTGATTATTTGTATTCTCAAAGAAACTAAAAAGCAACAAATTTATGTTTGAGAAACATGTGCATAGAATGCTTCTACATGGCCCACAATTTTCTATCAATTTTATCTCTCACGTGTTTTTGCTAATATTTTCGATCTTTTTAATTATGAAAGATTTCCAATATAGAGAAAAAAATGCCTATGTACTCACTCCCTAAACTTAGCAGATGTTAACACTTTTCTCTTTTTTGCTTCTTGTTGCTTAATTTTTTATGAAGGAAATAAAACATTACAGATACATAGTCTCCTTTTTCTGCCGGCCTATCATTTGTATGCATGATTTTAGTTTTTTTCTACATAGTTATGTATTCCCAAAACAGTATATAATAACTATTTTCTTATTTGGAATTCACCTAGATAATATAATGTATTTATCCTCTTGCAACTTTTATTTAAAAGTCAGATTATTTTAGGAATATTTTAATAAGAAATTTGATTAGCTGAACTGATTAAAATACAGTTACTAAATATATCAGTAGTAATTCTAATTGGTTGACTAATAATATTGAATTTGTTTAAACATCAATCATATTTTGATTTATTTAATTTTAATTGTTGTTCAGGTACAGCTGTGCTGCCGTTTCCCCCCATTGTTCTCCCCTACCTCCCCAGCCCCCCTCCCGCAGTCAGTCCCCCACCATTGTCCATGCCCATGAGCCCTCCGTCTGTGTGCCATTGTTTGTCCCTTCCCCTTCTTTCACCCACTGTGCCCCACTCCACTCCCCTCTGGTTACTTTCAGTTTGTTCTTTATTTCCATGTCTCTGGTTCTGTTTTGCTCATTTGTTTGTTTTGTTGATTATGTTCCACTTACAGGTGAGATTATATGGTATCACATTTTGATTTCTTAATGAAATGTGATATATTACATTCATTTGATCAAAGCAATATTAATATGAATCCCTTAGTAACACATATAAATAGAGTTTATTTATTTATAACTTCATTTTTATTGTTTATATTATTACAGATGTCCTCATTTTCCCCTCCTTTGCCCACCTCCCTGCCACCTCCCCCCACAACAGGTGCCCCCCCCTCCCTCTGGCATCCCCACACTGTTGTCTGTGTCTATGGGTTATGCATATATGCTCTCTGGCTAATTCCTTCACCTTCTTTTATCCAGTTGTGTCCAACCTCCTGCCCTCTGACAGCTGTCAGTCTGTTCCATGTTTTCATTTGTTTATATAAAACTGGACACAATGCAGTATCACGAGGAAAATTCCTCACAAATCATCTGAATCTTTTGTCCTTTATTCAGTAACTGCACTGTTCATTTTGGAGTGATATTACTAAAGCACCAGGGATGAGATTGGTAGCTCTCTCACAACACTTGCAGAATTCCAGGTATAATCAGGGAACTAATATGGTTTTATGGTGATGAAAACAATGTACTTGTAAAACAGAACAGAAATAAGTACATATTTGGGCCCTGGATTTAAACTGAGACAAATGTCTCTGTATGAAATGGACTATTATGGGTTTATCTTCAATTCTTTTCAGAAATACACTGCAGTAGACCAGTGGACCAGATAATCACATATAGTTGAAAGTGTGAACGATGCGGTGTAGCCATTCATTGCTTTTACATTATGTAGCAGGCAGAAAATTGGTAAGAATTCAAAATGCCAGTAAATAGCAACCTTTTCTGAATAGAGGTTTCCAGAATGCTTACTAAATAAGACAATGGAAGCTTGCTGAATCAACTGGCTTTCTCATGTCAGCCACAAAAGAACACCTGAAGAATAAATTCTTTCTGCATTGAATTCCTGAATTCTGTATAATATGCTTTAAAAATTTTAATGTAAATGTTCCCTGGGGCATTTACTATCTAGACCTGTTTTGCATCTCTCTCTTCTTTTTGTATGTACTTCATTTTCCCATTCATTAATTTGTACACTGAAAGATTTATTCTTTAGATCCACGGCCATTCTCTGTCTACATGTAAGTGAATGTCCCTGAACCACGTTTCAAACCCACAACTAAATGAGCTTTACATTGTACAGACTAGGTCTAGGTCTTTGAACAAGGTGAGTGTCCCAATAAGTGTAGCTAACTAAAGTAAAAAAAAAAAAAAAAGGATTTTTTGAATCACATTAGGGAGTTAGGATATGCCAGGCAGCAATGTCATGTAAAATAAATTTGAGAACTTTTATTAAGTATACAGTACTCTGTATACCTAATCAAACTTAATTTACCCAGAACTATTAAACTAGGTTTGCAAATATACAGTCCATATTTTCAAACAGATAAATCTCCATTCAGTCTAAACCTACCTAGTGATTTTTAGCTGCTTATTTTACTTCTTAATATGTGGATCTGGTCTCAGGGTCACAGAACAAAATTTACCCGAGAGCTGTTGAATCAGCTAAAACAGAAGTGCCGCGTCAAAGCTCCTTGCGCAGTTACTACTTGTCACTGCCAGGAAATAGCTTTTTGAAAAGGAGTTCTTAAATTTAATCTTCATTTAATTGAATTAAACACACATATCTGACAAGAGAGTTAGAAAAAAAAAAGTTACCTGATTGCCAAACTGTTAAAAAAATGAATTGGCCAGTCCTTTTGAGGGAAAAATATCTCGACTTCAACTTATTTCAAGGACATAGGGCATTTTTTTTAAAGTTAAGAAAGGTTACACATTTTTATTCTGTCAGCCATTCTATTGTTTTCATTAAACACTGAAGAATGAAAGACCATGAGAATATTCAGCTGTACCTGATAAGATTTTTTTCTTTAAAGATGACCCAACCTTTGGGAGATGATTTATGAAATCATGGTTTTCATTATTGGACTTGGTGCTGACTGTGTTGTTTTTGATTGATGGGCCTATAGTTTTTGTCTTCTTTTGTCTTCAGTAGGGAACAAGGGCATAAGAACACCGCTAGTGGATGGATGAAATTATGTAAAAGGTGGCAATATATTGGGGGACGTAGTTTGAAGGAAAGGTAAAGAAAAGCTCTCCGATATCTTAGACACATCACAAAGTATGAACTTTGTTTTATGTTTTAAAAATAGATTATTATTTTAACCGAAGTTTATATCATCTATGGCAGACAGTTTGTGAAAGTTTTCATTTGCTGTTGATGAAAATAATAGTAAAATGTGAGCAAAAGGGCATTTCATTCACCCTGGCATATAAAATGTTCTCACTGATGGAGAAGGACATCTGCTGTTTTACAGAAAACAGAAAATATACTTGCCTGCTTTTATGGTATATAGAAGAAAGTGTCTTTTGTGCTGGAGTTCATAGCTCTGCAGTTGAAATTGCAGGGAATTCCTCACTGCATAAGCAATATTCACTATGAAATTTTTTTTCTATTTTTTAAATCTAAAGGCTGCGTATTTGTGTGTTTTCTCTCTATGACTTCTTGTAATAATATAGGCAAGCCTAAACATTGATGAGGATAGACTTCCACTACAGAGCCTGGGCATAAAGAATCTGTAAATATTGATGAGGCCCAGCCAGGGCTACAGAGAGTGAGAAACATCTTTCTTTTCCTTTGAAATATTTCTTAGTTGCTCTTAGAGCCTATTCTGATTTAATATTTTGTTCATTTCATTTGCTTTGTGAAAGGGAACATTTAAAAAAAGGTTTAAAAGCCAAGTATATTTTATAAAGTACAAGTATATATATATTTGATACAATCTATTTATTAATGATTAATAACTGTTTTCTTTTAAATGTGCATATTGTATGCATATAATTCTTAATGTATCCATACATATCTATTTGTTGGGTAGTTTAAATTGTTTTATATGTTTTTGTAAATGTTCATTAGAAAATTAGGCAAGCCTGGATACAGGCTTAAATATTATGAGAGTTGTGGGACCCTCCTTAAGAAAGGAATATAAAATTGTGAATAAGGACATTATTTAAGGAAGTAAATATTAATTAGGATGAGACCTGTACAAGTGAGAATCCCTAAAAGTTAAGCTCCATAACTTCACAGTAAACCTGTCTGCATTCCATTTTCAAAATGGAATGGAGTAAAAACAAAATATCCAGGATAGGTAAAATAGATTAGTTATGATGACCTAACCACTCTACACAGCCTCCACCGCCCCCTCATCACCATCAGCCCCATCATCATCATCATTTACTGAGCACTTAAAGCACGGCAGGTACTGTGTGATCCCTCTGTGTTGTATTCCTGGAGGCGTGTGTGATCTTCTGATCTGCATTTTAAAGATGAGGCAATTAATACTCAAAAAGGTTAAATCATATGCCTCAGAGCATGCAAGCTAGTAAATGGGGGAATGCAAATTTCTATTCACATTTACAGGGGTTTCAAGTCAATGAAGTTAAATAGGATGCTATCACATACTGTATATTTACAATGAAAATCAACTACAATGCAAAGCTAATGCAGACATTTTCATGTCTATTCAGGAAAATACTCAAATGTATGGTGATTATGTATTTCATAAATACTTAGGAATTTCACTGTGACAGGTTTAATATCAGAATTTTCCTGGATATTAATCCCGAGGAACACTGAAACATCAAAGCTCATCACAATTTCAGGCTTCATTGACACCATTTACCCTGCGTGTTTATTGAAAGAGTTGTTTTCCTTAACGAGCAATGGAAACAGTGCTGCAATGAATGGTTTGGTTTTCAAATTGTACCTTTGTTTATAGTTATGACAAACTTAGCAGCGAATTGATGAGCATGTCACATGTCACCGTAAAGCTCTATTTTGCGTATATTTTATACCCTTAAAAATTCAAACATTATTCTGTAAATACAGGATGTATCATAAGATGTTAACAAAATGTTTTTACAGTCAAAATGTATTAATACAATTCAAGTCTTGACTGCTTTATAAATAGAAAACAGAAACATAAATTATTAAGTTCTGAGCAGCCAGTAGTGCATTTATTTTTAAAATGAGATACACTAAAAATGCACAATACTGAATAGTTTGATCCAACAAAATTTGTTTATTGACAGTACAGAAATAATGACGTATATTGAAAACTCATAATTCAGTGTAATGGTTAGGTCTGGCTCCAACCACTAATAAACCTGAAAGATACTTCGAAACAGAGCTTTTCAAAATTTTCTTCTGAACTTTGCTCAGGTGAAAAGAGTGAACAATTAAAATGAGGGGAGAGGACCTGCAAATTCAGATCAAGTTTATATACATTAGTAATTTCCTTACCTTGTAAGTGAATTCAAAAACTTAATTTTATCTCATAATATATTCATGTTATTTTCCTGGAAAAATGTTTTAAGTGCATAGCTGAATTGCATTTTTGTTTCCAAATCTTCATGTAAAATGTAAGTGCCAAGAAGATATTACTGGGCTCTGTGTGAATTGCCAAAGCAAAATTTGCCCTGGCCACAATTAATCAGTCAAAGGAGACTTTATTTAATAGAGACAGACTCACAGAGAGAGAGCAGGTTGGCAGCTCTTGGGAAGATGAGGGGGTGGAGAGACTGTGCAGAAAAGACGAGGAACTAGTGGACAAAAACCGCAGTGTGGTGATTGTGGGAGAAGAGGGGTGGGTGGAGGTGGAAGAGGGCATATGGGAGATAACTGCTAATGGAAAAAAGTACAATGAACAGTGAACCATTAAAAAAGACTATTATAACAAAGGAGAGAAAATGAACTGCTAAAATTAAGGGTGAGTAAATTTTTAAGCACTGAAGTGAGCTAAAGAAAAAGTACTGAGGAACATTGTAGGAAGAGGTTGATCAATGTCATGTGTCAAGATGATTTAGTTTTCCAGAGCTTGCAATTTTTTTAAATGTTTTCCTTTGATTAGGCCATCTTTGCTAATTGCTGCTCATCCAAAAATTTAGGCTCCTAAGGCTCCCACAGAGACTGGAAGCTAGGGAGGCTAGTTCCTTCATTGTTTACATTTCAAAGAGATGGTTCCCAGGTCCTTAAGAAAGACAAATCTTGGGTTGTAAAACTAACAAGAAGCTGGAAGAAGATTCATAACCATTTCACAGAAGCAAAAAAAAAAAAAGAATTCACAATTTCAAATTTTCCACAGTGCTCTAAAAAAAGGTAGTTCAAAGGTCTAGAGTCAGGAAGAAATCGGTCTAGAATTTTGTCAAGCTGAGGAGAACTTGGAGCTCAGTCACAGTACAAATATAATCCAGTTTGAGAATCTACTGGCTTTATTGCCAGTGGAAGTAGGGCTGTTTCACGAGATCCTGAGGAAAGCATTTTATGGACCCACACACGGTGGTGTGACAAGATTTATTCAGGTGGACATAGATGGCTGCCCCTGTGTCATCTCCACTAGTCACACTGTGGACAAACTCAAACTGTGTCTTCGGCAAGAACAAAACAAAGACCAGTGCCCAGGTTTTCTGTCTCATGTTAAAGCTTAGTCCATCCCAGCCTTTCTCATTATCCAGCTAGTTTAGCTTGTATTCCTGTCTCCAATTCATTGCTGTGCTGTGGTATCCAGACTTCTGCCTGGAGCCTGCATTTGGAGTCCGTGCAGCCATTGGGCCCATGGCTACTAGGGCCACGTGGTTATGGAATGTGGGTCACTGAGACAGAGCTCATCTTTTCCACTGAGATTATACGATCTTGGGCTTGAGAAAAACCTGAGGTTTTTCAAAATAACCAGTCAACTACCCAAGCTTTTGAGGGTTTCCAGTGGGTCCACTCCCTAGCCAATTGATGCCTTTCTCAAGTTAGACTCACAGGCCTCTATGGTCAAGCCCATCTCCCTGCACCACTAGGACTTGGATTTTGCATGTGTTTACCTCCCTCTATTCCCCTCAATGATCCAGTATGGCAGGAGGGCTGTTGATCTTGGGCAGGGCAATGCCTGATCCTCTGGAATGTGTAAAGCTGTAGCTTCCTGGTGAAATAATAATGTCTGATTCCCTTTGCATCCTTCCTTTATTAATATCTAGCTAACAACCTATGCTAATAGTTTCTTTTTGTCTACTATGATGTACCTCCACCCATTTTATACCTAATATTATGTAACAATCTTTTTCAACAGCTACATTTATAAGTACTTTTTATATGCTAAGCAGAATTCAAAACCCATTATATTCCCTATCTCATTCAATCCTCACAACATTTTGAAAAGTCTATCTCATTATCACAATTTACGTACAAGGGAAGAGAAGTTTAAAGGGCTAAAAAGTAAGCATCTGGGCTTTGAACCAAGGTCTTTCTGACTTTAAATAGCGGTAACACTGTATTACTTTCTAAAGAATTTCTCAAAAGAGAATAACTTTCAGCTTCTTATTGCAAACATAAGCATGTGTTCATGAAACAGATTGGATAGTATGATATCTATTACTTAGTCTTGCTATACTATGTAGGATAGTGGAAATAAATAAGACAGTCACCCATTAGGCTAATATGATGAATGATCCTGAGATTTGGTATTTGGTGTGAGCTCTTTGTGACTATCCAGGGGGTTCCAAGACTCCCTGTCTAATGAAGTCATAGTGTTCTGTAATGTTGCTTATTTGACTGCAAAGTTCTATATTTCAAACTAGGTGCTACTCTTCCATACTGTGATTACCAGTGAGCAAAAGAAAAGTGAAGACTACAATGTCTGTTACCTGACAACATAGGTTCTAATGAAATGTTTTGTTAGTGAAAGACTCCTGGAAAAAAAAAAAGAGAAAGCTAATATATTTTTGACAGACATGCAGAGTCAGTTTTAGGACATGGGGACACCCAGGCCTTCGGCCTGCAGGTGGTGTACAGAGCAATATATTTTTCCTCTGAGGATGTGGCTGTGAGACCAGGATGGTGTCAGGTAACCTATTAAGTTTCCTGAAAGTGAGAAGTGATTTTGGTGTGCTCTAAGGATCATTTACTGCTCTATGATTCAAAGCCTTTCTTGTTGAGAACGATGGCCTTTGTTTTCAGAACGGAAGATAAAGAAGCTTTTTCCAGATTCGCCTATACTCATATGACAATAGATTCTCTGTACCAAAGGTTCATGACTCTGTTTTTAAAATTACTTGGAGACTTTCTAAAAGTACAACTACCTAAATACCTCTCTACATATTCTTACTCAGTTGAGTTGGGTGGAGTTTGGGATTTAGTAATCTTTGAAATCTTCCCAGGTAATGCTAATACTTAGGCAGAGTTAAGATCCACTGCTGTAAATTTTAATAGTTTATGGTAAATCAAATAAACAAATCAAACATTAATCCATCTACATCAGGTCAGGGATATAAGGATGTGGCTAGCAGTCTGTCATTTCTATGTGAAAATGCATAGTCTTATAGACATTCCAAGTATTGTTAAAAGCAAATCATATCATCAAATATTATGTTTCTTCCTAGAAGCAGAGACTACATATTACTCCTTCAGAGAAGCAGCACAGTTTAAAGGAAAGAGCTTTTGACTAGTTTTCCAAAGAATTGGGAGTATTCTCCCAAACCTGTCACAAATAGACTACAAGGACTGCATCAGCCTATTAACACACCGGACCTCAATCTTTTCCCCCTAAATATAGTCTTCCCTTTTTGATCTTGTAATATAGGCTTTATTTCCCAACAATTCAAGTTAGGTATTATTAACCCCATTTTAAGATGACTAAGTTACAGTAAAAATTGTTGGTGGTAATTTGCCCAAGATTGTACCTTAAGTAAGAAGTAGAGACAATTTCAAGTCCATTTAGCATCAGTGTGGAAGGTTAAGGTTAATTTACAAAAAACAAACAAACAAACAAAAAACAAAGAAACAAAGAAACAAAAAAACTTCTTTAGCTTATTTAAATAAAAAGGCTTGTTTATACATTCAGTGAATGAACTGGAGGGGCAGGCTCTAGGCTTGGCCTCCTACAATGATCCCCAGTGCCCAGAGTCTTGCTCTGGTCTTGTCCCTGGACTGGGAAATCTCCTGCTGGCTTGGTGAGGATCACTAAATAACAGTTGCTGCCAGAGACATGCTGTTAGAATCCATACCAGTGAAACTGATTCATGGCACTTCTGTCCTTCCCTTAACTCAGTTCTAAATATAAATCTAACTAGAGTACATCTTATTGGTGAAAAAACCATAAATTTAACACTGACTGTGGTTGCAAAGGTATCTGGGAAATGTAGTTTTACCTTTCCAGTTTCCCCAGTATTGAGAGGTACACAAGAATATCTAATGTATACCCTTCACCACAAATGCTGTCTTTACTGTTTATGTTTATAATATGTTCCTGTTCTGATTGTTAAGCAAGATGTGTGAGGAGTGTCTACAATAGCAGGTCATTTTCAAATGCAAATTATCATTATTAAAGGGTACAAATGATAGGTAGCATGCATTTATACCTACATTTATTTAGAAGCTACCATGTCTCAAAAACTATATTAAATGCTTTATATCAAATAATTTCTTTGATCTTCATAGTAACTGTATGACAAACTGAGGCACAGAGGTTAAATAGCTGTCACAAGGAACACAAAACAGAGCTAGGTTTGAACCCATTCAATCTGCATACCTGGCATTGTGTAATCCTCTGTCTTGGTGGCAGACATGGACACAATTATACTTCCATCGGATACTGCGATGCCTTACAACTTGATTAATGCTAGAACATGACACATACAAAAAATGAAGCAATAAACAACACCCACAAACCCACACATTCAGGTTTCCTGACAAAGGAGATAAATGGAGTAGGCCCATAACAATAGAGGGGTTGTAGAAGGGAGATGGAAAATCCAATTCTCCCCCCATGTAAAGTTCAAAATAAATTATTGCTTTAGGATTTGTCCACCTATGATACCCATTCTGAATTTTGGCTGCATGAAAATGAAGAAAAATGTGTTTCAAATTAAATACATTTTGCCTTAAGGAGCTTCAGACAGTTTGAACTTGAAATGCAGCCTGTGAATGAATATTTAATTTCACTTTCCTTATAAGTGAAGTTGAATCACTTTTGCAAGTCTGAGGGTGACAGTTTCAAATTTCAGCTCAGGCAGGCAATCAACAGAGAATAATATTACAGCAGGAGAAAAAGTTGGTGATTCAGTAATGACATTTTAATGTTATAGCACAGAGTATTGCTATAGAAATCTGCAATCCCCTGTGATAGCTTTCTGTTGACTTAACAATCAATACCATCATAACAATAAAAATATGCAAGTCCCTAGCTGTAGGCGATGCCTAAGAATGCGAACTTGTCCATCATTTGTTACAACCTCCCAGGTTTCCCTACACAACAAAGAATTTTCCATGCATTTAATCTCGTGTTATAAAGCAAGGTATAGACCTTTAAAGATATTGAAAAAGCATTTCTTCCTTTTGGCTATTTACTAAAGCAAATGCAGTTTTACAGAACACCTTTCTCAGCTTCTAAAACTAGCGTTTTTTACTGAAACAGTTTCAAATGCAGTAGACGGTGTCTTTTCATCATTAAGCATTTATTAACCTTTCTCGTTGTGTGGCTCCACAATCAGGATTTAAAACAGACGTGGTTTCTGTCCATTAGAACAGAGTGGCCTCTGACCTGCTCAGTAACCACAGAGCGGACTTCTGCCCACTCGCTGTCTGTACTTACTGACTTAAAGAATAATGGCTAGCACAGACTTACTTTTTTCTACTAATGCTATTTATAAATTGATCTTCTTTCTTATTCTGATCCAGCAGCATTTGCTTGTTTCTGACATGTTTTTCTGTTTCCAGGGGATCTTGAAATGGACTAATATTCTGTCTGCCTTCCAGGGTGGGATGAAAGAATGAGAAATACCAGGAGTTTATAGCTTTTTAAACTTTGGGTTAAGGGAAAATGATCATAGAATTTTTTCAGGCTTCTATTTAGAAGTAATTTGACTATAAAAAAGTGGGAAGATATAGGTGCATAAAAATATGAATATTGTATAGTTCCCCCCTCAAATATTTCTCTACATTATTTGTTCAGTTCAAACTATTCACAGAGAATATCTGTAGGCCAAAATGGGGAAGACATAAGCATGTTGTCTACACAGAATCTCAAGAGGGAGAAAAGTAAGGAACTATAAAACCATGGTTAGGACACTCTGCTCCACATATGTGCAGATACTGTATGGAGAGGTACTGATCACTTTCTTGCCCTAGTAAATGCATCTCATGAAGAATAGTCCATGGTTCTGCCTCCACAGTGATAACCAATTTTCACAGTCTCTGTGCTCAGAAACCTTCAGTCTAGTGCAGTTATACTAATGAATCATTTACAAACAAGCCACCCAAACCTTAGGTTTAAGGTTATAACCATTTTCTTTCTGTGGGTTGCTTAGATAATATTCTATAGGGCTAAGCCAGGCTTGCTCTTGGCACTGCAGTCAGTGGAAGCCAGCTAGACTGGTGGTCTCTCATGCACTCACTCACTCATATGGCCAGCCCATTCTTTGAAGGAAGAAGCTGAAAAAAAGTATGGACTTATGACTATAAAAGGATTTAATATTAAATAACATAATTACAAATACTAAGAAGTGTTTTGAAGGAACTAAACCTAGTCGTGAGATAGAGGTGGGTCAGGCCTAAAAGGAAGGTGGACCAGCCAAGGCATAACAAGGAGATATCAATCTGCTACCTGAAAGAAAAAAGAATCAGCCAGTAGGCACAATGGCTTCTCTTGGAGAGGCACGGAAAAAAAGGGGATTTGCAGAGCGGAGATGAGAGGTCAGTGTGTCTGAGGAATACTAAGATATGAAGCAAGAGGCTTGAAGTAAAGTTGGATTTGTGTTAGGAGTCATTCTGAGTAGTGGGCTCTGTAGACTGTGGTTCCAAGTTCTGAACTTCTGCTTTGGCAGTCGTCACAAATTATCTGTCTCTTCTGTTGGTTTTTGTAGTTTTTTTAGTGTTGTGATGATATCCCAGATCTCTTTATTTAACAAGGTCCTACATAATTTTTAAACACAAAGGGTGATCAAGAAATATGAGCTGAGTGAAACTGGTAGGGGAAGAGATAATAAAAAATTTGGAAATATATTTAAAGCAGTCATTTAAAGTTGTACATTATTTATGTTTTATGATTTTGGATCTTAAAATATGATAATCATCTCTTTTGTAAAGATAAGGAAAACAAAGAAGCTTAAATAAATCAATTTTCTTGCTCAAATTCAACCAGAAATTATTAGTGAATCTAATTTTCCTTATCAAACACTACATCTTTTTTCATGCTTTCTTTTTGTAAAAGAATAAAAAATGATACTATATTAGTTAAATAGTTAAAAATAAACAATGACATTTTTGGAAATAATATTTCTAAAGTATCATTTAGGTATACAATGAAAAAGAATAATTTGGTAATTTGGTAAAATGCAGATTTTTACTACATCAAAAAATTCCCAAGGGGACTCTGGGAACACACATTTTTTTTTAAAGATTTAATTTATTTTCTTTAGAAAAAGGGAAATGGAGGGAGAAAGAGAGGGAGAGAAATATCAATGTGTAATTGCCTCTTGCGCTCCCCCTACCCGGGACCTTGCTTGCAACCCTGGCATGTGCCTTGACTTGGAATCATACAAGAGATCCTTTGGTTCACAGGCTGTTGCTCAATCCACTGAGCCACACCAGCCAGGGCCCAGGAACACAAATTTTTATCTTCTCTCCCAAAACACTGATATACCATATTTTGGAAAAACAATGTCTCCATGCTCTTCAAAAGGTAAAGACATTTATTCTGAAAATTTATGGCAAATAAATTATTCCAATGCTTAAGAATTAAATAACATTGAAGATCAAACACAAATTTACAAAGGTAAATTAACAAGTTGTAGTATAATTCCAAATTGTAGATGATATGCATTCCTGTGGAAATAATTGACTAGTTCTCATTTATTTTTTAATTTATTAAATTTATTTTATTAAATTCATATAACATTAATTTAATACTATCACATAAGTTTCACGTATACAATTTTATGATACAGAATATGTGTACTTCATTTTGTACCCATCACCCAAAGTCAAATCATCCTCCCTCACCATATGTTTGGGCCCCTCTGCTCTTTACCTCTCCCACCCCTGCCCTCTGATAACCACCACAATTTTGTCTGTGTTTATGAGTTTCCATTTTAAAGCCTACATGTGAGTGAAATCATATGGTTCTTAGCTTTTTCTGACTGACTTATTTTGCTCAGTATGGCATTCTCAAGGTCCATCCGTGTTTTCAGAAATTGAAGTATTTTTGTATTTTTTATGGCTGAGTAGTATTCCATTGGATATATGTACCACATCTTTATCCAATGCTTCATCATAGGGCACTTTGGTTGTCTCCACATCTTGGCCACCATGAATAATGCTGCAGTGAACATTGGGGTGCATCTATTTTGTGAATAAATGTTTTCAAGTTTTTGGATAGAACCCAAGAAGAGGGATTGCTGTGCCATATGGAAACTCTACTTTTAATGTTTTTGAAGAACTGTACCACTGTTTTCCATAGCAGCTGTACCGGTTTGCATTTCCACCAGGGTTCCTTTTCCTCTACAACCTCTTGAACAATTGTTATACCTTTCTTACTGATAACAGCCATTCTAACAGGTTTGAGATGATATCTCATTGTAGTTTTAATATGCATTCCCCTGATAGCTTGTAAAGTTGAACATCTTTTTATATATCTGTTAGCCATTTGTATGTCTTCTTAGGAGAAGTGTTTGTTAAGGTTCTTTGCCCAGTTTTTAAAGGGATTGTTTGTTTATTTTGTGTTGAGTTCTATGAGTATTTTATGCAGTTTGGACATTAATCCCTTGTCAGAGTTGTTGTTTGCTAATATAATTTCCCATTTGTTGGATGCCTTTTTTCAGTTTTCTGTATATAAGTTGTTCACATCTTTGTTAAGTTTATTCCTAGGTATTTTATTTTTTGTTGCCATAATTGACTAGTTCTTGAAGGAATCTTTTTACAATGGAATTTTTACCTTACTGATATTTTAAAAAAATGACTTGCATGTTTACTTCTATTTTATTTAAAATCTTGTTTTTCACTTAGTTATCTATTATTTAGTTATCTAGGCATTCCTTATAAGCCTGTTCCTTTATATTCTTCACATCCTTTTACAAGGGGAAAGTTGTTTAAAAGTTTTGCAGATAATATTGATAAACTAAGAGGCAATTGTTTTGTTAACATGTTTTTATGTAGTTTACTTAGTATAAGAATAAATCACTTGTGTGTTATTAAAACCTAATAAAACAAATTTAAGGAAATACTTTGATTGTAAGAAATAGACTGTACTTTTATAAGTAGTGTGTTAATAGAGCAGGCCTGTCCAATAGAAGTATGTGAGCCAAATATGAAATTTTAAACTTTCTAATAGCTATGTTTTAAAAAGGTAAAGATTATGTGTGCACTACAATAAAACTACCTTATGCAATTTGACAGGTGACATGAAGTTTTACTAACATAATAGTGTCTTTAACAGAATACCATTTTACTCCGTTTCTGTTTTATCTTAAACTTAAGATTTAACTAATCAGGTTTAGTCCCTAGGCACATCTCAAACAACGGATAGCCACACATGTGTAGTTGCTACCCTATTGGACGGCACAGAGAGACCATCAAAGCTGGCCCCAGAAAAGTTGCAGAGAAGCCGCTGTCTCACCGACACATTACGTAGTAAGCCTTCGTATCACCTTCTAGGTGCCTAACACACAACTCCAGACCAGAAATCTCTGAAGGGTTTTCAGATGATGAATTCTTGTATATATTTTTCTTCCTCTCTATTAGATGACAGCTCGTGGTCAGGAAAAAGTCACTTAGCTCTGCTTTCTTTATCCTTCTCAGAAAGCTTAATGACTCCATTTTAGCAAAATGCACCTACCTCATTAAAAGGTCTTCAGAAATGAATGTGCTGTTGACTGGTGGTGGGGAGAGTTTTTGGTCAGTTTGATTTTTTCAGTTCTTTAGAATGCACATTATTACAGTGATTAATATTTCTTGAGATTCTCATTTATCTTAATTGCTTAATATGCCTGCATATTTGACCTACTAGAATTTACTGTGATTATTATTGTTGCTGACTGTTGAGAAAGTAACTTTTTAATTCTAGAAAAAAATGCTTAAAAATATAACCCGCAGTTAGGTTAGCTGCATTTGAATGAGGACCAGATCATTCATAGTTTCTGGGACAAAGTGGGATGGGAGAAAAAATAATAAAGCTTAAAATGAATGGAAAGGAAAATTCCCTAAAGTCACTCTGATCATTTCCCCTATGCTTGTTAATGAAATTCTTTATGATACAATAGAGTATAGTTGACATTTGAGAGAAGACTGTTTACTGATGACTCGCCCCATGATGAAATACTTTGGAGTCTAAGACGGCTTTGTCCTCGATGGGGAAATGTTATGTAAAACGTGGACTCCTGCCGTCGCCCAGTCAGGGAGGAGAGGCTGCTCTTAGAGGAAAGCTGAGCACGATCTTCACAAGTAACGCAAGTGTTACTTTCAAAGTTCCCAGCACAGAACGCTCATTAGAATGTGCATTTTACATCTTAAATTAAATGAGATTTTATTTTAGCATTTCTTAAGTTTGGCCCTCATTTTGTTGAGATTTGTCCACCCGCCTCATATTTTATTGTGATACATTTGATGTATAATATTGTATAAGTTTAAGTGAATATATATGCATGTGTATACACATTTTGAATATATAAGCATATATATGTGCTTAATGAAAACCCCAATAAGATTAGTTGGCACATCTATAACCTTACAATTTTTTTTTGTTGACAACTTTTAAAAGCTCCTCTTAGCAACTTATTCTGGAAGTTAGTACCCTTTGACCTCGTTCACCCATTTCCTGCACCCCCAGTCTGCACCACTGCCAGTGACCAATATGTTCTCTGTTTCTGCAAGTTTATTTACTTTAGATTCCATATCTAAGTGAGACATCATGCAGTGTTTTTCTCTGCCTAGCTTGTTTCACTTAGCATAATACCCTAATGTTGTTCCATCCATATTGTCACAAGTGGCAGGATTTCCTATTTCCTTTTCTATGACCGAATAATGCACACACACACATGTAATCCCCATGTTTTCTTTATCCATTAATCCATAAGTAGATATTTAGATTGTTTTCATGTCTTGACTTTTGTGAATAGTACTAGAATGAACATAGAGTGTGTGTGTGTGTATATACCTATGTAGATGTATTTATCTACATAGATACATCTACACATCTATACCTGTGTATATATCTCTCTTTCTATATATAGATACATCTATCATCTATCTATCTATCTATCTATCTATCTATCTTTAGGATAGTTATTTCAGTTCATTTGGATGTATACCCTGAAGAAGACTTTGTTAGCATTACTATGGATACTGTTATATCTATATGGTAATTCTACATTTAATTTTAGGGAGAACTTTTATACTGTTTTTATGGTAACTGTATGAATTTAAATTCTCTCCAACAATGTACAAGTGATTTCTTATGTTTTGCATAGAACTTGGTGATTCTTTTCCAATGGAAATAATTGCAACTAATTTCCAATGGAAATATTTATAACTACTCTGTTAATTCAGGTACTAGAAGTATAGTTAAATCTAATAGAATTCTTGAAATTTGAATTATTTTAAGTATTATCTTTGTCAAGTATTATTTTTTGTTAATCTTAACCAAATTAAAAAAAAAACATAGACAAAAAGAGGGAAAAATGAGAAATAACTTCCTTGTCATGTAAGTAGTATATCTCACTTGTAATGAAAATAGTAATATTAGGAAATTAATTAGGTATTAATGAAATACAGACTAAAGAAATAAAGAAGGAAAAAAGAGCAGGAAATGTAGGAAAATCTAGATACCAAGAGTATAATGTAGTTTTTCTTGTACTATGCATAATTACTCAATTAACTTTGTCTGGAAACTGATAAATAATAAGATAAATTAATGTTATAATTTTCATAATATAAAAATTATGATACTTCTGATTTTGAATAATACCAATCTAAATAATAGTAATGACCTTTTTTTGAGGTCTTCCTAAGAGCATATTACCCTATTAAAGATTTTATGTGCATTATCTCATTAAAAACTTACCTTGTTAGGAAACTTTTTCTTTTGTATACATATCTTTTTATAAAAAGAAGGAAAGAAAAGAAATCACTGAGACATACACAGAAATTGCAAGCCAAAATAACAATGATTGTAACAATGGAATTACTCTCTTTTGTGCCATTAATCTGATATGATATGAATTAGAAGAGATGATTATAGGGGATTGCACACTTTTTATGTGTCATTATTTTTTCACATAGTTTGTGTAGTTCTGTCATTGCTATTGCACTTGGTAAGTTTAAAAGGAAATGACTCATAAGTGTTCTGACTCACCACCCACACCCTGGGCTACATGGTTTGTACCAGTCAATGCCAGATTCTGATGACACCACTGACAACCCTGCTGCCTCTGGCTCCACTGAACTGAGGATCATGACTTCCCGCTGAGTCACAGAAATGGCTAATGGCTAATGGTCACATGGCTAATTCACTGGAACAGTCGTGTTCCTCACAACCTGCCATACTCTTCTAGACTCATTTATAAAAACAAATTAATGTTTGCTATAGTCTTTTATTTTTATTTAAATCTAATATCATAGAAAGAAATTAAGTTTTCATATGTGGGCCTTTTTCAATAAAAATATGTGTCTCAAAGATTTAGTATGAAGGAAAGAATAAACTTAAAAATCATTTAAAAATTCCTTTTTTATATTTTTTGCACTCAAATATCACCTTTCTTTTCATTTCAAGCTGAGGTAGTATTAACTTTTAAATATAACATAGGATAAAATATGTATGTTATAAATTTTTTTCTGGCCCCAAATTTAAAAGGTTTTATTTTGTCTCTCTCCTTTACATTGGCTTTTAGGCATTTAGGTCTGACATATCCATCAGAAAATAAGAAAACAGTGATGAAAAGTAAAATGTTTCTTCAATACTTCATTCTGTTTGTTGTTCTTTAAGTGAACTATTGCCATGTGGCATTTCAGAATGACACCCTAGATGTTCAAATCAAAAAACAGTTTGCGTGCGTCTTGTGTTTTGACTCTGCTGATGGAAGGAAACTTTTTCCTGTAGCTGCCAACCAACTTGAGAGCCAAACTAAAGGCCCAAATGTAAAAACTAATTTATCCAAAGTCAAGATGAAAATCACTCCTCTATTTTTTTACCTCTCATCTTTTCCCACATCATATAGGATAAGATGTCAGCATTTCATATTCTTCTTTCTTCTTTATGTTTTCAAGGACTTCTTGCTTGTCCACCCATTTAATACTGTGAAGATATTTCTTTGATTAAACTATGGCATGTTCTACTTGAAAATCGTGATATTTGTGTGGTAGGGAACAGGATAGGAAATTATAATGTTACAGATAGAGGACAAATTCCAGAATATTGTAAGTTCCTTTTCAGATGACAGGAATGTTCAGAAAGCGAGCGTGTTACTAGTCAATGCAGAGTCATCCCCACCAACACTTTCTGCCTATGTCCTTTCAGCTTATGAAAAAAGACATTATGCTGGAAATATTTGGTTGCAATTTAGGGAGACCAGAGTGATGACAACAGTAAGAGTGCTTATAGCAATTTTCCTCTCTATATAAACTTTTTTAGCTATTGGTTCCTCATGGGGAGCAAATTGATACTACCTAAGGAATACCTGCCTGCAAGTCTGGGAACCTGGGTTACCAGCCCCTCTTCCCATCACCTAGTGAGGCTAACCATGTCTCCTAACTTCTTTTGGTCTCAAATTTCTAACTGTCAATATGTGCCACTTAAACCACGGTCTCTAACATCCCTCTGGGTTATAAACACAATGGCTTGAGAAGGAAAGGAGATATGGCTGATTATTCAATATAAATTCAGATTTATATTGACTATTGGACTTTTGGGCAGAAGAGAACTTTAATTGAAATTATATCAAACTAAACTGAGTAAGCTTAGGCATAATTAATGTAAAGCAAAGTATAACTTTCCTTATTCAATAGATAAATGATTTTTGGGTATCACTCATTTCTTGTTATGCTTCCAGTATATTTATTGAAAACAAGAAGAAACTTTAAAAAATCCATTGCAAACATAAAAGTGTTGAAAAAAATCCTTGTGAAACTAAATAACTAACCATAGCCAATAATTAGATGGTTATAACAGTCTTAAAATGATAACATATATACATAATCTCACACTGACTTGGGATTTCATTGAATATATTTTCTTAAAAAAATGAAACACTTTTGGCTTATATTTGGTCTTGCCACTAACTGCACCATTAAAGACTTAATTGCTTGTGATATGAAGCCATGTTTACTATTAAATAAGGAACAAGCAGCTAATTGTTGGTACAAGTATGTGATTGTACCTCATTGACAAATTATTGACATTATGTTTCAGGTTGTTTCAAATTACTAACTTGTGTAAACCTGACTAGGTAATCTCAAGATAGATGTATATATAAAGAGCACTTATTAATTATATATAATGAATGTTGGTTGGCCATACATATATGTAATCACACTGAAAGAGCTGTAGCACATCACATTTGAGGTAATGATTTGTCCTGAGGGCTTAGCATCAACAATGAGAGGAGAAAATAAATATACCAATGAAGAAAATGTTCATAGAATGGAGGAATGAAATGTTAGGACAATATTATCTAAAAATAATATTTTTGGATTTATGCAGTAGAAAGGGAAAGAATACTTGACGTGCAAAATGTTAAAGACATATAAGATAGTTTGAATGGAGTGGGCAAGGATTGAAATGTGTTAAAAGCATTAATGGGTCCCCTTAGTGTACTAGACAATTGTTAAGTTTTAAAAATGTGCTCTTGAATAAGTAGCGACTATTTTAAATACAGGTCAATCAACATGAGCTAATCAAGGTAACTTTTCTTTTCCTAGTCAAGGAAATGAATGCAGAGAGATATTTTAGTGTTAATGCCATGAGAAATGATCAGAACAATAATAAATATCACAGTTTATTATTATGGGTCAAGCATAATCTTAAGCATTTTAAACATGGAAACCATATCATCCTTTCAGCAAGGCAGCATGGTTAAATATCATTATTACTTCTGTTTTACAGAATAGGAAACTGAGTCACAGAGAAGATGGGCAAAGTGACTTGCCCAAGACCACTCAATGAGTGGTAGAGTCTAGGCAGTCTGATCGCAAAGTCTTTTCATTACTAGCACGGGTGAATGCCTAGTGTCTCCTGCAGAGAGCGAGGGTGGAATCTTCCGTGGCATACACAGTTTATGGTTGGGTGGTGGATGTGCAGCCAGTGGAGGGGTGAAAGTAGTCGTCCTTGTGTTCTCTAACCAGTGCTACATAAAACAGCTCTGTTCATTTTATAGCATTCTATTTCAAGAAGTAAGGTTTTGGACCTTTGACCTATGGATCCAGAGTTTTGCTCAGCAAGCAAGCATTAATTGATTGCCAACTGTTTCTAAAGCACTATGTTAAATCTATAGTGTCACCTCAATGCTCAATTAGGAAGTACTGCATTCTGATTGACCAGGGACCAGTTCCTCCCAGTCCTCATCTGGCTATGGAAGGGGAATCTTTCAATGGAATAAAAGTTAAAAGGATTTAGCAGCTTTTAATACTTTATCTCAGATTATTTATTCCAGGGAGAGCAAATCTAATTTTCTTTAGTGTTTCTCAAAGTGTTATCTAGTGACCACGTGTGCCAAAAGTTCCTGAAGTGTATTTTTTAAAAATATTTCTTCCTTTCTTTTTTCTTTTTTAAAAATATTTTATTGATTATGCTTACAGCTGTCCCATTACACCCCTCCATCCCTCGCCACTCTGCACACCCTCCCCCACCCACATTACCCCCTCTAGTTCATGTTCCTGTGTCATAAGTTCTTTGGCTTCTACATTTTTCATACTATCCTTGCCCTCCCCCTGTCTATTTTCTACCTACCATCTATGCTACTTATTCTCCGTACCTTTTCCCCCTCTCTCCCCCTCCCACTCCCCTGTTGCTAATCTTCCATGTGATCTCCATTTCTGTGGTTCTGTTTCTGTTCTAGTTGTTTGCTTAGTTTGCTTTTGTTTTAGGTGTGGTTGTTAATAATTGTGAGTTTGCTGTTATTTTACTATACATGTTTTTTATCTTCTTTTTCTTAGATAAGTCCCTTATAACATTTCATACAATAGGGGCTTGGTGATGATGAACTCCTTTAACTTGACTTTATCTGAGAAGCACTTTATTTGCCCTTCCATTCTAAATGAAAGCTTTCCTGGATAGAGCAATCTTGGATGTAGATCCTTTCCTTTCATGACTTGAAATACTTCTTTTCAGCCCCTTCTTGCCTGCAAGGCCTCTTTTGAGAAATCAGCTGACAGTCTGATGGGAACTCCTTTGTAGGTTACTGTCTCCTTATCTCTTGCTGCTTCTAGGATTTTCTCCTTCATTTTTACCTTGGCTAATGTAATTAATTTATGTTTTAGAGAGGGAGAGAAACATCAATGTGTGGTTGCATCTTGTGCAACCTGTACTGGGGACCTGGCCCACAACCCAGGCATGTGTCCTAACTGAAAATCAAAATAGCAATTCTTTCATTTGTAGGCTGGCACTCAACCACTGAGCCATACCAGCCAGGGCTACTTGAAGTGTTTTTTAAATACTGGTTGCTAAAGTCAAGAATTAGAAAGCAGATTTTGAGAGGGAAGATACAAAAGTCTCCAGTTGTTTTCTAGAAACGATTTCTTTTGCTTCTTTTAAAAATTATAAACATCTTTGCCCTGGCTGGTGTAGCTCAGTGGATTGAGCGCAGGCTGCGAACCAAAGCATCACAGGTTCAATTCCCAGTCAGGACACATGCCTGGGTTGCAGGCCACAGCCCCCAGCAACCACACATTGATGTCTCTCTCTCTCTCTCTTTCTCCCTCCCTTCCCTCTCTAAAAATAAAAATAAATAAAAAGTCTTAAAAAAGAAAAGAATCTTTAAAAAAAATTATAAACATCTTCAGTCATAACATTAAGAAAATTGCATAATGAACCTCTAGCTACCTATCTCCTAAGTTCAGCATTTATACATTTTGCCATATTTTTTACCCCCTCCCTTTCCTTCCTCCCTTCTTCCGTCCTTCCTTCCTTCCTTCCCTCCTTCCTTTCCTCCTTTCTTTCTTTCTCTCTCTCTCTTTCTCTCTCTCCCTCTTTCTCTCTCCCTCCCTCCCTCCTTTCTTTCTTTCTTTCTTTCTTTCTTTCTTTCTTTCTTTCTTTCTTTCTTTCTTTCTTTCTTTCTTTCTTTCTTTCTTTCTCTTTCTTTCTTTCTTTCTTTCTTTCTTTCTTTCTTTCTTTCTTTCTTTCTCATTCTTTTCTTTCTTTATTGTCTTTCACTGAAGTAATTTAAAGCAAATCTTAGACATTTCATTTTATATAGTTTGGTATGAATTGTTAAAAATGTGGATGTTTTCTTATATAAGTCATTCATATCACACTTATTAAAATTTATAATACTTCATTATTACCATTTATATTCAAATGTCTATAATTGTCTTAAGAAGGGTATACAGTTCTTTACGAATTCCCACCCAGGCTGGTGTGGCGCAGTAGATTGAGTGCTGGCGGTTACCAGTTGGATTCCCAGTCAGGGCACATGCCTGGGTTGTGGGTCAGATCCCCAGTAGGTGGCATGCGAGAGGAAACACACATTGATGTTTCTCTCCCTTTGTTTCTCCCTCCCATCCCCTTTCTCTAAAAATAAATGAATAAAAATATTTTAAAAAGAATTCCCCATACGCATTATATTTTATCCTTTTTTTCATATAATAAATTTGTTGAAGAAACCAAGCCATGTCTATGAAATCTTCCATAGTCTGGATATAGTTGCATTCTTTAATTTTTTTAAAGAAAGTCATGTAAATATTTTAATATATACATATTTTAAAGCCTGGTCACCCCAGAGTTTTTGTTGTTATTGTTTTGTTTTGTTTTCTGGTCAAATATTGACAGAGAAAACAAGTGATGGGGAGCAGTGGTCTAGAGACAGAAAACAGGTAGGTAGATGCACGCATACTTAATCTGCTTAGGTAATTCTTATGTGCAGTCAGGATATGTTTATTTTCTTAAATTCCTGGTGAATTCAAAACAGCTATTTTAATCAGTTAATGGTTTATTTACGATGTCCAAAACTACTTCCACTGGATTTGCATTTTGTTGTTTGTCAGGCTTCATGGATTGCTGTTGAAGTGAGCATCATCTATTCCTAATATTTTACTTTGTGATGAAATGCCTTAGTATCTAGGTAATCATTATTAGTTAGTATAATTTCATGCCCAGAAGGTTGAAAGCTTACTGTTTTTTAAAAGCCCACCATCCTAAAAGCATGCAAGTATCTAAATAGAAAATGTATTGGATAAGTAGCTGTTTACCTTGTTCTTTAGCCAACCAGAGTCATCTTCAAGTAATGCTCAACATTTCTGGATTCTCACTGACAGCTGGTTAAATCCCATTTCCTTTCATTTTCACAATTTGACATAAATTAGCATAATAAATTAACAAAATATTTTTAACTGATGTGTCTTACAAATAAAATTTAATCAATTATTCAGTGACAATGGTTATCATTGCCATTATTATTGATTAGTGACAGATCACATTGCCCTAAGTATTTTACTGTTATATTAAAATATGTTATTAAACCTTTTAAACATTGAAATTATTACAAATAATTGTGTTTCATCATGCGGTATACCATAATGCGACCATATGTCAAAATCAAATATATGGACAAATCAGCTGTTTTTATAAATCACCCAATTTGTCTAACTGCTTATGATACTGACTACCACAGAGTAGGGAATTAATATTTGAATAATGTATGAGTACATTATTTTGATGGTAAAACAGTGTTTTAAGTATAGGTAATGACATATTCATTGGTACAGCAGTTCCTTGGTAATTGCAGATTTGTATGAATTAGATTATGTGCATTTGAGAAATCTGGAATGAAGTTACTTTTATTTGACCATTCACACTTTAAAGGGTATAAAGTACTTGCTGTGCTAATCAATTAAATTGCCAAGATGGTATGAAACATAAGTGGACCGTTTTGCTTGGTTAATAATTAAACCATATATATTTTTGTTATTTGTTCAAATATTTCAAATAATATATAGATATATGCTAAACTTAACAACACAACTGTTGCTGTAACAGAAGATTTGACTGTTAGAAGGACGATAAAGAGAACAACCTTCAGTAACTCTGAAAATTCAAGTTAGGAGCAAAACTTACTGCTTTGTAGAAAACCTTGTTAGGTTGCAATCAAATCACACAACACTATATTTGTTAGATTATTATGAATTACTTCTCCAAATACCAAATATGAGATTTATTAAAACCTAAAAAAAGGTGTAAATGTGAAAATTCCAATATGTGATTTTCCTCTAAATATTTTTCTAGTCTCTGGGATATGCTCTATTATGTTTGTAATACTTAGGAAATATGTCTAATATTTAATTTATTTATCCTGTAGTATTCTAGCTTAGATTGCAGTTTAGGGTCATTCAGTAGGTGGTGGGGACCTACTCTTAAGATTATTTAATGAGGCAGGATTTTCACTTCATTAATAAAACATTCCGTAGACTAAGTTCCAGGATCACTCTTAGCTCCAGCCTGCTCACCTTTTATTTGCAATAATGTCTCTAATTTGTTGTATTAATTTGTATATATTTCATGTATTCACCAGAGAAATTCATTTAATTTGATCATGACCTTATTATTCAAACCTTAAATGTGAAACATAACCTTTTCTCCTCAAGTGGTGTCACAAAAAGGTTGCATTTAGTTGTGCAGCAGATCAATGGCTGTCATGCAGAATGAGGCTCTTACCACTTCTGAGTGGCATTTCGTGGTTATTTATAGCATGACCAGCAAAGCCATCTATCTTTGCTGACAGCTTTGCGGTGTTACTAACCTAACATCATGTTTTCCTTTAATGCTACTTGCAAAACATCCACCCATGTACTCATCATTCATTTATGCAACCCAGATTTAAACAAATACACATTGAAGACCTATTTATGACAAGGATATCTTCCTAACTTCAGGCAACTTTAATATGGAGAAAAATGGAATGGCATAGAGATAAGTCATACAGACTCAAGGACCTTACTGTATTAAAAGGGAGTATAACCATGAAGGCAAACAACTGCAAATCAAGGAAGATATTAATAATACCATGAGAGAGTGGTGTTACAATAGAGAGGATAGAGAGAAAGCATCTCTTCTGCTGTGTCTCTCTCTATGATATGTCTTTTAATGGAGGGAGCTTTTCATTTCAGAAGCTCAGAGATGAGTCTTTGCTTTACATTGATCTAAATTGGGTCAGGCTTGTCCCTCTTATAACCTGACTTGTGTCTAAGAGAATGCCATTTGTATGTGGCTTTGGTCTGGGTTATCTGCATCAATCACTTTGACACAAGGTACAATACATAGAGAGGATGGCATCTATCAGTACACACTCCCCTGACGTGAAACCAGCTTAACCCAAAGCACATGAGCTACAGAGAGAATGAAGGGATAATGGACCATATATATATAGAGAGAAAATCAGGAGAGGGAATGGATGCTGGATAGAAATCAACAAAAATTTAGTTATCAAAAAAATTACCATACTGAAAATTTACCTTTTCTTCTGAGGAAAAAAATAAAAGACACAATAAAGCAAATGGATGCATTCCATTCGAATTAACTCAAAAATGTTACTGTGACAAAAGTAATTGGGTTTATATGACATACAGTATATGAGTTAAACCCTACAATATCTAAGCAATAAACTGAATAATTCAAAACCATGCCAGTCCCTCATGGGGAAACCGATTTCCTAATGGTATCTTCCTTAATTGAAGGGTAGCAACTAAGGAAGAAACGATCAGCTTTCCAAGCTTTGATCTTGGAAGTCAATATGTCACTTAATTCACTGATATGGCACATTTAGGAGAACTTAATTGGTACTAGATAAAAAATGTTTGTATTTCCTGTTGGATCATAGTAGGTCCCTCCAAAATATTTGCTAACTAAACACATGGATGCATGCACACACACCACACACCATTAGTTTGCCCAAAATTTGTTTAACTCTAGGCAGCAAAATTTACCTGAGAATTTCAATAAAACTAGCTTCTCATTAAATTTCTCTATCAAGTTTAAGCTAAATGATCCTTAATCATTGCCTAAAAAGAAGAACTGTGGACTAATTGAGCTCAATCCATATAGCGTGGTTTTATATAAGTTTACTTTCACTAAAAAAAAGAAGCAAAAAGGCAAAGGAAGGGCCCGTTTTGTTAGGAGCAGTTACAGTGCTTAGTGTGGTTTAATGTCAGTTTAAACCAAATGTGGAGAAGAAACTGAGAAGAAGCTTGGAAAACTAATATTTCATAGTGAGAGAATGTCTCATTTCTATAAACTTTGGGCTTAATTAGGTAGAAGCAAAGGTAGGCTTATTTCAGACAAGCTGTGATTCTCTACAGGGTAGCCTGAAGCAGAGATGGACATGCTGGGCAGAGAAAAGCCACAGAAAGTTCTGGCCAAAAATTAATGTTATACATATTTAACTTATCTGACAAAGAAAGCTTATTGGGATCAGTTGCTGAGAAGATAATTGCTCTAGCTTTGCTCAGAGTTCTTCGTGTCGTCAATTTTTTTTAATTTTTTTTTTTTTTTTTTTAGTTTTCTCTGCTTTGGTTTATCCATTAAGCAGTGGTAAACAAGTTATATCTTTATCCAGTTAACAACTCTCTGGCTTCAAACACTTCACCTCAGGAGCTGATGAATACCCTCCCCTGAAAAAAATTAAAAAAACATAAGTCACAGAAATAGATGTAACAAAACAAAATCCACCAAACCTATGCCAAATTGCATGAATATATTCACAAAAGATCCTCTCATATACTTGCCAGCTTAGTTAACTGGCTTTGAAGTTCATCCATGATTAAAGAAACAAATTGGGAGGAGGGATGGTGAGTTACAAGCTGGGCACCAAAGAAGGCCACCAGCATGGCGGTGTTGCAGGACCCAGTATGTCTGCAAGCTTCAGTGTCCTATTCTGGGCTTTTCAAGTATGAAAAACACTGGAAAACTCAGGAGGTCTTGATGACATTTATGTTCTTCAGCAAAGGACAGGTGTCTCTACCCTTAATGATGACTCTGGGTTAACCATTTATATTCAGCATAGTCTTAAGAAGTCAGAAAAGAAGATACAAGATTTAGAAATATTTCCACCCAGCACTGAGTTTTTGTGTTTAGATAGCTGTTAGGAAATCACTGGCTTAATCATTTGTTGAGATACTGTAATTGAAATGGTTTTCTTGATTGGGGACAATAAATATTGAACATTTTGGCCCTGTGGCTCTGTGAGTTCTGATCATGACCGAAACGGGTTATAACAGAATGTGTGTTAATGAGAATCCTTCACTGATTTTCTCCTTACATATGTGATTTTCTCCCTATGTCCGTGTTCAACGGGATCAACAAAATTAAACTAAACAGTGAGCATACAAAGTTGACACGCTCCTCAAGAGATTTGCAGTTAAGTAAATGGACATATAAACCATGGGGATATAATTGTATATTAATAAAAATATGATGAAGAAACTTTGGAATAAGAAGAAGGAGCAAGAGGCCCAGACTGGTGTGGACTCATTTGTGGAGTAGAAAGATTAAAATAGCTTTTAATGCAATCATATAGTAATATATAATATATAGCATCAGCCATCTGTTATGCCATAATGAGAAAGAAGCATCATGATGAATAATTCAAAACAGCAAACAATAAAATTAAAGATGATTTAAATTATTTTGAAAAATATTTACTTATATGATGATTTTGTATATTAACACTTTTACAAGTTGTTGAAATTATAAAACCACTAACAAGTAGCGGACAAAGTATTACAATGCAATTAAAATTCAACTCTGTGTGGTGTATAAACACACACATACTTTACTTTTATGTTTTACATTTTGTATATTCTGGTACACTCACCTGTGGCAAATAATTAATAAACTAATTAATGAAATATTTTTATAGGTTTGGTAGTTTTATATGTTTTAATTTACCTGAAATATATTTTAATGTACTACAATGTACCTATTCAATTATGTTTTTCTCAAGATGGATTACCAGTGTTTTTCATGGCAGCAACTCTTATTACATAATTAATAGTTATTACAAAGAATTGAATTATTACCAATATTATACATTAAATTTTCACAAATATATAAATTCTCATGCATATGTATATATGCTCTATTTTATTTCTATAAATTATTCCTCTACCAATACATTAATTTTATTACAGCAAGTCTATATAACTTTTACCTGTTAAAGCAGCTTCATTTTTCTTTTCCCGTTCTTGGCAATTCTTCATTATTTTTCACATATAAATTGTTTGATTTTATATTTGTGCCACACAATTACTTCTAAAAGTTTCTTGTCTTTTCCTTTTGATTTAACAACATTCAAAGTAATTTTTGTCAGTGTTCTATGATACCTCTTTCATTGGAGCTTCTAGGGTGCTCATTTGGTCCTCATCAGTGACCATCCCTTTATCGATTCACATACCCAATTGCTGATTGGGAGATCAGGTGTGTTAGCACCAGAATTAGCTTGTTACTGTATTTGAATTTATTTAGGCCAACTCTACCCCTGAGCATTTCTATCTCACTGGATCCTTTTTGCATTTCTTTGGACTGACATCCCTCCAGATATTGCATTACTACATTAGCTTGATTTTTATTACTCAGTGTTGGCTTTTACTAGCTCAGAAGTTGTTGTTGGTGTTTCCTAGTGTCAGCAGTTTGGTTGCTGCATAAATCATTCTTTGTGGTTTGAAAACAAATGTCAGTTCTCAGTTATGAGACCTGCTGGGTGCTTTGGTTCTGCTGAAGGGCACTGTGACTATTCCAGGTGCCTTATCCATTTGACGGCTCAGTTCTGATGCTGAACTTTCTGTAACACTGAATTCTGCCAGCCAAGATCTTCACAGGATTGACCAAGAACTTGACTTGATTCTCACCAAGTCAAGTTCTCTCCATGGATGTGTAGTTCTCATTGCACCTAGCTGGCCTAGCAGTTTGACTCAGGTGAAGCAAAAGTGGGAATTGGTAGTAGAAGAGAAAATATGCTTTTTAAAGTATGTGTCTAGAATTTACCCAATATAACTCTCCTTGATACAGATTTGAAATGGTAGCTCCTTTTTCATAAGGTAAGTTTGGCAAATGGTGGAAAAGCATGTTATTATGTCAACAGTATAAATATGCAGGCTATATTGAATTTACAGACACAATTTCTGTGAAAAAGAGAGCATTCATAAAGAGGAAATTTAGTGAGAGGCACATACGTATTTTTAGTAACTCAATAACTATAAACAAACCCTTTGTATATAAATGGGAATTGTTCTTTTTCCCCCTGGATAATATAAAACTAAATATGTACAGAGTTAGACAATGGTTTGAGGAATTATTGGATATCACAAATATATCTTTTTACCCTGTGGTTTATACAGCAACATCAATCATTTACTTAGTTCACATATTGAGAGCTTAAAGTTATTTGCTAGACATTCAAAGCACAACTTGATTTACAAAGGGAATCTCTGGTAGTGCATCTTGAAAAACAAGATAATAATTGTCAAAATCTTTGTAAATGTGTATATTTAGTGTTAACTTGATATATTCCTACTAAACTATGGTAATATGTTTAATGTTCCTTTTAAAAATATGTAACACAGACAAATTAAGGTTAATGAATTGTTAAATCCACTAGTGTTTTGAAAAAATATGTATGTGCACATTATTAATGTTTTCACAGAATTTTTTTAAATGAGGTGCTATTAATGGCATGAATGCACTTTTGAGATCATTTCTAAAATTGCATTACTAGCTAACAATCTAGTGGTCTGTTATGAGCTTTGACCGTACACATTATCAGCACCACCCTTATCTGATTGATGTAAACTTCCAGCCAGGCTGTCAGGTAAATATACATATGTATGCAGTACTATCTCTTTTCTTTCTTATTTGTCCTTTGGATATATAAGATCCTGAGTATGGGGACCAAGTCTTATTTAATATTGTTAAATATGAATTCAGACCTTACTGGCTGATATCCATGTATGTTAGATGTACAGGAAATCTTTATTGTATATCTTTGAATAAAGAATTTTATTAATTTACTTTAAATAAAATAAATCATTATTAGGAATAATTATAATTTTCAAGAACTAGCACTTAAACCTTTGTAAGTAAATTTCAAATGACTAGTATATGAAGTAATTATAAAAAGCAATAGCCTTAATAGAGTTATTTCACAAATTTTAGGCACATTTTCATGGCATAATATTTTACTTAGAAAAACAAACAAATAGAACAAAAGTAGTTTTAAATTTTTCCTAACCTGATCTTCACATTTTCAAGAATACTACTTAACTGTCAGTGCCGAACACCTTAGAGTTCACCATCCACATCTCTGCTTCACTTTCTTGCAGAATGAAATAAAAAAGTGACAGATATCAGTGTTTTAAAATTGATTTTGTGAACACATAAATAACCAGATTTCAGGGAGATTCATTTTTAATACTAGAGTAGAACTTTAAAAGGTACATGTGTACATTTATAATTTTTATCTAATACATAACAAATATTTTTAGAGCTTGTCTCATTTTACAAAGCTGTAGTGCATGTTTTAATCTATTTCATTTTTACAAATGAGTAAAATATATGCATAATTATCCTTGTTTTACAGAAACAGAAAAAAGTCTCAGAAGAGTTAAGTGATCTTTCTGTGGCAGAATTGAAATCCACAGCCACATCTGAATTCAGATTCACACTCTTCCTGTCATGTGAAGCTAGTGCTCTCTCACTCTACCTACACGTTCATGTGGTCACAAAATTTTTCTGGCAATAAGTAACTATTCTACAAAGGCATTAACATGAGAGTTTCTCAGTATTACTGACCAGAAAGCTATAAAATAATTGTAATTTAATCATAAAGCCTATTTAAATTCCATGGGTAGTGTCATGGACTGCCCCAAAATATACTGTTGTAGAATGTACCTTTCTTTCTCTAATTTAAGGTAGGTTATGAAGAGAATACTGGTTAACAATTACAACCTATAATTCCATTTTTGGTTAGAAATACAGGTTCCAAAGCTACTTTTAAAACAGAGGATTGCTTTTTTTTTTTCATCTTTATGGAGATGTAATTGACATATAACATTGAAATGTAAGGTATACAAAGCAGTGGTTTGATATAGCTACATAGTGTTATATGATTACCACAAAAAGGCTAATTATCACATTGTTAACATTTTTTTCGTTCCTGTGGTAAGAACATTTAAGATCTTGTCTCTTAGTAACTTTTAAGTTTACAATACAGTATTGTTAACTAGAGTCATCTCGCTGTATATTAGATCCCCAGAACAGTCATTTTATAACTGGAAGTTTGTACCTTTTGATGAAAGTCTCCCTATTTCCTTCATTCCCAGACTCTGAGTACAACTAATCTGCTTTCTGTTTCTTGAGTTTGTCTATTTTAGATTCCTCCTATAAGTTGAGATCATGTTATTTTTCTCTTTTAATCTGACTTATTTCACTTAGCGTAATGCTCTCAAGGTTCACACGTGTTGTGGAAAATGGCAGGACTTTCCTTTTTTTATGGATGAATAATATTCAGTTCTAAAAAATATATCACATTATCTTTACCCCCTCATCCATCAAGGCACACCTTGGCTGTGTCCATGTCTTGACTGTTGTGAATAATGGTGTAATTGAATGTGGGAGTGCAAAAATCTCTTCAAGATAGTGATTTCACTTGCTCCAGATATATACGCAGAAATGGGATTGCTAAATCATATGGTAGTTCTAATTTTAAGTGAAATTATTTTTAAATTAAATGAGTTTTTTCTTGCTTTTATGTGTGGGCATGAACATATGAGTGTGTTGGTGATAATAGTTTCCCCATGTTGATGCTGGCATAACAGAAACTTTTTCATCCCACTTTTTAGGAGATTGTTAGGTGGGAAAGCTATGATAATAAATTTGACTCTTTAGCCTGCCTACCTCACTTGTCCCACTAAATAAAGGTGCTGACAAAACTGTCCTCTTCTCTGGTGGTAATATTGTTTGAATCTGTAATTCCTGTGGGGTATGTACTTGTTTCCTGTAAGACAGAAGTACAAATAAGACAGGAAGACAATACACTATAGTTTGGAGCATGTATTCAAATCAGAGAAGCTCATCACCACTTTGAAGAAAACATTAAAAAATCCTTGAAGACAAGCATTCAAATGTAATTGCATGTCTATTTTCTACATTTCAGATGAATTAACAGTGTCCAAAATAGATTATGGAACTTTAGAACAAGAGTCACAAAGACCAATTTTCCTATCATCATTTATGTGGTTGACATTCTTCTTCATAGCAAAGACTTTCTGCGGTGTTCCTCAATAACAGAACGAAACACAGCAGGGCTTAGTATATGTGCGAGGAAGTGGCCACCAATGGCCAGGACGACAGAGAGAGCCAGAGAGTCCTTACAATGTTACTAGAGAAGCATTCATTCTGATGTCAGGAAAATATGTTTCAAAATTAATTCATTGTTTACATCAATGATGCTGATTAGACATTTAGTTTGAGTTTATTATAGCTAAGAATAATTTTCACCCCAAAGTACTGGACAATTCTCAGAATTAATGTAGTATTGGAAAAGAGTAAGTACAAGGAAAGGAATGAGGACATTGTGTCATAGTGATAAAAATGCTGCTGCTGCTTTTGAAAAGCAACTTGTTGTAGATCCTTGTTGTTGCCTAACCAGTATCCACCCATCATGCAACTGCTTTGCTTTCAGAACATGACTCTGTTTGGGAGACAACGTGCCCAGCATCATGTGATTGATCATGATTTATGTAAAATGTGATTTCACTTTGTCAGGCACTTAATTTCTCAGCCTTCCTGTAGCCAGAGGGGTACAGTGCCCAACTTCTGCTCAATTAGAAATGAGGGGGACTCTGCCTGGAAAAGGGGATTGTGAAACTACTTTCAGGAGCCCGAAATGACAAACCTTAGGTCAACAGACCAAGTGACAACAAACAATAGAAGAATAGTAGAATGGGACTGGCCCTGAAAGATATTGTTGAGTGAACACTTCATCATTTGTCTTTCTATCACCAGCCACCTTGTTCTACGGGATACTCCGGTCTTGCTTAGGCTGCAGTTAGAGCTATTGCTACTGTTTTTATTTTGTTTGTTTGTTTTTGTTTTGTTTTTGGTTTTTGCAGTTGAAAAAATTCCAAACTAATAATCTCCCCTGACTTTCTGCAAGAAGATGAAAGGTTCATATTGGTAGAGTTTATAGATTTTGCTATACACACTGGATTGATTTATTTATGAACTTTGTATTTGTTTTATTTTGCATTATGTATGTACATGTGTGTGTGTTCCTCTGAATGACTTGCAGTTTTTTTCAATATTCCCTGAAGTGTCTTTTAATGACTTCTGCTTTGGATATCTTTCAAACCTCTTAAAGAAGTGGAGATTTTAGATTTTGCCTTATTTAAGAGATTGGGTAGAAAGAAGTAGATTATGATTGTCAATTACTGTTTCAGAGACAGAACATGTGTAATTAGATCTACAATTAACTTTGAGTAATTCAACATTGTGCCATGCTGTTTAAACTGATTTCACAAAACAGATGTTTTAAATGACAATATATATTTTCTCATAATAATTCCTATGCAGTTTTGTGGTCATTTAAGGTTATGCTAGAAAGCATTATGGGATTATGCAAAGTAAACCAAGTTTTTGCAGTCGAAGAGGATGGATGCAGCAGGGTTTTTGTCACTTTATCTTGTCTTGATGCTAATTACATATTTTCTCGTCTGGTGTATTGTAGATTTAAGAGTGGTTCACATGTAATTTATAAACATAATAAAAATAATGAACTTATGGAAAACTTATGTGCCAGATGTTATAATAAATGTTTTGCAAAGTGATTTTTTAATCTTCACAAATAGCCTTAGAGATAGGTACTATTATCCCTGCTTTTCAAAAGAGGGAACCAAGGCACAGAGACTTAAAGCAATTTGCCAAACCTCATGAGCCAGTAGCAGTAGAGACAATGGAACCCCCAGATGTCTGTTGGATAGCTATCCTTTGACGTCTGTAACCTGCTGACGACCCATCTGAAATCTCATATCATGTAGATAAACATCAAGTCTCAGAAAATGGAGGTAAGCATAGATTCCCATAAATCAGATCATAATTATAGCTAATCATGAGGTTGACATCTATGAAGACCATGCTGGCAATATATATGATCCTATTTAATCCTCACAGTAATTCCAGGATTTAGGTATTGTTATTCAGTTTTATAGAAAGCAAACTAAGGTTCAGAGAGTAAGTTGCCTAAGCTAATAGAAAAGTGACATCCAGACCTTTTAGGTGTTTCTGACCACAGAGTATAAATAAACTCTTAACTAAACCTTCCCTAATAAAATGTGTCATTTTATCATCTTATTTCTCTCTCTCACACACACACATATGCACACACATACATTGAGGCAATCTCTAAGCACATGTCAAAATTCATACTTTGTATTTCTCCTAATGACTAAAATCAGTGAAATACAGTTAATTGTTTGAGTAAAACACTATTGAAATATTCTTGCTGTAATTCATATAATTTACTAATAGAAACTCTTAGGAATATTAACAAATTTAATTATCCATAAGTATAATTCACCTGCTTATTTAAATTGGTATGGCCTAAGATCTTTCCATCCTAAAATGTAATATTTTAGTAAGATCTGTTTGACAAGCTGAAGGCTGAAGTTACATGATTTTCATCAAGCGAATGTCATACCTTCCTTCCTGACAATATCTTCTGGTATGAGACTCTTAGTTTGGGATAATACAATAATGTCATCCTTGTCCAAGAAGGTATTTATGTTCCTACATGTTATGGAAGAAAACAAGCATCCCATTTGCTGGGCTTTAAAGCTCTGATGTATCAGAAGTATACATTAAATCCATTTTGAGACACAGATATTGTAATTAAAATCCCTTAAAATACTGGAAACATAACTCATCTTTATATTTATAGTTATAATAATGTTTCTACTTAATCAGATAATAGTTTAATATAATTATATTTAATCAGGATTATGGATTTTCAAATATAATAAGAAGATTGGAATATCTCACCAAATGCATATAACAGTAATTTTATTGGCAATTCTTTTTATAAGAGAACAATATTTTATCTATGTTTATGTAACAGAATAATTTATGTAATATTACTATTATATGCTAATTTAATGACTCAAAAATGCAAAACTCTTTGTGTAGTGATAATATGTTGAACTTTTGCCTGACAGTGGACAGATGCAAAACAAAATCCCAGACAGGTTATATCAGGAAAACTTAAGCAATGAACTGTTTTTTGTTGCTGCTTTTTTATAAAGGTAACTGGATGTTAGTAAGTGTGGTCAGGATAAGAGTCTGCAAACCATGGGTTGGGTTTTATTTTGTTCTTTATCAGTTTTTGCAACAATCTTTGTAATTAGGCTGTATTCTTTTCATATGAGGTATAAAGTCATCACCAGTTGGCCAATAAATACATGCACACACATGTACTTACATGCACACCTGCACACATGCACTCACACACCCATATGCACTCACATGAGCACATGTACTCACACACATGTACTTACATATGCACATGCGTGCTTACATAAACACATACACAGATTCTGGAACAATTGTCTCGGGAAAATGTTCTGAGACCTTTGAAGAAAGAGAGAGAACCTAGTTCTGAGTGAACAAGGAGCAGTGAAGAGTTCTGACAACTGAAAAGGGGGGAAAAACATTAAATCTAAAAGGGCAGACTTTTCCAAGAGTTAACTCTAAGAACAATAAATAATAATAAAAGACAAAGGGAAGTTAGTGGAGAGTACCTCAGTTAAGAAAGAGACCTGGAGGTGAACTAAGGATTTCAAGTTTAGAGAGGAAAAAAAAAAGAGTGAAAGACCATCTGGCACTCGTGCTTTGTGGAAATATTCAAGCTGAACAAATGTTTTCAATTTCTTGTGACAAAGTTGAGGCCTTAAACCTCCCTTTCTGAGCATTTGGTTGTGTGACATCACTGGTTTCCTGATAGGAGAGCATTTTGAGGTACATGCCTAAGTAGAACTCATATCAAATATATGTTCATTGCATTTACTTTCATTTACTTTGGGCAGAATAGGAAGAATTAAGATAAGAAAATATAGCAAAAAAGGTACTAGGGAGAAAACAGCTGAGAAAAGGAAGATATTCATGCAGGAATATTTGGAAAGCTGCAAACTACTGTGGAAGTTTCAAACACATGATCTCACAATGGATAAATTTAGGCACCTTACAAATAAGAATATGTATTTTAAAAATTATTGTCATAAAATCAAACAGTAAGTAGTAAAATAGCATTGAATTGTATAGTATGTAGTAAAATGTCATGACAAAAACCCTTATAAGGAAACATATTTTCTGCAAAGCTATTTTCAAGTCACAGTCACAGCAGGGGTGTAAGAAGGTGATTAGCATATTTTGTGCATCTACTATGTGCCAACAAATGTGCTTTATGCATATGGTCTCTTTTAGCAAAACTGGCAGATATTTGCTAATCTTGCATCTAGATAGTATCCACAACCAACAACAAATGCTTTTCTTTATGCTATAAGCATGTAACACTTGTATAATGGAAAAAAAGGCATCTTCTTGTATTCAGCAATCTCTTTCCCTTAGAAATTGTAGAGAATTCATCTCTTCCACCAGTCTGGGATTCTTAACATGTCTCTTAACTTAATTGGTTATATATTTTACCTATCTGTTGTGACATGGTGTCCCAAAATGGGATTTACCCACATTAAAAAAATAAAGAAATCTGTAGATGTAAACACAGTCATAGTTATGTAATTATTTGTTGGGATCACGACAAAACTCATTCAAGGAGACTCTAGGTGATTCCTTCTGCTCCACCTCTGAATTCATTAGTACTAAGAATCAAAAATATAGTGACAAAATCTTAAGAACTCTAAAATTTCAACTCTGGGTTAAAAAGCTAAAGAGTTTGTTGTCTAAGGAATCATGTGGTGATTCAGTGATAAGAGCCAAAAAATACTAACTCTATTTACTTCAATTCCAGTCATTTGAATAATAGTATTAATATAAATTTTCTACATATTAAATAGTATACTTATGTTATATATCTTAATCTTACTGAATAACTATTACTATTTGCATATATTGGTATATTTTATACCATAACTTTAATGATTTTTAGTTCACTGAATATTTTCTTCTGTGAATAGCAAAGGTCTTTATAAGCAAATATTAGTTCCATGTACCTTTAAAAGTTTCAAATCAGCAAATATTTATTGGTTGCTTACTTTACCTTATACTGTTAGTCACAATTCAGCCTATTGCATACAGCTTCAGATTATTAGTACTTCAGATGGTAGAAGTAAATCTCCCAGTTTTTCTGTTTTCCTTAGTTTTCTCGTTTTATTCATTGAAATCATGTCTTCAAAACAGCATGTGTGTGAACTCAAAGAAATAAGAACCGTTTAATTCATTAGGGACCATCTTGATGTTCTGTGTGCCATGGAGTTGCATTTTCAGATCCGCAGTGTGGTTGGTCCATGCAGACAGGTGGGTGATAATGTGAACTGAACGTAAACTTGTAAGTTAATTAAACTTGGTTATGATCATAAAAATATCTGCAGGTTATCCATGCCTAGGTTTAAAATAATATATTGAATACATTTCTTGCTACACGTGGTTTCATTAAATGTTGTTGTGGAATAAAGCTAAATAAATGGTAGTTTTATCTTAGAAGTTTTTGGTGGACATTAGAATTTGTGATTTGTGTGTATATGTTGAGATTGAAGAATTCATCATCTTATATCTTTTATTAAGACAGCTATTAATGGCAACGTTTGTTAAAGAGAAACTTGGGCATAAGAATTAATCATCTTATATCTTTTATTAAGACAGCTATTAATGGCAACATTTGTTAAAGAGAAACTTGGGCAAACAAGTAGAGAGCTACAAATCCATAGGAGATAAACTACCAGATATGTTTCTTTTGTGGATATTATTTGAATGAAAATTTGCTTTTCTCTGTGCAGGATTATGGAAGAAGCTTTAGCAGTCCCCAGGGAAAAGTCAGGATCTGCATTTAAATAAAGATATTAATAACTTGAGCTAGGTCTCTCTTTAGAAGGCTATTAAGTGGTTTAAAATATTTTATATAGCAAAGAATGTGGAGTGAATTGCTAATAACACATACAGAATGACTGAAGGACTCATCTTTTGTCATTTATCACATTGTATGCAGTAAATTACTAGTTACATTGTAACATGAATTCTAATATAGGTATTATTCAGGAGTTTTTGGTAGAAGTTTGATAGAGATATACAAGTTTCGTTTCAGTATGCACTTATTAGTAGCATTTATTTTAATAATTTTAACTTGGGTTTCTAAGTGAGTTATGTTTATGTATATGCCAATAGAAATTTAAATGAACATATGATACCTTCATTATTATTAGTTTATCATTCATATTAGATTATTGAATTATTTATATTAGATTATAGTAAGACTGGCAAATGTTAATACTTCAATTCTTATTGCCTGCAAATTTTTTTCAGTATTTGCTACAGATCTGCTTTTTTTCTAAATTAAAATCTCCACCAACATAACCTTCAAAAGTTATCATGTAGATAATAATTATGAAGTGTGTAATTTCTTCTGTAAGATTTAGTATTCCTAAAAGTCCAAAGGAAGGTTATATAAGCTGTTGTGGATTAATATCTTAAATTGTATAGAAAACTGCCATTGACCATTGAAAGTTCCTCAGGCAACTACTGCAAATAAATTGAACAAGAAAAACAAAAATGTATAAAATATAGTATGAAAATTTTGTAAATTCATGATCACATATTAGTATTTAAATAGAATAAAATAACTACAAATTATAAAGATGCAAATATGATAATAATGCACTGATTTTCTATACTTTAGGAAATGACTCAGTGTTTCATTGAATTATCAATTATTAGGATAATGTTTCTTCAATATAAAGTATATATAAATGCTTGGCTTTCAGATTTTTTCCTCCTATTCAGTGCTTTCTGAGTTTGAGAAGATGCTAACAATAAGACAAGGTTGGATGCATCAGCCATAAAACTTAATTAGAAAGTTCTTAACTTAAAAAAAAAGATTTTTAAAGATGAGAGTTCTGGAGTCATTTTCCTTATTGAGACTTGGCCACAGATGTCCATAGTCAGTAAATGCAAGTAGGAAAAGCAACAAAGCAAAATTATTATAGAATAGATTCATTTTTATTTCTGACAAGGATGAACTGCATTTGTATTTTAAATGAATAAAAATGTTATATGATGAAATACAATTTTTAGAAACCACAAAATAATTCAGATATTGACTTAAAACATTCTTTTATGTTTGTTAATATATTCCTTTGATAACAGAATGATGATTATGAGGATATACTCTGGAGCTAGATACAAGGGTTCAAATTCTGCTTCACCACTTAGTTGCTTTGTAAATTTGGGCAAACTATCTCTTTAACCCCTGTTGGCTCAGTTTTCTAACCTGGAAAAGGGGGTATTTTTCATAGGATTGTTACATAGATTGCATGTGTTCAGCATAAGTAAACCTTTTTGCATAGTGTCTGGCAAATAGAATATGACGTAGTGGGGGACCCCAAAACCCCAAAATTTATTTATAAAAAATGTATATGTATTCTTACATGTCTTAACTTCAGTCACCTTCAAAGTGCTCTTCATGCAACACATGTATCAAGACATTTTTCCACTGCTGAAAACACTTTTTGAACTCATTGATTTTGATGTCTAAATTTTAGTGCTTCTGCCATTTTTTTGTTTTACCTCTTCCACATTGGCAAATGTTTCCCTTTGAGGATTTTTTTTCGTCCAGGGAAACAAGAAAAAGTCATTTCTTGCTCAGGGTGAGATTGGGTAAATGGTGAGGTTGGGGCATGGCGGGGCCATGCCATTTTTGGTCAAAGCTGCTGAACACGGAGCACAGTGTGGGCAGATGCACTTGTAAATCACCCATCCGGCAATGGGCAAACACATGGAAAGCATCTTCAAAAGAACTTCACTGAAGCTGAACACAACTTTTCACAACAACACAGGCAGGTACACTGATAACAGATGGGTTCCTAGACCACTCACCTCGTAGGGGAAGCCTGTCCTAACTACAAGGGGCCCAGCCTCCAGAAGGTAATTCCAGGTTTTGGGAGGTCCTCCTTTGTATGTCTTAGCTATTATAATGTTAAAAATGTGTCAGTGTCTCGTGTATGTTGAAGAATTGAGCATTCATAAGTTGATCAAATTGGGATCCATTTTGTTCAAATTAAAGTTGTTGACAACTTCTATTTTTGCAGATTCCTTTGTTAGTAAATCTCTCTGGTTGCTCTCTCTCTCTCTCTCTCTCTCTCTCTTTCTCTCTCTCTCAAAACAGCAACTCTATACGATCAATTAAATGGAATTGACTCTTTTAGCTTAACTTGTAGGAGCTGAGTAACTGGTAAGAATGTCTTTTTGCTTATTTTACAGTTGGTTTTCTTTGTTGTCAAGGTAACGATTTAAGTCACCTTTTCTCAATGCCTCCTTCCTCCCTGAAAAGTGGCAGCTATAAACTGATCAGTATTTTTAAAACTGTAACTAAGAATATTAAGGAGAAAACACAAATTGATTTTGTGAGTAAGTAGCAATGTTTTAAGGACTAGGCAGGGTCTATAGTGGTCTGGTTCACAAGATACGGAATTCTCTTCCCAAAATGTTCAGTACAAGTATTTTCTTTGTATCAGACGTTAACAATTGAACAATATTAATAAAGGCTGCCTTTTACTGAATGTTTCCTATTTACCATCCAGTGTGCTTTACATACATTTATTTATAAGGAATAATCATTATAAGTCAACTGTCAGATATTATGTTTTCATTTTATAGCTGTGAAAGTTTGAACTCAGAAAACCAAAAGGCTTGTCCAAGTTTGCACACTAAGAAGTAGAAATGATAGGATTTGAACCCACTCATGTGTCTACACAGTCTTTAATGTTAATTCCTATATGAGATTTCAAAAGTTGCTTTGGATTTCAAGGCTAATGTCTGTACACATGCATCCCCCCTGGGTGTCTCCTCCAGATATTTATAAGATTTCTCATTTTCAGCATTCTGTACCTTATCATAAAAAATGGAGATGCATTTGCAAATGCTTTTTAGTGAGGCCTTGCATAGATGAGCTTTTCTTCACAGTTAAACTGACCCAGATTTTTGTAGTCACCAAATACTGTTCAGTAATATTGCACTTTTCAAAGATGCATTAACATTTTCAGGTGTTCAGAGTATTTTAGTGTCTAGTGGTAATCTAATACTTGGGAAACTGAGTTAGTGCATCTTACATAAATGCCTACAATTTAGGAACTAGGCACTGAATAAATATGGCAAGCCATGTGTTGGGTATGAATACATACTAAATTAACAGAAAGATATATATATATATAATTCTAAGTATAAAATTGCTTTAAATCATACTATTTCTTTCTGGATTTTATTTTCTTATTATTTTCTCTTTCTCATTTATATGTCTATATACCATACCTACAGATGTCATGCACTCAAAATAGCAAGTAAGGGTCTGTTATATTCTTTTAATTGTGGAAGCAATTGTACTAATATAGAAGTGGCTTAATCACTCATAGAGAAAAGTAACATTTATATTACAAAGGAACAAAGGGAGGAGAGGGAGAGAAAGGGGGAGCGAGTGTGTTTCAGGAATTCACCAGAGACCACGGTAGAAAGTGGATGAAGTCTAGAAAGACAGGCAGGTAGTGTAATTCACTTTGAAGGACGATTAAAGTGCTCTTGACCATGAAATAATGTGGCTTTCTTTATCTGTTGCAGACAGAGCCAATAAAATGTCCATGATAGAAAGATAAAAGAAGGAAGGGATGAAATGAGAGAGAGAGAGAGAGAGAGAGAGAGAGAGAGAGAGAGAGAGGGAGAGAGAGGGGCCAAACTACTAGTAGGGAATCAGCAGCCTGAAGAAAGTAGTAATGCAGAGCTCTGTGTACAAATGAAAGGTGATCTGAGGTAATCATTTTCGTTATTTTCAGTGCAGTATCACTGTGCCTTGAAGGAATATCTTATAATTCTGAAAGTATAATAAAAATGCTCAGTGGCATAGAAAGAATTACATCAATATCTACTTATAAGAGAGCTTATAACATAAAATGGATCCAGTTTGAAGTATTTGCTTACAATTTGCACAGGAGTTTCCTTTTTTGCTTCTTCCCTCCCTTCCTTCCTTCATTTTTCTTTTTCCCTTCTTCCTCTCCCCCTTCTCTTTTTTCTTTCCTCCTCTTTTCTTTAGTTTTTCCCTCCTCTCTCTCTGTCTTCCTCCTTTCTCCCTCATTCTTTACCTCTTTTTATGCCTTCCTGCCTACTTTCTTCCTAGCTTTCTGAATTTGATGCCTTTTGTAAGTAAATGTTAATTTACTTTATATATTTAAGAAGGTATCTGATAAGACAACAGAATGTGTTTCTTTTCATAGAAAATATTTCTTTTCATGCAAACTGGTATGTTACTATTCTCATTAAAACAAATTAAACCATCAACTGTAACATCATATCTATTAAATTATAAGAAGCTTTGAAGCAATATGAAAAAAATTATATCGAAATTATAAAATCAATAAATGTAGTTAAATGATAGGGGGCATCAGGAAGACATTAGTTAACATCAAAAGAGATATTTTTGGCCTACTTTCTTTTCAAGCCCTACAAACACACACACACACACAAATGAGTCCTTTAGAAAGCATCACTACTGAACATTATTTTTTAGAATAATGTTTTTTCATGTATCTTGCACAATTTTATTTCTTAATCCTGTCTCTTTAGGTTCAGAATGACTCTATGTGGTGGGCATACTTGTACCTTCAGTTATTTAAACCTTTAGAAAGTGCATAGGCAAATGTTTAGAAAATTTCTCTATAGAAGGCTCATGCTCACAACTTTGTTCAACTCATTACCAATGGGAACAGATATAGTAACAATGTGTATATGCTAAGTGTTAACACAAAACAAAGTATAGGTACACAGTCCACTGAATAAAGGATCATTTCATCATCTGTACTTTATCCATGAATAACTTAGGACAGTAATCAGAAACATACATGAAAAGTAATGTGCCTTGCATTTGAGAAATACTTAATAGATAGCATCACTATTATCACTGCACTGCAAGCAAAGTATGTATTAAGTGGAAGAAATTATGAATATTCTTTTCAAAAATTAAAGTATGTAAGTGGTTAAAAATTGGACAATACTAAGAGATTCATTATTAGGTGAGTCATAAATGACAGTTATCTGCCTTATATTTGTAAAAGGTTAAGTGTGAATACTATGTTGAAAATAGACTAGGTCATTAGAGAAGGGTCAGAGGTGGTAGTTTAGATTAGGGTAGTGGCAGTGGAGGTACTGAAAAGCAGACTGAGTCTCAGTTGATTTCTAAGGTAGAGGTTTTGCTGGCAGATTGGAGGTAATGGGTAAGAAAATGAAGCCTAGGATGATCTGAAGGTTTTCCGATTTTTCTTCTGAAAGAGCAAGGTGGTGCCTTTTTCTTTTTTCTTTTTTGGATGAGAAAGAGTCTAGAATGGACAGGTTGATACTTGGAGAATAACATAATAGATCCATTTTGGAACTGTTAAGTTTAGAAGGCTTATTGGATATTCAATTGCAGATAGGGGGAGTTGAATAAACAAATCAGGAAGGGACAGTGAGTGGTATAAATCTAGATTTCAGAGAAGGGAAGCAGAAGAGAAAGTGTGATTAGAACTGAGAATTCATTATAGGATTTAGTAACAGAAAGATCACTGTGGACATAGATAGGAGAAGTTTCAGTTTAAAAAAGTAAGTATTAAGCCTTTTAGACAGGGTTCATGAAATAATAGAAAGAGATCAGTTGGAGGAACAAATATTATCCTATTTTGAGAATTTTTGTTATAAATGGGAGAAGAAAGATATAACTGAACTGGTATGAGGGGTCAAAGTATATTTTTGGTTTGTTTTTGTTTGTTTTATTTTACTTTCTCTGATTGATATGGTCCATTAAAAGTGTAGATGATACTGTCTACAGGGATAATTCTTGGAGCAGTGCTCTTAAGTTAACAACAGGGTATTGACAACAGTGTAGTAATTGCTGGAGGGAAGGGTGTAAGGGGACTCAAAGGTAATGGGGAAAAATACAATAGTTTTTTTAAAACAACGAGGTACTGCTACCTAGAGCAAAGGGAATGGCATCTGGAGCATGTCCTTCCACAGGGATATGGGCAAGTATCAATCATAGGAACAAGACAAAAGACTGAGAATGTGGATACAGATGTAAGTTGGCTGGTAGAGGTTGGGTGCTTCTGCTTTCTCAGTAAAATAGGTAGCAAAGTCATCATCTTAGAATGAGGTTGAGAATGAAATTATAGGAATTTTAAGAAGATAGAGGAAGGTATACAATGCCTAGTTAGTAGATTTGGGTAATTTACTATGAATGGAGAATCTCTACAAAAGTCCACAAGAAACCAGGAGCAAGGTTCTTAATAAAGGAAACTTGGTGAGCCTGAGGGTTGGGGTTAAAGAGATAGAAACTTTTAATCCTGTTAAAATTAGTCATTTCCTACTGTTTGAAGTATTTTTATATGTGTACATACTAAAATATATATAAACATAAAAAGAAATAAATAAGCTTAAGTATTAGCTCCTTTGTGAAAATTTGAGTGAGGGAAATCTCTTATGAGACTTGGAGCTTCTTTGAGTCATCTCAAAGACTTTTAAATATAAACAAAACTGTGAATAATTTCAAGTACTCTTATCCACATGATGTACCTCTAGGTCTAAAACAGTTTTTTAGAGTGTGTTTCCCAAGACTTATGTTAGAATCATTTAAGATACATCTTACAACACAGTTTCCCATCATTCCAGGTAAACCATAATCTCCTTGAAAATAAAAGTTCCAACATCACATTTTTTTTATTTAATATAAAGCATTAAAAGAAAAATAATGGTGTCAGATATCTTTTCAGAAAGATTACACTTAAAATAGCATGGAGAATATGCTCATTCTTTATGAGTGGGACTTTCCTGAAATCGCATCGCATGTCTTAGAGTTGGGTCCTGAACCAAGGCAATGGGAATAGAAAGTGCAAGTGTGTTCTCAGAAGTTCTTAGTAGGTCTTAGATTCTGTAGAGCTTGGGATTCAACAGATATTCGACAGGTGAGGGAAAGGAAGACTTAAAATAATCTCCTTATTCACTGTCCTGAGAGAATACTGTTACCATAAACCAAGATAAGGTATTCATGACAAAAATCAGAGTAATTGGTGAAATGGGGAAAGTGGGGAGTATAAAAGACCTTAAACTCAACAGTGGATTTGTTAAACTAGAAGCAGTAGTACGTTAAAGAACAAGATAGATGTATCTATCTAATGTGAGCAGTTTTTTTCTTTCTCTCTTGTTCATGGAGAAGGGCATAGGCAGACAAGATGGGTGGGAAAGAGAAAAGGAGAAAAAAGGAATTTTGTAGAACTGAACTGAATTAAAAATTGTGAAGAGACATAGTTGCATTTCTGTGAGAAGAAAACATGAATTTGTCAATATTTGAAAAAAATTCCATAACCTTAGTTCTATATTGTCAATTGTGAGAATCCTTTAGTTCTTTTTGTAAGCTTGGTACTTCTTGACGAACACATTGAAAACATTAATATTTGATTTAAGGCAATGGTTATTTATTTACCAAATTGTAAGAACTATGTATAAGAGTCTAATATTAGTTTTGCTTTTAGCTTAAATGTGAGCTTATTGAATTTGCCTACTAATATATTTTGATAAAACATTTTATTGGCTAATACAGAACTTTCACTTAAAAACTCATGAATCTATTTTATTAAAATAAATGTAGATATCTAGTTCTGTGGGGTTTACTCAAATAAAAAATTCAATACTTTTAATAATACTTTCACAAATAAGAAAATTGAGGCTCAAGGATAAATAACATTGCTGATGTCATAGTTAGTGAAAGAGCCTAGTTCAGTATTCATTCTTCTATAATGTTGTGGTTAGTTTAAGGTAACCAAAAAGCATGAGGTTTTTGATGTGAATAAAGCTAGGTGGTGCACTGCCTACCTTAATAATATAATTATATTGAAGTATATAAATCATACTAATTGAGCTGTCACATATACTTACATTTTACTAAAATTAATTTTATATGTGTTTAACTGGCAATTTAGTTGTAATCCGCAGCTCATCTGCTTAGTTGGAGTCATTATAAATACTGCTGTATTCAGGACATAAAAAGATTTAAATGATCTCTAATGCATTTTTGTCATCAAGATTTCTATGTTTAAATATCTAAATTTACTAAAACACTTTGGTTCCCTATGAAAGTGTTCTTTTTATCATTTGAATTCTGTTAACATCGAGATTGTATTAAGATCATCCAAGTTACAATCCATTACTTCTGATTTTCACAGGCTGGTGTTCTGTTGATGCTGCAGTAGTAAATCAGTACTTCTCCTTGCTATTAAATCACTCAAGTCAAGTTCCTTCAACATGGTACAGGTGTATAAACTGCTATTGTTGAAACTTCCCTTTCCACCAGATGCTTAAGAAAGGCTAATAGGCACCATGACCAGCGTGGCTCAGTTGGTTGGGCATCATCCCACAAAGGGAAAGGTTGTCAATTGGATTCCAGGCCAGGGCACATGCCTGGGTTACAGGTTCAGTCCCTGGTAGGGTTGCATAGGGCAGGCAACTGATCACTGTTTTCTCTCTCACATCAATGTTTTTCTCTGTTTCTCCCTCCCTTCCTCTCTCTCTAAAAAAAATTTAAAAAGAACAAAAGAAAAGCTAATAGGCTTACTCCCTGAATATGACTTTGTAGTTTCCTTCCTATAGAAAATCAGTGTTAGATATAATAAGATAGTATCTTTCATGAACATGATGTTTAGTGTAGCCAGGTAGAAGAGGATGAAAACTTAACTGCAAGACATTAGACACATTCTCTATAACTCTTTCACATGAAATAGGAGTTACAATCTAGGAACATAAAAATTCAGTTTCCAGAAGATGCACAAACATTGTGATACCCTCCTCCTGTTCTGAATCTTCCCTTTTCCTAAGAGTGTCACCTAAAGTTAGGAAGTTCTTCCTTAGCTCCTTCTTGCAAATAGTCCACTTGCAGACCCCCATCCAGAGTAAATGGAAAAGGAACAGTGTTTTTTTTTTTCATTAAGTATGTCCAAGCTTTTGATCACTTCTAATATCACATAGTCCCTATATCTGGCTATTGAATTGTGCAATTTTCCTTCATCATAGAGTTGGGCTGCTTCAGGTTGAGCGCAGTGTACTCTGTCTTCTAATTCCAGTAAAGTCAATTATATAAACTCTTTTACTTTTACAAAATGCTCTTTAGCACACTGATTCCCTCATAGCAGGCAGACCAAGTGAAAGAGAATTGTGGAACCTTTTCAAGTGTAACCGTGTTCTGCACAGCAGGTACATTTATTACTAATGGGTAAAATAGTCTCTTTTTTTAGCTCCATAATGCTTCTGAAGGCTTCCGTTTTCTGGTTTTGATAGACCTTCCGGTTACACTGAGAGAGGAAGGTGAATGCCATTGATCACACTACGGAGCTGCTGCAGGAACACCTTTTTTTTTCTTTTATTTTTTAATCATTTGCTTTGCTTCATAAGTCAGTGACTGCACTTGTCTTAATGAGGTGATTTGCATTATCTACTGGGGTTCTTTCTGGTTTAAACAATTTAATCTGTCTCCTGGTCTATGCAAACACTCATAAGGAGAGGATACTCCATATTTCAGCTTCATATTTACAAAATAAATAGGTGAACAGAAAGGATGCTGTCAGTGACTTTGGCGCATATAGTGTAAAACAGACAAGCTTTGTAATTTGGGCATCAAAGTTAAATTCTTAATGTTCATTAATGGTTTTGCCTTCGACCTCCAATCAGACATCTATTTATATATGAATAAATAATGCAGAATGATATGTAGATTTATGACTAGCTTACGCCAACATCTGATATAACATTTGTTGCTAACAATGACTAATTGTACCTTTGAGAAAAACATGGGATTTTAGTGATGGAGGACAGGAGAAGATAGTCTGTCCTGTTGTGTATATAGTACTTGTATTTCCAAGAGCCAATAGACTTTAACAGCATCAGCTTCCCCAGAGGACTTGATGAAAATTCAGAATTCCAGGCCCAAAGCTACTGAATCAGAATCTGTTTTAAATGCATATGAAGTATTGGAAATCCTGGTTGGTAGTCCCTGTTTCTGCATTCATTCTCTCTCTCTGACTCTCTCTCTCTCTCTCCATCTCAATCTCTCTCTCTCTCTCTCTCTCTCTCTCACACACACACACACACACACACACACACACACACACACACTGCTCCCTAGCTTACTGTTTGCTATGCCATACAAGTGCATATGGCAGAGCATGATTAGGGTAGAAAGGACATCCATCAAATTTTCTATAACATGTTTTAAGCCATTCTATTTTCTTAAACAATCTGGAATTCTGCCATTCAGAAAAAGGAGGAGTGCCCATATATTCCTTAAAGAGAGCATTCTTGTATTCTTTTGAATTCACAGGATAGAGTCAAGTGGATTGTTTATGATCTTAATGGATTCTGTCTACGAGCAAGCATATTACTAAATGAGGAATTCTCTTCCTTACAAAGTATCACTTAGAAGATGATTGAGCCACTTCTTTAACCATAATTACAAACTGTCTCTCTATGTATATATATAAATATGTATAATATAGTATTATATAATAACATAACATTATAACACATTATAATATATTATAAACTATATAGTATAAAGATATATTTATGCATGTATATGTGTATATACAAATATATATGTATATGTATAAATTATATGTGTGTACATATATGTGTATGTGTATAGTATGTATATATATAAATTTATGTGTGTATATATGTACATATATAGATATAAATTTGGTGAGCCAGACACGCATCATGCAATGCATCATTTTATTTTGGATAGCTTGTGCAATTGGTGACATCACATCGTAGTTTATACCAAGAAAACTAGCTTCCTTCTCACAATCCCTGACTACTGATGGCTGAAATTTGGGGGTAGTGCAAAGTCACTGAATTCAGTTACTGAACTCCTCTCGGATAGTGAGAACCACGACTTCCTCCCTCAGCTCTCAGTAATGACTGTGGCTAGTGCAGGTTGAGGGACTGACCTGCAAGCCCTCAAGCTTGTGATGTCTTTATATCTCTCTGTGTTTCAGGAATTTAGGACATCAAAAAAATTTTAAATGTTTGAATCATAGGCCAGTATTTCCAAACTGGTCTGCACATTAGAATCATTTAGCATCTTTACAATAGTCCTAGACTCAGGCCACATTCTATGCCAATTAAGCCAGTCTCTGGGGGTGATACACCAATATCAATAATTTTGAGGTTCCCCTGCTGATTCTAGTGTTCAGACAATTTTGAAAACTACTGTCATAGACAAAGGTGTGATCATGGATGATTAGAACTTTAATATTAACTCCCTCAATTGTGCTACTGAATTTTATCTTTAGGTGAATAACTCATGTCCTGATCAAACTTCCCAAATGAATGTCCTTCCTGAGTTCTGCATTCCTGATAATGACACTTTCATTATTTATACTATAAAGATCTCAATTATCAAATTATCTTTGACTCTTCCTTTTTTTCGGGTTTTAAGCTTCACCTCTCAAATCTAATTTCTTCAAATAAGTATGTTGGGAACTGAGTCTGGGTTTTAGTTTATTTTTTTGTCCCTATAACATTCTGAACAGACTTTTCTAGATAATCACTGTAGTGAATTAGGAATGGTGCTAGGGAGGGGCATAGTTTATACCATTTGCTAATCCTTGTGGTGTAAATTCTTACATCATAGCAATGATGGTTTGCAAAAAGTATAGTGTTTGACAATCAGCTCTTGCAAGCTGGTGCAAGCTGTTTTCAACACCATTGCATTAGGTACTAACAAACACAGTTGTTGAATAGGATCACTGGATAAGAAACAGGAACAGTAGGGTGAAGGCTCTGATTACACAGGATTTTTGACATAAACATCTGTTTACTTGTATGTTGTTTAACTTTATGTTCCAGTTAGACACTTATTTAATAAATGAAAATATTGCATTTAGTATTGTTATAGTTTCATTCACAGCGTACCTGGCAATCACATATTGCTTAATGCAGTTGATGTTGTATCTAAAGTAGCTATTTATTGAATCTCAAGGCACTATATGACATTTCTCTGAAAAACAAAAGGACTGTACCTAGACAAAAAACAATAGACTTATAAAACTGTAGGCCTTACATTTTGTGCAAATTGCTTTAAAGTCATGATGTCTCCCGCAAGTAAAGCAGAATTACAATCTATGTTAAGCATAATAATTTTTTGCAAAGCTCATTATCAGGACACAGATTTTTTTTAATGGATTAGAAGATGTGTGCTTTAAAATATGTCTTTTAAACTAAAACCATTATGTTGCTGATCCATTTTTCAAGAGCAATATTACTGCTAAACATTTTATGCATTCAACAGAAACCACTAATTTTAATTCAGTGAAATATAAAAATAGGAATGTACAGTATCCCAGAGGAACTTGAAGATTAAGAATTATTTTTGGCTACAGATGATTTATTTAGCTTTGATATAACTGAAACTATGTGATGGGAATTTCCTAAAATGTAACCAATGTGATTTGTAGTCTTAAATTCCATTTGAATGAATAATCAAAGGAATGTATGAGTCAGGCATGATCTTTTAAGAAGTTTTAACATGGTAGTGATATCTTAGGAACTGACTTCTGATGAACTGATTTTAACACTTTGAAGACAGTTTCTTGGGGCATTCCTTAGTGATGGGTGGGCAGAGGGCTACAGTCCAAATTGTTGACCAGTATTAACCTCCTTGTTTTAACATCTAATAATTTGTCCAAACAGATTATGAAAAAAACCTTGGGGCACTTTCTTCTGTGACATTCATTCCATTAGTGCTGATAATCTAATTAGTATTATTTTTAAAAGTGAAGAAGCAACTTGAGCGTAGGTAGAAGCTTCCAGCATTGTCACCTCTGCCAAGATTCTGCAATGATTAGGATGGTGTCACCAGCGAAGGGCTTACATGCTGGAGGAGTTGAGGCAGTTTTGCAGGTGTTGAGCGAGAGTCGAGTCTACACTTCTGCTGTTTCTGTCAGTTAGCAGCTATGCCTGTCTCTCCCACTGATTCATCTACGTGACCTTGGAAAAAGTCACTTAAAACCCCGGGTAGCTTTATTCCAATAACTTTAAAACAGGAAGATGGTTTAAATTTAACCATCTCATTGTAACATTGGTACCACATCCATTCAATGCTTTTCAGTCCCATGAGAAAAGGCTTTTTATATTTTTTTGTTATCTGTTAGTTGTGTTCCTACTTTTGAAACTTGAATTTCCCTTCCCTTGGCAGAGTTTTCTGAATACCCACCATTTCCCTCCATAATTATTGACATCCTACTGTCAACATGTAGAAAATTCTTGTTAAATGAGCCTCATTGGGCAGGCTTAGAGTTTGTTCCCACATGGCTTCCTGTTTCTTATTAAAGTCGCTTCAGGCTGATAAAGCTCTTCAAATTAGAAAAGCGAACAGTCCTGCACTTGGATATTTGTATTATATTTCTAAATTATACAGCCGCTTTCCTCTGTCCTCCTTCTCTGCTTTCTGTTGTTGAAGACTATAATTCTATGTATTTTACTTGATAGGGCTATTGATTTCCTGTCATGCTAATTTTAACTGCATATTTAAAAAAATAAAAACAGTATTAATACTTTATAATTCTAGCTGAAAGTCATTACCTGTCACAAAAATCTGAAAAATTAAATAGCATGTGATAAAGATATTAAAATGGCACTATCGATCTGACAAAAAGAAAAGCGTAAAATTTATGTTAGTGTTCTTATAGTTATTGTTCCTCACTTTTCTTACTCAGAATACAGATGCTCTTTGAATGAACGCACTGCAGCTGTAAACTAGAGACGCGCTTTAGAGAATAACGTTCTGCGCGGTCAGGACACCTCCTCGCGGTGTTTTTGATCGCTGTGTGTGATTGACATTATCCGTACAAATGTTACAAGGCTCAAAACAAGCTCAGAGCTAACTTTAAATCTAGAATCCAATTTGATATGCAGATATTTATTGCATGCCATAACATTAAACATTAATGCACAGCTTTAAGCACGATAATGCATTTTGTCTTCAGGTTCGTTAGCAATGTGTGGTAAACTGGCACCAAAGCAGTCGGAGGCTGAAGTGGCAATCTCCTAATTGCTTTCCTCGTGCTCCTCTAAGGACAGTTGACATTTATTTTTATCGTTTTACATTTTTAAGCTCTCCAGAAATTTACACCAATGGATACATGTTCAATCTGTTAACTCAGACTCAAAAGCTATTAAACTCCAAAACGACCCTTTAAAAAAATCTAAAGTAAATCCTCACATTATTTTAATCAGCAGCTTCCACATGAAGGACAGAAATGAGCACCTTTCTATTTTTCACCCAGTGATGATACCCAGTGTCACAAAAGCTGTCACTCTTTATCATCTGCACTGTTGCACTTGGTGACAGCATGGTTAAGAACTGGGCCCTCCAACTCTGTAAACAACCCTGAAGCAGAACCCCATAAATATACATGCTTCTGTGACTCAGCTAGTTGGAGTCTTTTTCTCTGGGTCAACTTCTCTGTAGCCAACAGCTTACCACGGGCTCAATAATCTTTGTCCCGAACATCAGGCTCCTGAAAGTAGTTTTCCCCGAAATCTGAACTGAAAAGAGACAACATTGTAATACAAGTTATTATTTTCTAAAGTCAGAAGCAGCACATTTTTGTTCTTTGGAGTTAAAAATACCCTCCAGAAAGCACATTGCTCTGACTTCATTTAATGGCCATGATATATTTGCCACTTGCTTTGGATTTTTTTAACCATGTAAACATTTCTGTGCCTTGTGGAATGTTAATTTGTGGACAGTGATGTACAGTTGAAATAATTTGAATCAGAGTTACTTAATTTTAAAACTAAATGTCTAGGTCTCCTTCATTAAAATAATTTTACAGTGTATTTCCTAATGGGAAATTTTGGGAATGTCACAATTATTGTAGCGCACAGTAAATTTATAGATAAATAACATTTTGAGTAGAATCAATTTACTCTTCCTATTGTACTAAATACATATGTAACCTGATTACATTCCAACATACTTTTAAGTAAATTAAGTATAGGTAAGTTAACAGTTTTGTTACCTTTGGAAGTGGTGGAGAAAGTCAGAAAGAGAGTGAGAAAATGAAGAAAGCAGTGGAAATCTTCAAAATGTGCATGACAAAACTTTCTCTTTTTACTTTTGCTTTAGCAGGACAAACTGTGGCCCCCTAAGTTTGAGTTAAATTCAGTACATAGATACCTTCGTATTGAAGGTAAGTCTCTGTTGAAAAAATAAAATAGTCCTTGGAGTGTAGACTATTGAGTTTAAATCTAACTAAATACTATGTAGTTTCTATTTAATTTAGATTTCATTACATGTAAGTAAATGTGAATACAATTATAGTCTGAAATAAGTAGAAAACTACTGTATGTAAATAACTGCATGCAATGTATAAGGTTGAATAAAACCAAACTCAAAAAAAAAAAAACAGGTCAGGTCAGCTAGTATGTATGATTTAAGAGACTTGGGTACCAGATTTTAGAGAGTTATAGTTTTTATTTCTCACAAGATATTATTATCAGAAAAACATGATTTGTCTCCCTGCTTGTAGCAGTTCATTAGGTTCTGCCCAGAGTTAATTTAGTGACCTGTTATCGAATCTTTAGGATGTTGAAATATACAATTGTTAATAATATAAATATATATATAAAGGACTTAAAAACAACAGAAAGCAGGGTGAGCTAAATAATCTTAGTTATCATTTAAGAATAGATCTAGTAGTTCTAGAAGTAGCATGTATAAAAAAATTGAGCAAAAAATAATTCAACACTTTCTCAGGGAAAACTTTTTAGAGCAGAGGAAGGTGATGGGAGTTAGTATGCTTGCGGCTATAAAGCCGGTATTGAAATTTCAATGTGCTTTAAATAAAAAAAAATGGTATAGTGGTTGCCAGCTTTGCTGTACTTTGCAATTACCTGGGGATCTTTTAAAAATATTAATGCCTGGTCTTACTTTCAGACATTCTGATTTGATTATTATAGGGTTTGACTTAGGCAGTAGAATTTTCAAAAGCTCCCTAGGCTATTTTAACGTACAACAATGTTTGGGGATCACCAGAAAGAACATGATACCCTTTAAAAAATAAAATATATCAAGGAAGTTTTTTTAATAAGTAATAATTTTGTGTGTTTTAATTTGTATTAATTGTGTAGAAATCAAAATACACCTTTTATGTTAAAATTATAAATGTTCTCTTTAAAAAGAGATTTATAAAGTGATGCTGGTTATTTGGGCTATCAACAGCTGGTTGATGCATTCAGTGAAATTCTGTATAACATTGAAAACAGACACATTGAAGCCTTAAATATTAATGAGGTTAAATATCAAAATAATAAACTGTATTTAAAAAGGTAAACCTAGGAAGCATTCATACAATATAACATTCATAGTAAGGAAATCTCTAAAATAATTGCTTTTGTTTATGTAATAAATATAAGACATATGAATAGGCATGACATTCACTAAATTCAGGATAGTGATTACTATTAAGAAATGTAGAAAGAAACTGGATTAGGAAGAGGTACAGACTTATTACTTTTAATTTAAAAAAATCCCAAGTCAATACAGCGAAACGGTCAGATTTGACAAAGCTAGTGGCAGTACACATGTGTTGGTTACATCACACTTCATAGTTTTCTCTGTACTTGATGACTTCCACAGCACCAATAAGTAGTGTTGAGAAAACTGGATATCCACACACAAAAGTAAATAAATAAATAGGATCATTATCTTATAGCACATACAAAAATCAACTTGAATGGCTTAAAGACTTAAATGTAAGACCTGAAACCCCTTGTCAGTTTTTTTGAAATGGCACCAAAAGCACGGACACCAAAAGCGAAGATAAATAAGGGAGACTACATCAAACTGAATGGTTCTGTGCAGCAAAAGAAAAACAATCTATCAAATAAAAGGCAACCCATGGAATCAATAGGAAATATTAGCAAACAATTTATCCAATAAGAGGTTATTATTCAAAATATATAAGGAACTCTTACAGCTAAACAACAAAACTCAATTACTCCAATTAACAAATGGACAAAGGATCTAACAAACATTTTTTTTTTCCAAAGGAGACATTCAGATGGCCAACAGGTATATGAAAATATGCTCAACATTACTGTTTATCAGGGCAATGCAAATCAAAACCACAATGACATATCACACCACATCTGTTAAAATGAGTATTGTTAAAACATCAAAAGGTAATTTTGCTCAAGGATGTAGAGAAAAGAGAGCTCTTGCCCTCCGTAGGGAATGTAAATTGGCGCATCTATTTTGCACAACAGAATGAGATTCCTAAAAACTTAAAAATAGAACTACCGTATGAACCAGCAACCTCACTTTGATATAATTCTACTGTCTCAGAGAGACACGTGCACTTGCGTGTTCTTTGTGGCATATTTACAGTGGTCACGATGTGGAAGCAGCCTGAGCGCACCCACAGATGAATGGGCAAAGAAAATGTGGTGCGTACGCAGAATATTGTTCAACCTCACAAAGGAAAGAGGTTCTGCCATCGGTAACAGCATGGATGAACCCGGGATGCATTATGGCCTGCGAAACAAGCCAAAAAAATAAAGACAAGTATCACATAATTTTGCTGATATGGAGAAACTTTAAACAAGGAAAAGAAAAGAATAAAAAAACAACTTCAAATCACTAGTACCAGAAAACAGAATGGTTTTTACCAGAGGTTGGGGTGGGGGAAAAGGAGGGCTATTAACAAAAGTTACAAACTTTCAGTGAGAAAATGAGAAAGTTGTAGAGACTTAATTTACAGCATGGTGACTATAGTTCATAATGATGTATACTTGAAATTTGATAAGAAAACAGATATGAAGTGTGATCACACACACAGCATATTCATGGGAAGTAATAAACTTGGTAATTAATTTTAGATTGTAATAGTTTTATATTGTACACATAAATCATCACAAGGTACATTTTAAATGTATATAATGTGTTGGTCAAAAATAAATTAAAAAAACATGTCCATAGCAAAAATGAAAGATTATTTCCAATTTTACTGGTATTCAAAACACACAAGAAAGAATCAGGTTGTGATAGAAGGAAAAAAGGAAACATCTAAACTAACTTATGGCGTACTCCTAATCATTTCACAAGTTGAGAAACTACAATAATGGGGTGGTTGTAGTCTGATCATGGGGAAAGCAAAAATGAAACTTGGGTTTTAATACAGTATAATCAACCCACCAAGAAATGCAGTAGAGAGACAATTTGAGCTCTTTATTATTTTTGCAGATTGTTTCATTTTTTTGCTCTTAAAAATTTAATTATTAGATAAAAAGCATGTTTTAATATTTTCAGATTATTCAATATATTTAAACATGCTCATTTAGAAATGTTTTATTATATTTACAAAAATTCTAAACTCTCTTTAAGGAGTAGATATCTCATATCTACCATGTGATATATGAAGATCAGTGGACCCATAACACAGAAAAATGAGAAAATACATCCAAGCATTATTGTTCATGTAATTTCATAGTCTGTGTACAACTTGCTGAAGTTTCTGCAAGTGCTCTAGGCTGAATGTCTTATCTTTAAAGTAAAATAACTGTAAAAATAGTTTTTTTTTTACTTTCTTAGCATATAAACATTTAACATGAGGCATTATATTGACTGGATATTATTACTTAAGATAACTGATAACAAATAACAAGTTCAAATACAACTTTCTAAGTTTGTGGTGATCTTCAGAGTGAAACAGCATAAGAAATTACATTTTGTAAGAGAAACTGTCCCTTACATTATATAGACAGTTTTGCTCTAAAAATATAGATCTTGTCAATATGAATGAACATAGTGAGCAATTTAAAATAGAATAAGTCAAATTTGGAAGGATTTTTCAACTCAAATTAACCAGAATTTAATTGTGTTATATTATTTCTCACTATCATTTGTAAAACATTTCTTGGGAGTCAGATAAGTGCTTCATATTGGGCCAAGACTGAAGCACAGTTTGCTCTTGGAATCTGGTTCATTATGGGAATAACAAAGGGTGTTCTTTTTTTATTATTATTGTTTTCAAAGTACAGTTTTCTGCCTTTTCCCCCATCCCTCCCCACCACTCCAAGCCTCCTCTTCTCCCTCCCCTGTTTCCACCCCCCTTGTCGTTGTGCATATGTCTTTTATACTTGTTCCTGTAAACCCTTCACCCAAAGGGTGTTCTTAATAGAATCTTTATGCTTTTATTTTAAATAATGTTTAAACTTTTGTAAGACTCCTGTTATCAATGGGGACAGAAAAATTAATTCCAAAATTATTCTACTTTATATAACTTTTTAGGTTTTAAAGTATAGAAATATGAGTGACAAGGCAAGGACTTTGTGGTCAGTATTGATCAATGTCAAAATAAGAATGAAAAGTTAGGTTGGGGTTAGGAGAACTGAAATGAAAAAAATATACAGAGAAAAATATGTTTATTTCATGATTAAATTATCAAACTTACAATTAAATTAGCTAGGTAATGATCTTTTTGCACTTTTTAGTGTAACTGCAAAAAATATGTGAAAAGAAAATTGGCAAATATTTCTGAAAAACATAAAAATATCAAAGAAAATCAATACAGATAATTGCTATACTAAAACACTTACCTAATTAGGAAATATTCCTCACTGTTTTTCAAAAGGATTCTCTCATATTAAGATAGACACCTGGTAATTTTTGCAACCACACATTCAAGAGAATCAATTAATCTCTTGGGACTAATTTATAAAATTAAGATTTTCTTTTCCCACATCTTGCCAAAAATATAATATGCAAAGATCACACTTTTCAGGAGGACGGAAAACTTCACCAGTAAACCCCTGACCCTTATTTCCTTTCCTTCTTCCACAGAAGAGACGGTCGGGGTGCTTTTTCTTCTAGTCCTCTGTAACTCGAGGCTATTCGTCTTTACATAAAGAGTACAGCCTTGTTGTCTTTCATAAGCACTTCCAGGAGGGGGCAGTACCTTCCACAGCACTCCTTCCTTTTGTCTCTCATACATCACTGGGGAGGTCACCTCTTATTTATGTTTTAGATACGTAGAGGAGACAGATCCTTAGGAGCTTTTTTTTTTTTTAGTTACTGTTCTATGGTTTGTACATTCAGTGCATCTATGAATATTCTTAAATATAGGCATTAATTAAAAATATAATGGAGAAACTCAAGTTTGTTATTTTTCTTTCATACTAGTTCATTATAATTTATTTGCTAATATCTAAACTTTCATGTAGCTGTATGACTAATGATTTTTATTTTTCAGCTACCCCATGAGTCGCATATTATTTTTAGGAAGAATGTGTATTACTTAAAAAAGATCAGATCTTTATTTTGAGACTGTTTTTTTTTTCCCCTGACTAGTGGGTCGTTCTCAGTTTGGATTGAAATTATGATATGAACCTTATCAGAAAGGACAAAAGAAGAAGCATCTTAGAAAGTGCCAAAGATATAAATTGACATGTAAAAAAGTATTGACTGTGCTATAAGAAATCATAATTATTATTCCCAAGGCAAATAGATTTTCTTCTTATTTTTAAAAGAAAGTTATAAGTACTTTTTAGGCTGATGATTAACAGTAATTTCAATGGAAATGTTTACTTTGTTTATTTTTATTTCTGAATTATTAATGAGATCTATGCATATATTAGTAATAATACAGAAATCAATAATCCAGTTATATTCATAATATGTCAAGATTTTAAAAAGCCAACTTGAATCAAAGTAGAAGTCACTGATGTTCTAATGTCTGTTTCTTAAGGGAAATCGGACTTGGCCCGGCTTGGACTCTGCACCATAGCAGAAACTGGGCCACTGGGTGCCTTCAAAATGAAATTTCCCTAGATGCCCCCATGGGTGTCCACAGTGGCTGAGGGATTATTGGGAAGAGAAGGTGATTTAATTAACTTCAAAAGTGTTTTTGCTAACACAATTAAAAGTAGTTTATCATTATAACTGTCACTGGGAGGAATAAAGAAGAAGAACCAGAGACTGCCCTTGAAGAAGCTAGTAATTTTCTGCACATAGATTATAGTTCTGGGGACTTGCAAAAAGGAAATAGTGGAGAACTGCGTGACATAGATTATCACTCTGTTGAAAATGAACCCGACAACTAGTAGGAGAGTGGCTCTCTAGGTCAGCTCACTTTGTTCAGGACAGCTTTATGGAGGAAGTTAGACTTGAGATTTTCTTTGAAAGAAGTACTGGAGTCAGAATCTTTGAAAGTAGGATCTTAAATGGAAAGAGATAAAGAGGAAAGAAATTTTTAAGATTTAGCCTAGGTGTCACCTCCTTCTTATCCTGACTGTTGCATGCTGAGTTAAAAGTCCTTTCAAATTCTCTCGGTAACACACCTATCTGTAGCATTCACTACCACATAATTAGGTAATTTCTGCCTCTCAACTTGACTAGGAGCATCCTGAGGACAATGTTTTAGTGTATATTTTTAATAGCTAGCACAGTGCCCAAGCAGATATTACTTTCCAACTTTCTGTTATCTAGTACAATGCCAGGCTTTCTTAAATGTGGGCTCTTTGGCTTGCTGGATGGATGGACAGGCTAACAAATGAGATGGGTGGGTGCTTGGATGGTTGGATGGATGGATGGATGGATAGCTATATGCAAACTGAAAAGAATTAGCTTGGTCAAAGTTATATAAGAAAGAATGTCAAGGGAATGGTAATGATTGTGAGGGGAATGTCCTGTCTGAAACCATGTATGTTTAGATTAAGTAACATATTTTTTGTGTGTGGACAAAGTGAAATCTATTTATGGAGCTTAGAGGCCAGTGATATGAGTCTGAACCTGACTTAAGAACCTTTGGGAAAGTCACTGAGAGCTCTTTGCCAAGAGAGTGGTATCATGGAAGTAGTAATCCAAATGCACTGAAAAGACTAGAGACCAGTAGGCTTTTGCAGCAATCAGGGCATAGAGCCATAAAGTCATGGCCCGAAGGAGTGACAGTGAGAATCCAGGCAAATCCTAATTAACTCAAATGAGAGGATCTCCAAGAAGTGCACAGATACGGTAAATGGGGATAAAAATGAAGGATCAGTTAGAAATCCATCCAAAATGTTGATTTGGGCTATTGGGAACCCTCTAAAATATTGACAGAATTGAAAGTTTGGCAAGATAGTTTGCTTGAAGGAAGTGTGTAACAAGCTATGCTCTGGACCTATACAGGATAATATATAATACATTAATGCATTCTAAATAGTAGTGACAAAGGCCAGCCATGGGCCACATTAACTAGAATAATTCAGATGCACTTTCCCCCTTCCCAGAAAGCATCCTTTTCTCCCAGTGCCCCTCTATGTTGCTCTTTGCAATCTTGCTCTCAGCTACAACAATAAGTAATTTTCTCTTGGATATTAGCTGATAGAATGTTATCTATCACAGTAATATGTTCACATACTTTGGAGGATTATTAAAGACACAAGAGTCATCGATCCTCAAAAGAATATTTCAGAATTTAGACAGGCTAGGCTATTACTCAAGCTTAAAAACAAACCAACAAACAAAAACGCTGAAGGAAATATTGCCAGCATTATCAATTTTATTGCAAAATATTGCTACTGTCATTATCGTCTTTGAGCTCTAGTAGTATGTAGATTTATTCTAAATTCCTAAATACCCTGGTGGAAGAATTTTCAAGATCTCTAATTTACAACTTTAAATAAATTTTCCATGTTAATGTAATATTTTAGAACTTTATGTATTATTTTTTATTTTTGTTTTTTATCTTTTAAACATTTTATTTGTTTACTTTTAGAGAGAGCAAAAGGGAGGGAGAAAGAGAGTGAAACCTCAATGTATGAGAGATACATCAATCATCGGTTACCTTGACACCAACTGGGGGCTTGGCTTGCAACCCAGGCATGTGCCCTGACCAGGATCTGAACCTTTGTGTCCACAGGCCAGGACTCAATTCCCTTAGCCACATCAGCCAGGGGGATTAAAAAAATATATTGTTGTTCAATTACAGTTGTCCCGATTTCCCCCCATTGCTCTCCCCCACCCTACCCAACCCCCTCTCCCACATTCAATGCTCCCCTGTCCCCCATTGTCCTTGTCCATGGGTCCTTTATAAATGTTGCTTGACTTGACCCTTCCCTTCTTTCCTCCATTGTGCCCCTCCCTCACCCCTTTATTCTTTTGTTTAAAATAAAATGCTTACTAAATAGCTAGATATAAAAATACTGTGGTTTTAGTCTTGCCTATCTCACTTGCTGGCTTTGTGACTTCTTTGGATTGATTTAGTCTTTCTAAATCTTAGATTCCTAATTTACAAACAGTTTTTTGAATGTGCATGGTGCATATGTATTGAATATAAAATGCATTATGTGAGAAAAATTACTAGTATTATTTCATATATTATTTAAAAGTTTATTTTGTTAAAATATTAGTAGCTATAAGTAGTAATTAAATAATAGTTTAGTAGGAAAGGACATACTTAAATTAATCAAAGTTGTTTTATGTTCAGGCTCATATTGAAATGTCTCCATAGCACCTGCTTTTGAAATTTCAATTTGAAAAAATGAAGCATGATTATTGTTTTCCAATTCCAAGATTAGGTAAATCATATTAAAACACAGTCTGTAGAGCAAATTCTGCAGAATATAAAAGATAGACTGTTGTCTAAATTATATTTATGTTTTCTAAATTTCATCCTAGAGAAATAAATTCTCTCATTCGTTTTGAGTGGCATAGGCCTGTCATTAAACATACAGCTTTTTGAGTGAACTTTAAATCCTACTACCTTCCTAAAATATCATATATTTTGATATAAAATTACATAAACTATAGATTACTATTTGAAGATATTGGCAATGTCACAAGTCTGCTTGAAAACGCCTTTGGTCATTTACTTGTATTGTTCAAACATGCTCTGTGTATTCTAATGTTTGCTCTTTCTTTTTTCTCTACTATTCCCTAGTGTCTTACAACTAAAATATTGTAGATCTTCCTATATCCATCTAAATGCTCAGTCATCTTTTAAAACCTCTGCAAGGTCCTCTACCCAATAGACAGTTTTCCCATCTCTGACTCTCTGCTCTTCAGTCACAGTTTTATAGAAAACATCCTGTCATTCATTACCATTGTTTAGTCCCTTGTTCTCTCAAGTTCATAAATGTGAGAGGTTCTTGAATGTGAGGACTCTTTCTTAATAATCTATAGAACTTCTAGCACATTGTACAATAGTACATATATGTATATTTGGCATTCATTAAATATGTTTTGCAGCATTGTTGCAAAATGGCAATTAGTTTATGTTGGCATTGGGAAGTTTTAAACAATCTAGGGTTTTTTTTAAAGATTCTTTTTTTAAAGATTTTATTTATTTATTTTTAGAGAGGGAAGGGAGGGAGAAAGAGAGAGAGAGAGAAACATCAATGCGCGGTTGCTGGGGGCTGTGGCCTGCAACCCAAGCATGTGCCCTGACTGGGAATCGCACCTGTGATGCTTTGGTTCGCAGCCCAAGCTCAATCCACTGAGCTACGCCAGCCAGGGGCAATCTAGGTTTTTGTACAGTATTGAAATATTATGAATAAAATCAACTGATAGCTACTGAACTTTTATTAGATTAGAAGTGATTGTCCATATTTTATTGTTTCTTTATTCTTTGAAAAAATACATTTCTTTTTAGTGAATGATTAGAAATATTGAAGTCAAATCATTGCTTCTTTTATATTTTATCATGGCAGGTTCTGAAGCAATATTTCTGTCTATTGTGTAGAGCAATCAAATTTCATAAAGTATAGTTGTAGAATATTCAATTATTTTATGGTTTAGAAGTCACAATATCATTAATGTATAATATCATTAGTACATATAGGAATAGTTTTTAACTTTTAAAAAGAATTGTATGAATGCCTGATAATCATACTTGTATAAGTAATATTGTAAGTAGTATGCCTGCACTAATGTAAAATTGGGATATAGGAGTTTGACAAAACTTTAGAAGGGCAATATGCATAAATTTAAATGCATGTTTTGATTATTTCATTCATTTGGAAAGCCCTGCGAAGAAAGGCTTGTTATTTATTTACTTATTAAATTTCTACTCATCCTACACTCTATCTGTAAGATATGATTTAACACTTATGTGAGGTATCCCTGGAAGTATTAAAGTCTCCATTGTACTCACAACACAGTGGAAGATGATAAAGATTGGGAGAGAATCCCATAGTCCTAAAGCTAAGAGTGACAAAACAGAATGTCAAGTTCAGATCATCACTTTTGCTCACAAAACAAACACACACATGCACAAACAAACAAACAAGCAAACATTGCATTGTTAACAATTCCAGTGGAAGAAACAGGATGGAAGAAGGCAGATAGGAAGACCTAGTAACGAGAAAGAGAAGGAAGATGAAATAATCGGTTTGAAGTTCTATCTTGTCATTGCATGGCAAATTTAAGTATGAAATGATATTCATTTTTATTCTTGTTAATTTTCCTGTTTGTCTGAAAACCTTTTCCTCGTTACATGTTCAAATACTAGTTGCTAATTGGGTGTTTAATATTAAAGTACCTTAAGATAAAGAAGATTGTATAAGCTTACTAGGAGAAGCAGCTGATTTTATCCCCTTGTTTCTTGCTGAGCTGCATTAAGAGAACTGTCTGGGCTATTAAATTTCTTTATATCAAAGGCTTCTCATCTCAGTTGGGGGCTGAAGGGTTGATTGAAACCAAGAAAGAGTTGGACAGCTAAAAGGACCAAAAGCAGCATAATGCAGCCGATAAGTTTCTGTAATAGATATATTTTCAGCTAGAATTATTTCATGTTTCAAAGAAGAACTTGCAGCATAACTTAATTTTTCTGGAACAAATTTACTAACTTGATTGTATGGCTATAAAAATTACATGAAACTCAAAAATAGTAGGAAGCAGATGTCTTGGTTCTTTCTGTTACAAACAAATAGATTTTCCTCTCAGCTTTATTTTCAAGTATTTTTCTCTCATTAATATGGTAATTTTAATATATACCCTAATTTACCTTTTTATCCCACAATTAAATCTCTGTTTCAGTATCTTTGATGTAGTATTATCAAAACTGCATGTGCTTTATACAGTACATATCAGCAAGATAGGTCAGTACATGAAATTTCAAAGATTTTATTTTTACACTAAGTCTTTTTTTTTTTTACCTCTCCTCATACCTCAGTCTCTTTAATCCTAGGATTAACCTAGCTATGATTCTATGGATCTTGGCTTTAAAGCATTGCAATATCTTTTTGCTATATAGTGAAAAGAACTAACGCAGGACTCCAATTAGGGCCTGACCCTTCCAATGTGAAATGCAGCCTTCACTCAGTTTATCTCACACCTGCACGTGGGCTGTGCATACACGCTCACGGAACACAATGCACGGCTCTGTCTCTGGGGATGTAATTGGAGTTCTGTGGATCTGAACCATCAAAAATACACTCCTATAGCCGCTTCCCACAAAACTTTGTGAATTTCTGGCATTAGGTCATCCAAAAATACTGCACGATATAGATTTTCACATCTCAAATCCACCATTTTCTTGGACTTGAATTTGTGTCTATTTTGGACTGATAAATTTCTTTATAAAGAGCCAATAACTAAATTTCCCACTGGCTTTTTACTTTCTTTTTTACTGGTTAATGAGAGAAAAGAAAGGAACCTATTCAGCCAAATATTACCCAATTAAGACCTAATTACAATGTGATAACTAAATGATTAAGGCACAAATGACTATGGTAGGGTTCATAAAATGAGAAAGAGGTAGGATTTTTGCAGTTCTCTAAACTGATAGAAATGACTCAGAGTGTCACTACATATTTTTTTCATCACATGAAAGTTCCTTGAGCTGAATTAGTGATTTGGTAGAGATCCATGAAAGATCAGGAAGTGATCATGTTTTACTTTGTCCTTGCAGCATTCTTAATTTGTTAAATATTTTATAAATTATAAGACAATGAATAATCACTTCAATTATTATTTTTTCCAAGTACTTCTAATGACAGATTAGCTTTACCCTAGATAACCATGTTTTCTCTTTTTGTTTTATTAAATTTTTTCACTTTTAGGTAACTGATATTTTTCAGGAACTACAGTAAGAGACAAATTGATAAAAAGGAACTCAGTCCTAATCACCTCATAGAGATTTATTTGGGCACAAAATATTTAAAAAGATAAGTTGAGGGAGATATGAAATTATTATTATTATTAATTATTTTGCAAAAAGAAAAATCACAGTAAATTTATTGGGAGAAACTGCATTAGTATGGAAAGATTCCTCTGTCATAGACTCAGAATATGTGATAATTATTTTCAGTTACATTTCTTAGAGCATTAACCATGAACATGGTGCATTTTATAAGCCTAACATTAGATGCAAATCTCCCAGGCTTTTAGTAATGTGAACTCTGAGTACACAGGTTGAAGCAGAGCTGTGTTGCACACATCATAAAATAAAGGCTCAATTGATAAAAGAAATCTATATTGCCAGTTCAAAACCATAGCACAGCATTTCAACAATGTTTATGGGGATCAGAAAAATGACACTTTATAAATGCATTTAATATTTGTGATTGCAAATAGATAAATAAAATTTACATTACCTGTTTGTATTAAATATCTTTCTATCAAATAAAGAAATATGCTTCAAATAATTATATGTTCATTGTCATGTCCATAAACTTATAAACAAGCTAAATGTTTACAAAGAAAATGTTAACTTTGTAATTTAAGAGCCCAAATACCTAGCTATATTTTATGGATTCTTTTAATATTTTCTCCCATTTTATTTGGGTTATTCATTGATAAATGCATTTTTATCTATTTATTTTTTTTAAATAACTAGATGTCAGGAAGGTAGAATAAAAATGAAGGAATCCTATTATCTAGAGTCCATAGATTTTCTAGATAAAAATGGCTCCAACATTTAACTGATTCCACACATTTAAGATTTCTGATTGTGGTAGACAACATCAACATCTTTATATTTAATATTAACATGTTATTTCTTCATCTTCACTCATTGTCCAAGGGAATCAAAATGAATATTTTTTGCAACTGCCTCACCTTAAGTATAGAATGTACTTGAACCTACAGAACAGAAAACTAGCAACATTCTTTTTACATGTAACATAGGTCTTTTAAAATTTCATGGTCCTTTGACAATTTTAGTTTATTCCAGACATTTAGGAGCCTCTTTTTCCTGCTTTTCATAAACAAATTCCAATGATATTTTTGTTTGACTGAATCACTATACATTGGGATAAACTTATGAGTCCATAATGTTTATGTCATATCATAATTTCCAGATGACTTATTTCCTTAATTTTAAATTCCCAACAGTGTATTTTGTCTTTAATATAAGGATTAAGTGCTGAGCTGGCAAGCTTATTAAATGTTGACTGCTCTCTTCTAGGGGTATCAGCTGACACTGGAATGAAATTCTGTTAGGGAACTTTCTGTTTCAAAAATAAAAAAGATGCAGATGATTTCACCTGCAACCAACATAGAAATATACACTGACATAATATGCACACACACAGAAACTGAACATTTCTCTTCTAATACCTGTTAGTTTTAACTGTTAAAATATGTCTAATATGCTAATATTTATTTAAATTTAAACTTTCTAGAGTAACAAATTATTTTTCTTTTAGTATAAACAACTTTCAGTGAAATTTTCATATTAAGCATACCACTCTTCACTCCAGTTCTTATAAAATATATTTTCAAAATATCCCCTCTCTAATGCAAAACATTCTTGGCACGGAAAGAAAAAGTCTTATTAAGTGAAAGCAAAATAATTTCTTTCCATGTGGAAACTTTCTAACAGTTAAAACTCACAACTCATTTCCTGTGCCTCTGAGCTACACTATGTAGCAGACAGTCCTAGTAAGTTATAATTAGACATGTAGGATAATTCCAATGATGTTTTACAACTGATGAAATCAGTCTCAGCCCTGTCTACCACCTGATTACCATGGAAACCATTGCTGGCCAACTGAGTAATTCTGATCAAAAAGAATTATTATTAATTCTCTTAGTGTATGTTGGATAGGGATTTGCACAGCTTTTGTTAAAGTTTTTTAGTGGAACCTGAAAGGTCCAGTAAGGGTAAATATAAATTCTTAATGTGCTGGGGAGCAAAAGTAGCTTAGTCTCTGTTGTGCTCCCCTGGCTCTCAGTAAATCAGATATTAACAGATTATAGGATCCGTCTTGCAGTGCATATGGATTAGAGATAAACAGGTGAATTCATAGAGGAGGAAAATAATTCTTAAAGCGGACTTCACCAAGTCATTGCTTTGTGGAAATGGAGTTTAAACAAGAAAGAATGTATAAGAAATTTAAAATTTGTTCAGTAACTTTTATAATTTTCAAGAAATTGAATGATGACATTGAACAGTTGTTTTCCTCCTTCGCAAATATCTGAGTACGAGATGCAGAGGGCATGACCGAATGTCTGTGATGTCACAGCCTTTAAGGATCTTTTCCACATATCTTAATCTAGATAGCTACCTTACTATACTGTGCACTTAAAATTGTTCATAGGGCGTATCTCATGTTAAGTATTCTTAATCCATTAAAAATGCAGTACAGATTAAATAAAACTCAGAACTAGTGAAATCAAACTTGACATAATAAATATTGGCAAGAACTGAAGACAAGCTCTCAATTAAAAGTATGATTATGTAAACTCAAGTCCAGTAATATTGTGACAAAACAGTTTCCTCAGCTTTCGTTTTTTAATCCAACACTAAACAAATTCATGAAAATCAGCACTATTAGTTATATTAACACTTTGTTGCTATTCAGCATGAACAGCTTTCAAACTTCTGTTTTGCTGGCTTGTTTGTATTATATTACAATGATTTTGTAGAACTTCAAGATTAAAAGCAACATAGGAACTAATTCATTCAGACTAATGGTTTTTTTAAAACTTTAAAAAACACTACACTTTCTAAACGATTATGTGAAAATTAAAAAAACCTACATCCTCTTTGATTGGTGAAAATCATTATCAATGCCAACTAAAAAATGGATTAGTCTGTTGGCCAAAAGATGAATGGATTTGTTTGAAGTACTTATTGAGTGTATGGCTTTGTGTTAAATCTGTTTGCTTTGTGAAAGATGAAACCCAGCTAGTGTTTTCTAAATTATGTCTTTACTAATAATATATTTCTTGTCTATTTTAGTTTTCTGATGTGCATAGTTAGCTCCTTGCTTTGCTGCTGTTTTGGCATTCAGAAAGAGTCAGAGGGTTGAATTGGCCTTCGCGCCATGGAATTTTTGGCTTGCGTTGATGAACTGTGTTAACTTCCACAGCTGTGTAAACTGCAAAAAGAAATGCCATGTAGATACCCCTGGAATGAGAAACTGCCATTTCGCATTTTGCTAACTTAGTAAAGTTAACCATGAAGGTAAACTACGTATATTTAATATACATTTTTGTTGGTGGTTAAATCTCAAAAACCTAAAAAACAAATAATGTCAAGACAGTCAAACAGGTGCCACTATGTGGTATTAGAGTCCAAACATATTTCTAAGAAATAATATTTCTAAAGCTCATGTCAAAATGATTCAGATCAGATAGGCCTAAAAGTAAAAATGAATTTGTTATTTTAGTTCATAAAACATATTACTCTGAAATCTAAATTTTATTTATTTGAAAAGTTAATTTTTCATATATTAACACTGTCCCCATTTTTTTGGAAAAGATCATTCATTTGTATGGCGTTATAGATTATTCTATTACATGATTTTTCAGTGAAAAGAATGTTGGTCAGTGACCTGATGAACAAGGAGAAAAATTATTTTTGAACATTTACCCAACTAATTCATTAAAGAACTGACTTAACAGTAATGTTTGATTGGAAACCTCTGTGTTTTTATATGGGGGTAGAAGAACATGTATCCTCTTATTGAAAGCCTAGAGTATGCTATTTTATTCCTACTTTTTCCCACTCTTCCTTAAGAGTATGTTTATGTAACCTGGATATTCTCCAGGGACCTTTGTGGTGATAACTAACCTTTTATTTATTTACTTTTTCATGCATCTATTGCAAGGTACTCACTGGAGAGTAAGAGCCAGTTTTGATACAGCCATCCTTTGTCAATACAAAATAAATCTTGTAGAAGCAGGAGATAGAATCCTCCCCCCATCCTTTTATGTGGTTGGAAATCATAACAGGTAAACTTATGATGTGGCTACAGCCAGATAAAGTTGTCTCACATTTAGTTTAGATTAACAACCCAACTAAATTATTCTTTTGGAATAATGGTTTCAAATTGCTATTTATATACATAATCCTGTGGCTAGGTCTACTCTTAGAATATATAAAGAAATGGTTTTAAGATTTATCATGTAGAAACCCAGGGACTCTATTGTAGAGAATAAATATAGTACAGTACTGAGAAGTCATTAAAACATGCATTGCTTTATTCTGTTCTTTTTAGATATAGTGATTTTCATTATTCACCAGTGATTATTATTTTCCCTTCTTAATTCATTAAAGTAAAGCCTTAATGACTTTAATAAAATATAAAGTAATAAGATACAAGTATAAAAAACAGGTAAATACTGGTTTTCATTCTGAAGGTCATCATTACAAAGATAGTTTATTAGTCTTGGAATCTCTGTCCATGCATTTAGGAATTCCAAAAAAAAAGCCACTGAGGTTAAGACACTCTATGCATTACATGTTTTAGAACTATCTTTGAAAAATATTTCAGAAAACCAGTTCTATTAGAATACAACATTTTAATTAATACTTATTTTGCTTTGCAAACATATTCTAAAATAAAAACAATTTTTTACTTCAATGTGTTTTTAGGTAGTTGTCCTAATAATTTCCCTCCCCCCTTTTAAGACATAGGAAAATTGAAAACAAACCCATCCAAGTCTCTTGAATTTTCATTGCTTTGATAATATGAAATTTGTCTCTAGCTTTGGTGCATAATTTTGAAAACATTGGTGATATTCAGACTTGTTAATGCAGCTTGTCTGGCCATGGCCGTAGAGAAAGCCCTTCATCCGAGTTCTTACAGACAACACACTTCACTGGCTGGTGAAGTCACATCCAGAGAGTGGTTTCCATGTTATAGAGATGTAAATGGAGTGTATGGTAGAATGGCGATAAAAAAAAAAACAATTTTGTTTAGGAAAACTCATTTCTTGATGTATATCCTGTGAAGGATTATTGTTTGATTAAAATAAAAGACATTAAAATTCAATAAAGACAGAACAATCATGGTTGAAGGAAGTTGAGTCATTTTAAAGTTAATTATGCTTGTGGTTGATCTTGTGGCTGATCTATGTGATGCAGAATCTTTATGTTTGCACGGAAATGTGTCCTGTAAACAAGATGAGTACTGTCTCTGTGTTGGACTCATGGAGACACATGCTGGCAAGCAGGAAAATTAGACAAAAAGAAGCACTAAGAATAAGAATATGAGGGCTCTTTACAAAAAAAAAAAAGTTGGAAAATAATGCTCTGTTAGATACAATTGTCAAACCCTTGCCTTAATGAAAGAAGATATAGAATAGGGCTTATTGCTCAGGTCATAGAAGACCCTGTCTGTCTGTGTTCCTGCTCCTTGTATTTGTTACCTATGTGCTTTTTGATTTGACTTCACACCTTCTAACTTACTATTACATCTATAAACTTGAGCTAATGGTATCTGTTCTACATATTTCATATTCCAAATAATATAAAACATTATATACATTGTAAAATTAACATAGCTTCAAAATATCTTTATTAGTAGATATAGTGTTGATAAACATTATATCCATTACAGTAACTGATTTAACTCTTTATTTCTCCAGCCAAAATCTAAAACTCTTTTCCAGATATCAAATACAACAAATCGACATTAAATTAAGCAGTGACCTTATGTTTGTTGGCCATGGTTTAGGCAATTTCCCTTATAAAGTGGCAGTGATATCCATGTTGGCATAGATGCCTCCTGGATCAAAACAATTCAATGCATAAGGGAAATTCTGAGACACTCTCTATAGTTAAACTGCAAAGATTCCTCATACAATTGTTGCTGCATTGGCTTAAGTAGCCCACATGAAATTGCCTCTTTATACCAATAGTTTGATGGAAAACTCACATCATATGAAGAGAATTAGTTTCCACCTTTCATTCAGTGTCAAGAAATACTCATCAATTATGTCATATATCTAGGAATCCTTACTATTTTCTCTCTTCATGTGACTAAGCATTTTACCTTGTGTGATGTATGTTTAGTTCCAGCTAAACTTTGATTTGTTCAGAAAATGTGCACTTGAGAAATTAAGGATACAGTAGGGGTTCCCATGAACAACCTTACATGCTCTGATGAGCCCTGAATGTTGAGAATGATTTTTCTAACCCTTTACTCACTCCTCTAAAACAATAGATGTGTGGCAGCTGCTGTGGGGACATCAAACCAATTAGAATCTCATGGGAGCCATGGCCAACTTCAGAGGAGGTAGTGAAACACCAAAAAGAATGCTTATAAAAAGTTTTGTGTAATTTGTGAAACTCCCTGAGGTCTAATACTATGAATAAATTGTACAAATCAATAGCATGAACCACCTCTTATTTTAAAAGATAAACCCTAACTAGGACCTTGAAATAATAAAGACACCAACAGTAATATCCATGGGAGCCAGCATTTACTAACTGTTCACTGCATGAGAAGCAGCATAAGTTACAAGTATTTATTTTTTAAAAAGCTGAACAAATGTGCTGCTTTATTATTAACTACATTTCATGGGAAAGATAATTAATGCCTACCTGCATTACATTTCATCCCAAGTTCACATAGATAAAAAGTCTATTTCAGATAAAACTCAGGTGAACTATTGGACATTAATTAACGCAATCCCTGTTTTGAAGACACCAGGTTGGGCTTTTAATGAGCAATAGAGATGTTCCTAATGACAGCGTCAAGCTACATCCTCAAAATCCAGAAGGAAATGACTGTTTCATCCATGCTTAGTCACACAATCTTTGTACGGAATCGTCTGTAGAAATGATTTTCCTTTATCTGGGTTTCAACCACAGACAGTTATTTTTTGTTTAGGATTAGACTGTCTTGATTATAAACATAATGGGATATATTGCACCAAATGTTTCAGCATTTAGAAGAACCATCTTTTTTTCATTCTTCTAGAGTATTCATAACTACCTTTGCTTACTAGGTTGGCTTAAGGGCTAATATTAGGGTATGCTTACTGCTATAGCAATCCAAAATTTCAATGGCTAAACATAATACTATTTGTTTGTTCTTGCATCACTATCAAGAGTGGGTTAGAGATGAAGTTATTGTTACATGATTTGGTAGGTCTTTTTGAATCTGCCAGATAAGAAAAGACAGATAATGGAGGTGTGGGGGGGGGATTTTATGAGTTGGGCCTTCAGGTGGTGAAAACTCATGCACATATTTTAGTCATATCAGTCACATAACTGTTATCCACCAGTGAGAAAGAATGGGAAATATTTTTTGATTCATTCCCAGGAGAAAAAGGGAAATTGTTTTGTAAGTAATAAATAATGTGGGATAATTTTGCCTGGCCAGCTACCACTGGAAACAACTGTTCTTCCTGGAAAAGTTCTTTTGAAAAAGTTCCCCAAAAGGTGTGTTAAGAAGTTCCAGTCAAGATGGAGGCATAGGTAAACATACTTTGCTTCCTTGCACATCTACAAAAAAAAAATTACAACTAGACTACAAAACAAATATCACCCACAACTGTCAGAAAATCAAGCTGTATGGAAGTCCAGCAACCAAGGATTTAAAGAAGCCACATTCATATTGATGGGACAAGGGGCTGTGATGCAGTAATAGGAGGAGAGGCATGGGGATGTGGTGTGGCACAGTGAGGTTGCAGAATGGGTGGTCCCACATTCAAGTGTAGTGGATAAAAATCAGGAGTCATACCTTGGGAGTGAGAGATCCCAGCCCTAGGCCATACCACACAGCCCAGGGTTCCACTACCAGGGACATAAATCCCCAGAACTTTTGGCTATAAAAAGAAGTGGGGTTTGTGGTGGTGGCTGAAGAAACTGATGGATTTTCGGGAGACTCATTTTGAAAGGCCCACATGGATTTAGAACTTAAATACACAGACCTACCCCCTCTGGGATTCAGCACCAGGGCAACAGCTGGAAGGACACCGGTTGCACACGGGGAAAGCTTGAGGTGACTGGAAACAGTGCAAGTGCCCAGAGAGAGCTTCCTCCCAAGTAACCCTCCAGAAACCAAGGAGCAGGATTGTCCCCTCTGTGATTCCTCTCCCCACACAGAGCCACAGAACAGTGAAATGGGTTGTCCTTACACCCAAGACTCCACCTCATACAATTTACAGGTACCTTTTACACATTAGGCCACACTACTAAGACAGGCAGTCAAAGCAGTTCTACCTAGTACACAGAAACAAACACAGGGAGGCTGCCAAATAGAGGACACAAAGAAATATGACCCAAATGAAAGAACAGAACAGAACTCCAGAAAAAGAACTAAACAAAATGGAGATAACCAACTTATCGGATGAGGAGTTCAAAACACTGGTTATCAGGATGCTCAGAGACTCACTGAATATGGCAGTGGCATAAAAAGACAAAGGCAGAAATAAAGCAAACAAACAGAACAGGAGCAGAAAGAATCACAGGTATGGAGACCATGTGGAGGATTATCAGCTGGGAAGGGCAGGGGGAGAATGGGAGAATAGGTGCAGGGATTAAGAAGCATGATCAGTAGGTACAATATAGATAGTGGGATATTAAGCATAGGATAGGAAATGGAGAGGTCAAAGCTCTTATATGCACAACCCATGGACATGAACTAAAGGGGGAGGATTGCCGGAGGGAAAGGGGGCACTGAACAAGTGGGCAATGGGGTAAAATTGGGCAATTGTAATAGCATAATCAATAAAATATATTTAAAAATAATAAGGAATGTCCCTACCACTTTGCTGTAGAACTATCCACTAATTCAAATTAGCTATGAACAGTTATTCAACCCTGCTTCCTTTAATAGTGCCTAAATGTATTCAAGGTATGGTGGCAATGCCCAGTTTATTCAGATAAAATGATTTGCTTTCTGATGACAAAGAGTGGCCAGGATATCTTCCTTAATAAGTAAACTTTTTTTCTTCAACTATAATACTCATGGAGTAAGTAAAATTACACATACTGCAGTGTACTTTCCCCAGCTGAAAACCACCATGTGCGCAGCACCCAGATCAAGAGACTGAGCGTTACCCATATCCAGCATTCCTCTGAGGGCTATCTTCCAGTTTCATTTTAGTGGATGTCATTTGGTGAACATATGTAGAGAGTTATTTTAGGTATATACATAGGAGTGAAATTGTGGGGCATAAGACATGTATTTTTCAGGTTTAGCTCGCAGTGCCAAAGCCGAGCAGTATTCCAAAGTTGGTATACTAATTTACACTCCCACCCACAATGCACGAGACTTCTGGGTGTGCCACATGTTCTCTGATAGCTGGTATTTTCTGTCCTTTTTATTTTAGCCATTCTATTGGCATGTAAACTATCTCATTGTGATTTTATTTCTATGTCTTTGATGGCTAATATTATTAAACATCTTTTCAGCCACAAAGTTTTCTGAATTATGTGAAAAAATTCTACTCTATTTACTTGTTTTCTGTTTATTTTCAAAGTATAATTTGAAATATTAGAGGACCCTTTGTTTTTTTTTTCCCTTGTTCTCAGCAAGATGAGAAGTGCTGAAATTACCCAAAGTATGAGATCTTCATCTGAGACCCCAGCTTTCTCATCACTGAGTAAACTGAGAATAGGAGCCCTATCTTTTTAATCATAATTCTTTTACTATGCACAGAGAAAATCACCTAGCTGTACTCTCACCTGAACCTAGCAAGAAAATGTTTTTATTATAACTTTTTCAGTTCAGAAAATTTGTAGTTTCTGAAAAGTGTTCATTTTGAAGATATTAGTAAGAAATATCTAACAATATTATATGAAACTTACTCATGAGACTTTCTCATAATTCTTAACTCTAACAAGATTGCAATCATATGTTATGTATAAGTCTAAGCAGTTTAAAGGAATGGAGTATAAGCCTGTATTATCTTTATGTCAACACTTAGGGCAATTTAATGGAAATTAAGGCACAATCTAGGTTTCCAAAGTCAAGTCAGTATGGATAAGATGACCTCAGGGTTCAAGTTAATCTGCCAGGCTATGTTCAGAAAGGGAGTTCTGGATTTAGAGAGAAGTAGAATTGAAAAATCTGGAAACAAAACTGGGAAAATAAATTACTTATAGAACTAAAGACAAATCAAAACCTTTAGCAATGTCCAACATGGCAGAGAGTATGGTGACCCTCTCCATATTAATTTAAATTAAAATAATACCAAACCAGAAAGCAAACATAAAGTCTAGCAACATGAGATTTATTTTTGTGGTTGCTAGGCAGTAATTTTTTATGTATCAAATTAGTTTGAAAAATAATGCCCTTGCTTTGCTGACATCCTAACATTGCCAAACATGTGAATCATCAGAAGAAGACAGAGAGGGAAGTATTAAAACCTGGCATCCCAAGATGATACTAAAAGGAGCACTAGAGAAAACTATCAGCTTTCCGTAGACTTTGTCTCCCATTAAAATCTCCAACCATGAATCCAAATACAGGATTTCTTTTCTTTATTCAGCTTTTTGTGAATATCTGTAGCTGGTTAAAACAAATATTTTGTAGGTGGCCATTAAAGATAACATTTTATTATTTTCAGGCAATATCTAATATTTCTTAGTCTCCTCTTTGTCTTAATGGGTTCATTTTTAATGAATATTAAATGAAAGTACTTTGTTATATATAATATTAAAGCCTTAGTGTGTGAATGAACATGAAATGAGTTGATCTTAGGGAAGTTATTAATACATCTTAAAGTATTATCTGTGCTTTAACATATTAGTGACTTTCATACACCAAGTTGCCTCAAATGATAAGAAAGCAATTAGCCAAGCTACCAATGCAAATATCATGATAAGAGTTTTATATTGAATTACCAGCTTTGATAAAACCCTAGTGGTTTCCATTTAATAACTAAATTATATGCTGTAGAATTCAGTTTAGATAATGTCCTAATATTCACTATGAACATGACATTTAGAGAGTCATATATTCTGTTTTTCTTTTTTGCAAGTGGATTTCCACTCACAGGGAATTAGATACAGACAAAGTTGCTTGTCAGAGGCACAAGAATTTACAGGTTTTGTTTTTTTTTAATTCTTCAGTAGCAAATACTGATTAATTATATTGTGCTACTTTTCCAAACTTAATTGTTGTCATTTCCCCAAACATATGTTGCAGTACAACTTATTAAAAATGAGCAGTTTTCCAAACCGTATAATGGATTCCTTTGCACTTTTGTCATCTCTCTTGATTGAACTTCTCGACTTTCCACAATCTGATCCGTCCTTCTAGCTTAAATCAAACCTTACTGCCAATGCAGCCTATACTAATTTCTAAGCATTTCCATCTTAGGTTCTACTAGCACATTTCTTATACCTTATTATAGCATATTTGCATTAGTATTGAATTCTTTTTTACATAATTCTCCTTTTTTATTGACTTGGGATGTGACTTGTAGACTTCTATCATGGCTGGCGTATTATAGAAACTTTCACAGATGTTTTTATGAATGAATGAATGTGTGATAGTCTAACATATGCAAACATTTTAAAACCTTCATATATTCTAAGTTCTTTGGATTTTTTTAATAATGATAATTCTTACCACTATTGTTGAATTTTATTGGCCATATTTATACTTTTATCTAGTCAACAGACTCTGATCATCTATTATGTAATGCACACTGAATGAATTCTACTAATTTTGAAAGAGTGAACAAAATAAATTCTCCACCTTAATGCACCTTAGTTTAGAGTCAGGGAAGGCAGAACAACAAATACATATGTGGTGCACAATGTAAACCTGAGATGTGAACAGCCACTTGATTACGTTTAAAATATAGGTCCTATGAACTTACATTTTTCTACTGAAATTCAGCTGAGAATAAGAACAAATCGTACTTGAGATGTGTTTTCTATGTCAAATTGGACTTGCTTATAGATGTTCAAATGTCCCAAGTATTTCTTTGTCAGTTTAGAGAGAATCACAGAGATTCATGTGAAGACCATATTATAAAAGAGAACCAGCGTCATCACAGATGACGCTGGTTTTCTTACAGATTTTGATACAATTCTTGAAATTCTCAACCCTTTCCACAGTGTATCTTGATAATATTGTGTTTTAAATATTTGTATTTCTTCATTTCCTCTCTAAAGTGGCTTTGGATCCAACTCTTTCAATGTAATTGTATTTAACTGTTAAGTCTAGAAAATTAATTACCATCTCTTGACCATGGATAATATCTGATTATTCTGTTGGTTTTAAGCAAAATTATCCCAATAAAAGGTCAGTTAGCATCATTGAAAGAAAGACCCAATTGTGAAAATCTAATTAAAACTCTTTATCTTTTGCTGGGGAAAAATGCTTATTTGACTAACACTGTAGTTTAATATAACACACAAAGGTAGACACAATTTGAGAGTATATACAAACAACAAAATTGTATTTTATCAAACTTAATATGGACAAATTTTATCAATACCTATTTTTAAACTGCATTCTTAAATACCTGGCATAATAATGCATCAATGATATACTTAATGTCAGGTTTTCAACTGCTATAAACAAAATAAGACATACACTTTAATATAAATGAACAAATGTCTTTAAATGGATGTCGAGAAGAGAATCCATTTCTGTGGCATATGAATCTGTATATTAGCATGCAGGCAATATTCTGTGATCTCTATATTGGTTCATGAAATAGATAAATGGCTTGAAAAATAAGGAAGGTTTTCATTAGTTCTCAGACACACATTAATTAAGATAATTTTTGTGAGTACATTTTTGCATGTTAAGGTTAGTTAGATTTGAAAAACTGAGTGAAATAAGGGAAGATTAATTGCTTGGTAATCATAAATATAAAATTTTGGAAACCCTAAAAGCACAAAATTTAAACTAATAGTTAACATTTATTCCTTTAATTAACATTTGGCAAGCTTGCTATTACAAGTTAGTTCGATATAATTGAGTTGATGAAAATTCTAATTGACATTTAATAAGTGTGTTGATTAAAATATATGTTGTTTCGTCTTCCATTTCAAATGACAATTACCTGCTTAAGCATCCCTTTTATTTCACAGATTAATAAGTACTATAGAGTCTTAATATTCCTTTGGCCCCAAGACTGTTATTTATATGATTTATTCTGTATAGGATTTTCCCAATACAGAATTTACGTCCTTGTAATAAATTAGGCATCTTCCTAAGGGTGTTAAGCCATCTTTTCCTGGTGTGCCCAAATGCATGTTCTGGGAGTGCTTGAAGCACCCTGGGAGCTCTGTGAACTTATATAGGCCAGCTGGGTGCTGTTTGGGAGATAACTACTTAGACTCCATGGTATTCACCATTTCTTCTTCATTTCTGAACTTATCTTTATTTTCTAACCATCATCTGCAATTCTGTCTTCTTGCTTTCTTCCATGTCTGCAGTCTTCTGTGCACTATGATAAGAACATGTAGTGAGCCAGAGACTCACTAGAGGTTCCCAACAGCTGAGAAAGACAGGTTCCAGTCTAGGAATTCCTCCTCTATCCTTTAACCTCCTCCAGCTTTACATTCCTCTAGCCAACATCTTTCCCTCTCTGATTTTTTGTAAGGATTGATGAAAAGTTATAGTTTCCCTACTACACTCATTATTTCTTTTATAGTTTGCAGTTTTTCCTTGCTACACCTTGCTACCTAAAGAGGTCTCTGCCCAGCTTGCTTTTCATGACAACCCATCGATTCCTCTAATTTTGCTAAGTATTGCATATTGAACAATTGTAAATAATCTAAATTTTCATAAAAATGAATGCCATTTAAGGATATCAAGCATGTTATATTTACAGTAAAATTATGAGTAATTATTGCTGCGAAAATACCCATGATCTACTTGGCTCAGGGAAATCATCTCGAGTCTCAACACCATGCTGTCACAAATTCCCAGAGGTAGAGAAAAGCAGCCTTTTTGTCTCGTATTCTCTAGAGTCTATTTTTTGCTGTATATATTGGACATTTTAGAGCTGGTAAGACCATATTTTACTTGACTCAAGAAGTCTATGTTGCCCTGGCTTGTGTAGCTCAGTGGATTGAGCGCGGGCTGTGAACCAAAGCATCGCAGGTTCAATTCCCAGTCAGAGTACATGCCTGGGTTGCAGGCCACGGCCCCCACCAACCACACATTGATGTTTTTCTCTCTCTCTCTTTCTCCCTCTCTTCCCTCTCTAAAAAATGAATAAATAAAATATTTTTTTAAAATTTTAAAAATGGTTAAAAAATATTTCTTTATAAAAAAGAAGTCTATGTTGATAAGTTTACTTAAACACGAATATTCTTATCTGATTTATTTGCTAATTTTTTCTGTACTGTATCAAATATGCAGAAAGAACTTATTTAAATAAACCAACATTTGTTTCAGTGTAAAGGACAGTTTCCACAGAAGAAAAATTCGCATCATTATAATATCATTAAAAACACAACCAACAAAAGTTCTTGCCACCTGAAGCATCTTCCTGGAAACTACTTGGAAATACTAAGTTGAATATGCTAAGTATTGTGCTTCATAATCAGAATCAGCAAAGTTGGAAGTCTGCTCATTGACTAAATTGGCTTGTCATTCCACATGTCTTATTTTGGTAGCTTCTGTGAAACTCTATCAGAGAGAATGAAGAGACACAAACCCTGAGGAATCTCGGAAGTCATTTAAATGAAATTATGATGTTCTTGGAAATCTATTATTTTTAAAGCCTCCTGTATTGGCAATGATTTTTAAATGACAAATGGGCTTGTGAGTTTCTTGGTTTTGAAGTGTAAGATATTAAAATGAAAGTCCTTTAGAACTACTTCGATTTTAATAAAGATTAAGTCAACACATACTGCTAAACCCTTGTACCTTCATGTTATACAGTAGAAAGCTAGTATTTGAGCAGCAATGTAATAAGAACTTCAAAATATGTGCTAATATTAAGTATGATACATATCATTTCTGGGCTTACAATTCTAACAAACTATATTGTTGATAAATCAAGATAAATGCTGAAGAGTTGGAGTAGGACCACAAAGCACAATGGAATAAAAACAGACTGTGTTTCTCTCTCCCCTCTGCCATCTACTAGCTCTGTGATCTTGATCAGTATATTCACCCTGTTTGTGTGTCAGTTTTTGACACTGTATGATTGAGATTTTATTACTTACCTCATAGCACCAATGCACAAATTCATTGAACTTATATATAGAAGGTGCTAAATGCATTTTAACTTATTAATTGAATAAAAAATAGACTCAAATTTTGCTCCTTTAAATAAGAATATGAAATAATGGAACTTCATAAACTATCAAAGATACAGACCTGAACTGAGTGAAAAATTACAGTTCCTATTTTCTCAAAACTACATGCATATGTTACCATCAAATTTCTTCAGGAAGGGTCATTGGTAAAATGTACCAATTACAGTTTTATTAAAACAAAGTGATCAAAGATTTTTGATGAACTGATATTATCAAACATATGCAGTCTGCAGGTTGATTTGCGACTGTATGAATTGCTACAATGTATCTCCTTATGATTTAGAAATTAAGAATTCAAATGTCTCCCCAACTTTGAGAGAGAAAAGATTCTTTTGTGCCCGTGCCCCAGACCTTTTGTGCCCACACTGTACAGTTGGCTCTGTTGCAGCACTCAGCACGCTGCACAGCAGATGATTGTTTCCACGTGTGGTATGGCTCCCTTCAATTCTGTTCCTTTAGCAACATTCCAAGACTGCCATGTGTCGGTGATAAAATGAATCAAAGATGTTATAGTCTGCTATCCCTGTCACCATTTTGGTGTCCCTTATCTACTAAAACAGGGCCAACACCTGGTTGCAGCTCAGTACGTGTTTGCTGAATGAATAAATAAACACACTATGTTATCATACAGGTGCTAAATTATTGGAAAGATTTAGCAAAATCTTTGAAAATGCATCCTTCATTCTTCCTCATAGACCACCCGGAGCCAACGTTTGCAGCTGTGAAGCAAATAGAGAGCTAGCTTCTCATTCTTACTCTAGTTTTAGCGTGGCCAATTCTTATTCTGACCAAACTTTATTCTATTTACTGATGTTGAATTATGCCCTTGATACACTAAGTGAATGGATTAGGTTACAATGAGATGTATAGCTTGATCCCATTTTTTAAAAAGTGCAAGCATGCCATTTATTAGTGGAAAATATAAGTGAACATAAACCAGAATGTGGATAGTAGCTGTCATTGTGTGGTTGAACTAAGAGCAATCATTAGTGTCCTGAGTGTTTTTGGTAAGTGTGTGTTAATTTTACGAATAGGAAAGAGAAACTATTTTAAGAACAGAGACACACCTTTGACTCCGAACAACAACGTAAATTAGCCCAAGGGTCTGGATTTGCATCTATCTACATACCAGAGAGAGTGCTCTTTTGGCTAGCTAGAGAGTAGCTCCTAGGAGCCTTACCCCTAGCACACTTCCCTCACAGAAGGAGGGGAGCAGTCTGTGGAGGTGGTATTTGCCGTGTCTCACTAGCATGCACATTCCCTTTAATGAGCTCTGTAATGCTGAAGATGATCTGATCCTAACTGGCTGGCTCCATCCCTAGTGCTAACACCTGTAATGCACTGCCCCTGCCTGTCAACAGCAATCAGTGCCGTGCACTTGTCTGCCTGTGATTCAAAACAGTTGACCTCAGTTTTTAGAACTTTTAAAATAACCAGCAAAACTTTTTTCTACTTTTTTTTAGCTGTCATCCATTATTCTGTGTCCTTCCATCTTCTGACGTTATGAATGATGTCCTTCCCTTAGTTACAAGGTTACCTTGAACATATTTATAGACCAAGTTCAGCTCCCTCTGAGGGAGCTCTTCAGTTTGCACTCTTCAAGCTCAGTGTTTTGTATCCTCCAAAACTCCTTTTGTAACATATTTATTCTGGCACAAGTGTTCTGTATGAGGAAGCTTTCTTTTTCTATACTTGTCTTGCCCATGGTGGGTGCAAAGCATAAAAATTGTAAAAGAATATAAAAAAATGAAAATAAAAAAACACAACAAAGTATCAAGTCACAGCAGGTATTTTTGTTATCCATACTGTCACCATTGTGTATTACACAATCTTTTCCCTCTCTTTTTTATATTGCTTGTTTTTCAGGAAATAACATTGGCTTATTTCTCCTACCGCACTTAACTATTTTGTGTACCTTTCCATTAATCTCTCTTGATTTTCTCAGATATGGCATTCTTTAAATACTTTATTTATCTCCAGTCTGAGCTATAATCTTATTTATTTTTTTGCAAAATTGCAGTCACATCAGAATGAATTTCCCTGTATAAACATGTTTTCACCACAACAGAACACAGTGTGCGCTCTTCCTTACTTCAGATCACTGCTGTAAAACTGATTCTGCCAGAGCTGATACAATTAGATGCATGCTGCAGTGATACTGCAATTAGTAGTTTCCATACCTCAACTCTTTCTTTCAGACTGAGCTCCTATTGCATGTCATGAAAATATGGCCATTATCTCACTAAAGTTTTAGTTATTTGATTATATATAGATTTATGTTATTTTTGGCAGATTCAAGTTTGTAATGTTGGGGCATGTCATTTTTAAAAGGTTGATCATGTTCACTTCTATCAGGTTTGAGCTAATAATCCATTTTTATTGATTAAAATGATTGGCAAGCAATTGAAAGATGACACAGTGCCAAGGCCTGTCTTGAGAGGATTCGGAGTGCCCCGGTTTTATATGCACTCCCTGTGATCCCTTTCCAAAGCCTTACTCTAGTCCTAGCAGGCTGAAAATGAAGCTCATGATACAGGTTTAGCAATATTTTGTGAATTCTGCAAGGATACTTAGTGGTTCTGAAGATATTTATCAATATATTAATGCAGTCTTTACTTGTGTAAGATTTCCTAATATTTCAGGATCATTGATTATAATTTTTCTCTATCCTTTAAGCACTGTGTTATATAGAACAAAATCACATATTTAAAAAAGGTTTGTGGAAATATTATTCACCATCTAATACAGTATACAGTATTCACCATTTTATACAGTATATAAAATTTCCATAGATTTTTTTCAAAAAAATTACTAAAAACAGTATAGACCATTGCTTGAAACACTGTGATTTATAGAAAATTCAGTTTCTTTAGATAATCAAGAAGAGAGAAAAACATTAGTTTTGTTTGCAAGCTTACTTAAATATATTTGATTACTTCAAATATGTAATGCTGGTTTCTATATTGTTTATATGTACTAGCATTTTATTGTGCTCCGTAAATCTTCTTTTATGATTATCACCAAAGAGACTTTTTCTGGAAGCGATCACCCTTTTTGAGGACTGAGCTTACTGTGAATAATACATGTGAGACGGAATACCTGATGCCAGGGACCCCCCACTTGGTTGGCATGACTGTGTGGCCCTTCTTCACAATACCAGATTAGCTTTCACTTAATTCTCAATGAAGCACACTTAAAAAAAGGATGGGCAGGGAGGTGTCCTGACACTTTTCAGTAAACAAGGAAAGACATCCTCTGAGGATGCAATTTAAGCAGAAATGGGGCAGCAATCCAGACTTTATTCTTGGGCTCCTGAGTTCCCATTTACAACTATGACAAACAAGAGCAAAACCTTCCATATCTGCAACTAATACAAAACACAAGTATAAGTAAACCAGTGAGCTACTTTGTTTTCCACACATGGCATTCAGTGCATTTAAAAGGACATTTATTCATAGAAGAATAAATATAAATAAGGAAAGGAAATGGAGAGGTATCATACCTGTAATTCAAGTAAGTAAGCAGGCGTGTTCATTCTGTCAATGAAAGTGCAAACAAGGGGTCCTGAAGGTAATCAAGGGTCACGTAACCAGGACTTAGCTGTTACAGTAGCAATTCAGCCTTGCAATCAGAAATAGTTATCAAATATATTAAACAATTATCCCAAGTTCATGGTATATATTAATAATTTTTAGCCCTGGCTAGTGTGGCTCAGAAAACTGAGTGCAGGCTGCGAACCAAAGGGTCACTGGTTTGATTCCCAGTTGGGCACATTCCTGGGTTGCAGGCCAGGTCCACAATGGTGGCCACGTGAGAGGCTACCCCAGACTGATTTTTGTCTCCCTCTCTTTCTCCTTTCATTCCACTCTCTCTAAAAATAAATAAAAACAATATTTAAAAATATTTTTTTAAATAGCACCATTAGAGATTTTGAATTTTATTTTATTTTATAGAAAATATTTTATTTTTTCAAGGTAGCATAATCAAAGTTTCTGATACTAACACAGTAATTAAAACCTAGTCCTTGCTTTTATATCCATATGTTAGTATGCTATATAAAAATGGCAGTACATAGCTTTTTAATTTCAGACTCAATATATAAAACCAACATTTATAAAGTAAAGTAGACAGCAATTATTTCAGTATAAGATTCTGCAACAAAATGGTCTAATTATGTCATGTTCAAGAATTCTTTTTAATGTGGAAATCCATTAGTAGTACCTTTATTATACAAACAAGGATACCCATGTTAGTAAATATAATAGAGACAATAAAATATACATGATTATTTAAATGTAGTAAATTTTACCAAGATGGTAATAGAAAATGCAGTAAATTAGTTAGTAAGGTGTTGGCCTTCAATAAATGCCAGATAAATTTCAGTTCAAAAATTGCAGAAACTTGAAGTTGGAACTCTGAATTTCCAATGAATTAGAAATGCATTGTTTAATTTTCACATATTTTCTTTTAATAGTAATAATAGTACTACTAATAAAATGACCCCTGTGAATGTGTGTTTAACATTATATAGCATAAATTTTCCTGTGTATATTTTTAGGAAAAATGGAAATCTAAATTTGCACCATGGAAAGTTCAAGAAATAGTCTGAAAAACAAAATGTAGTAAAATAGGTGTTCCAGCAAATTGAAGGACTATTTAAACTATTAACCACTTCCACCAAGGTTCTGTCTTTAGGTGTGATTTAAGTTCAGAGAATATATTTATGGTTTAATTTTGCTAACTGTTCAATGATCAAAAAAAGATAAATAGAACTACGTGTTATACTGCTCTTGTTAGACTGCATTAACATCTGTTACCAGATTCTCTGGTTATGGGAGGGCTATTTTTTCTTTTTCATTTATGTGATGAGTTCAGTAGAAAAAGTCATTTGTCTACTCCCTGTTGAACAGACTAACATAGTTATGTGGCCAATTTGATCACTTTCTTTCATAACCAATGTTTAGTGAAAACAAGAAATTTTTTACTCTTAACTCCCTATTTCCTATCATTTATATTAATCCTCATCAGCCTCTGTCATTATAATACTATGTGATGATAGACATATTTATAAGTATTTAGTCAATGATTTATCTCTTACTAATTACATTTTATTTTATTTTTAAGTATGTTTTATTGATTATGCTATTATATTTGTCCCATTTTCCTCCCTTTTATCCCCCTCCACCCTGCATCCTGCCTCCGATCAACATCTCCCCCACCTTAGTTCATGTCCATGGGTCATATAAGTTCTTTGGCTTATCCATTTCCTATGCTATTCTTAACCTCCCCTGTTTATTTTGTACCTACCAATTATGCTTCTTATTCCCTATACCTTTTCTTTTACTAATTACATTTTGATACATGTCTTTATTTCTTGTTCCTGATGAGATTTGATGGACAGCAAAATTCTTAGTGGGCTTCAGAAATCACCTCATCTCTTGAACAAAGAGTATGGTGTACCATCCACACATGTCCAAATTAACCCAATTTATGATAAATACTAGTTATAACCAGACTAATTCTGTAGAAATCAATTTCCCCAAGAATTTGGTCTGTATGCATACAATGAAAAACCTCATAGTAGATATTCTTGGTGATCTGAACATATACCAACCCAGCTCCATCCTCCATCCTAAGATGTAATTTATGCCTTTGGAGAAATTTTTAAAAGTATTCTTGTGGAGCCAAGGCACATTCATAGACTTTTTTTTTTTCCTGGAAATAGGATTAACCTTGTAACCGTAGGGATAGATTTTCTTCCCTGAAAAAGATTGACATAAAGATCTTTGAACTTCAGAAATTAAAAAAAAAATACCATAATTATCAGCTATATTTTGATTGTATTCTTGCTTTTTATTGGCAAATCTTGGGGCACTGAGTTACATGCTCAGTGGGACAAGGGGTCAGTGAGTCAGTGTAAATCATAGGTCTGCTACACCATTAAACCTCACCTCAGAAGGCCAGAAAAATAAATGTTGACTCTGGACAAAGTTGTTAATCCTTAATGTTCTTAATCTGTAAAGTCTTACACAAAGCTCTTTAGTCAGGAATTAAGATAAAGTGTTATTTGTTTCAGAGTGGAATATATTCAAACAAGATATATCATGCAATATTCATCATTTTTATGTCTAAAGCAAATGCCATAAGTGGTGAACTTAATAGAATTTCATATTTTTATTTTTATTCAAATTATGCAGACTAATCAAAGTGCACTAAAATATTAACATTCCATTTGTTACCATTTGACCAACCTTGGTGCAAAAGCATTTTTTTTTTTAGTAAATGAACTATGATTATATGTGTTGCCTTATGTGTAAATGCAAGTATCATTGATGAAGTTTCTAGGTGACTATTTCCTTACTCTTCAGTACAGTATACTTTATAATTCAAATACAGATTGGGTAGTATAATCCTAGGTATTGCTTAAATCTCGAAAGATATTATACATAGTTTCAGCCCTGGGTCTCTCTAGCCTGCAAACTCCAGAGAAGCTTACTGAAAAAAAAATCAAATAAAATGATGAATCTGATAAATTTTTCCTTTTTTAATTTTTATTTTGTTAAATGCGCGTGTATTTGCTTTGGTAACATAAACCTTTGGCCAGTGTACAAGGAATGTGCCAATAGTACTTCCCAGGATGACTTCTAGGCAAATGGGAATGGGATAGGCACAGGGCTGTTGTGCTGTGTACACAGTCTCAGTTCAGTTTAGGTTTGTGTTTTCTGGTCTGTTGCCCTTACAGATGATAAATTCTGAAGGTTAGAGGAGAGACCATGTGTATAGGTCAAGTGAAGCTTAGTTTCTATACTACTCTTAAATGGTCTTACATGTTTGAATAACTCTGGTGAAAGAAACTCATCTTTCCTCTAAAAAAAAGTTGGTGTTCTTAGGCTTGTTCAGATTAATGGTTTAAAAAAAGTGGAACAAAATTCATCGTATTATCACATCGTTTTTAAATTTTTGTTGTTGTTGCTCAAGTATAGTTGTCTCCATTTCTTTCCCATGAGTCCCCCCAACCCCAGTCATCCCCACCTCCCACCCTTGATCCTAGCCCCCTTTGGTTCTGGCCATGTGTCCTTTATACATGTTCCTTGACAACCTCCCCATCGTCATCCATAGTTATCTCATTTAGAATCATATGGGAAAAATCTAATATTTCATCTGCATTACATCACTTGAAATATTGTGTGACATTGCTTTTCTCTGAATGCCTGTCTGTTTCTGATGTCAGTCTAATTTTTACACCTTCAGGTTGTTTTCTCAGAATTGTCTGCTGACACTTCCTCTGTGATTTCCCTTTCTCATTCAGAGCTGCACACAGTATTCCCAATGGTTCAAGGCAAAAGACAAGCTAGACTCTCAACTTCACTGCTGCAGATGAAATTCTGTATGTGAAGCCTACAGCTTCGTTAGTGCACGCTGCCTCTGCCGTCCAGGCCACGGTCCTGCCGGGCTCCCTGAATACTTGGACTTATACTCAGTACACACCCATGAATACTCCCCACTGCAAAGTTCTGTCTGCCAGTTTATACAGACTAATGCAGATTCGGGACAATGGCAACAGTAATTTCTGAAAATAACCCCCTACCTGAGGACATCAGTTACTCTAATTTTAGAAAATATTAAATATACACTAGACGTTGGAAAGAAGGAATGGACAATATTACAGCTTGAGAACTATTCCCCAGTTGACAGACTTTCGGAGTCCTAGATGTGATCTGAAGTAGAATTTATAGGAATTCTTGAGGTTTCATTTTTTAGGGATTTTTTTCTTAGTTTTAAATTTTTTTCCTTAGCCTAGTAACATACACCATCTGCCCAGATCACATAGATGGCCGGCAGTGCCCAAACATTGTCTGCTTTTGACTTTGGCGAGAGAGGGTGGTCATAGAATTCTCAGGTCACACCGATTTTGGAGTACCCAGAAAAACAAAAACAAACATAAGGTTGTATTCCATATGCCATTGTCATTCGTTAAAAAAAATTCCTTCCTCCACTCCAACCAAATAGCAGTATCTATTAAAACAGCTTGGAATTCACTGAAGCAACAACACAGAATTTAGCAATGAGGCATTCCTCTGGCTTCACATATGTTAACATTGTTGCTCTAGACTAAATTTCAAAGAGAAACCAATAAAAGTTCCTGACAGTAGTTCGGAAGTTGTTCTGACCAGTTTATACTAGCTTAATATTATAAATCCATTCTTATAATATTTACTTTTTTAAAAAAGTGAATTACTAAATAAATTCACTTGAATTAATGCACAACCTCCCAATATATTGACAACATTCTTATATATTTGTACTTTTACATTGTTTGCCTTTTAGAATCAAAATGTGAGATATGAAGTATACTTCTTTCACTTCCCTAAGTTTTTCCCCCTATTAGCATATATCTATTATTATTCAGGTCTGTATTTTATGTCCTTGGTATGTTTTTTTCTGTCTGTCTTTGAGATGATATATCCTTCATTCTTCAAAGTGTAATGAGGGTGGGAGGGAAATCAGAAGTGTCTTCTGAACAGAAACAGAGAAGGATAAGGGGATGTAAGATAGCAGTAGTCAGCAAGTGACAGAACATCCAGTAGCAAAACAATCTGACAGTTGTTATACATTGGAAACTATTTAAACAATTGTAGTAGAATGTATTTGTGGGTAGTGGGAAATTACATGCTGTGAACTCTTCCTAAGAAGAGATGTCATTTATCATAATGTGGACAGAATTGCAAGTGTGGCAATGTAGAGTAGGTAGTCAATGAATCTGAAGTGTTTTCTGGAACAGATGGATTTTGGAGAGACATTTTGGAAGCTACTGTTTCCACTAGAAACATTCTCTTGAGCTTTAAGTTCCTAGTGCAGCTATTTCATTTAAATAAGAAAAGCATAGTTATGGATAAGAAAGGTGAGCGGTGGAAGATGAAAATAATGAAGGGAGAACTGAGTTTTGTTTGGTATTAAGGGTATCTTTAACAAGAATGCTAGTTCTTTTTCAAAAATTTTATTTCCAAAATTGATTCAACTTTCCTGTCTCAAATATTTAATCCCAGATCTGCATTTGGCTTTACACAATTTCATCAATTTCTCCCATTCACATTTTTAGCATCAAAACTTCCATCTATAAATATCCCATATATATGGATAAGAAGTTATGAACATCTTCCTCTGAGCAACGCTAGTTTTTTTTAACAGTGTATTATTTTTGTTCTGCCACATGCCATATTCTGTCCTCTTTTCATAGTCTGTTCATTCACAAAGGAAAGCAGATATGCAGTTGGCTTTGTTTGTGCATCCATAACATTCTTACTATTTTGAAATTCAAATCTGTTTATTTTCTGGGGCAAAATAAAAAAAAGTATGACATAATAGTTTTCATGTTGAAATATTACACTTCCAAAGCTGCCAACAAATTATAGTGAGAAGAATTGTACTAGTAATTTGATCACATAAGCAAGTCTTATCTCTCAGAATTAACATATGTTCCACATTTCCAGCAATATTTAGTGGCACCCTGCACCTCCTGGTCTTCATTAACCACTTTCATAGGCCATGCAGAGCTCAAATGCACAAAGCAAATGTATTTATGTTTTCTTAAAGTTAAAGTAAAAAGATCTTCCTCAAGATTATACAGTAATCCATGCCGTCTGGTGGATTTTGTTATGCCAAATATTCTCTAACAAGGAAGGAAATTGTTGCAAAGAGCTATTCTCCTTTCTATCCAAAATATATGGAACCTGAAGCTGGCTCCAGAGTTTTTTGTAAACTTTGGATAACATAACACTACTTTATTCTATAAAAGCTGTACAATGTGACATATGCCGAAGTTAATAACCGCCATAGTTAGGTCAGCATCTTTACAATTTTGTAGAAAACCAAACCAATTTGTTTATTTTCATTGCACTTCAAAACACTGATACAGGAAAGCAAGTTGGTCACATGTACCCCAAATTGCAGAGTGAAATTTAAAGTGTTACGGAAGAGATGGAAACAAATGAACTGCCTAAAATATTCATATATGTCTTTGTCTTTGTTTTTTTTCTCAATGTAGTCTATTAGTCTTTTAAGGTAGAAATGTATTTTTTTTAATGTGCAGATGATTGAGGAAAAGCACATTTTCTCTCTATTAATCTAGACAATAATTTTATATAAAAACAACTATAAAGGACACATGGACAAAACCAAGGGGGGGATGGAAGCAAGGGAGGGGGGATGGTTGGGATGGGGGGAAATAATGAGGGGTAAATGCAGACAACTGTAATTGAACAATAAAATGATTTTTAAAAAGAAAATGACAAAAACATTTTTAAAACTGGATTCCTAAGGGACCTTTTAAAATCTGAAGCTGATTACATGGACATGCATTAGGTGATACCTGGGTTATGCTGTTTACGGGTTTGTCCCACATTACATTTTTGTAATTAGTTTACATACACATGTACAATTTTTATTCTCAACTCATTACAACTCAGTCTTTACAAGGATTTTTCAAATGAAAGATAGTCAAAAGTCTGAGAATTCTGGGAATAGATAATTGAATCTAAAAGGAATATATGTGTACATATCTTTTCAGTTGCTAGTTACTAAATGTGTGGTATATAGGTATGTGACATACATAGGGAAACATATGAGTGACTATGAACCTACTGAAGTTGAAATAACTTAATTTTATAGTTTAAGTATTTGAAAATCAAAAACTATGTCTTTGAGATCATAAGTCCACTGGCATATGGAAAGATGGGAAGATATTGGAAGGATGTGGAATGAATTGTGGGCTCCTGAATTTTTTTGCTCTGAGTTTCTTTGTGTTGTGTCAGTTTAGGGCGAATATGTATGTGTCAGCTTGCAGAACAATGTAGCTGGAATTAGGCATGTGACGTTTGTTAACAATAAGAAGGCTTGTAAATACAAGTCTCCGCAGACCCCGCTGAAGTGCACAGGTGCAGAAAATAATGAACATATTTTCTCTGTGTATTGGTTTTGCTTAAGCAGAATCTTCAACTTTCCCTATAAAATGTTTAGATGTTGAGAGAAGCAATTTTCAACCTGTGTACCACAAAAGTTTTAAAACATGCAAAACCTGGCTATTTAGTTGGGGCACTGACCTCTTTTCCTTTAGATTGTCAAATGAAAAAACGATTACAACCAACACAGCAATAGCCGTCTGGTATGAACGTATCAGAATTATACCTATTTGTCTTCTCAGCAATTACATATTTTCAGTGTGCCTTAGTATTTTAGTAATTAGTTCATGTGTGCTGTGAGATGAAAAATGCTGAAAAGTCACTGATCTAGAGCACTTTACCACATCCAGCCCTCAGCCCGTTCAGCATCTGCTGGATTGTTTTTACTCAATTACCAGAAAGGCAAAAACTGGGAGGGGCCAAAGGGAAGAATCTGAAACACTAAAAGTGAATACAAATTTGGATACTAGGATTGGTATGGGAAGGAAAAAAGGATGTAACTTAATAGCATTTATTTTTCTTTTATCTGACTGTATCTAGTATTCAGAATATCAATTATCTATCTACTAAAGGGAGAAATAGTATTTGAAATTAAATATCACTTAATTTATACATAAACAAGAAATTGCTGTAAGAGTTTATGATAAATAATTTAAGTAGCAAAATAAAATGTTTTTCCCCCCAAAGAAAGGTACATTACAGAAAAATGCATCTGTCTGACCTGGGTTTGGAATGTAATTGGAACCCTTCATGGGTGCTTTCCAAATGGACTTGGCAGTTCTCTTGCACCTGCTCCCAGGAGAATCTCAACAGCAGATAGTTATTTGTTGTATGTTCTTATGCTGCCCGAGTAAACCATGGGACTTGTTACTTTGTTGTTTTTAAAGGAGATGTAACTACTTGAAAATACTCTGCAGAGTGATATTTCTGTTCCCATGGGAGCAGCCCACATTCTAGTGAATAATATTGGATTTGGGTATCCATGGCCACATCATAAATAACTGTCTGGATCAATATTGAAATAAAAAGCAGTCAGAAAATGTTGACCTTATATGAGTAAAAGTTAAACACATTTCAGAATATAAATCCATTTCTTACACATGCACTTATTGGATTTATCTTCCTCACTGCTCCAAGGTATTTATTTTAGGATTATCTATCTATCTATCTATCTATCTATCTATCATCTATCTATCTATCTATCATCTTCAATGATCAAAGTCAAGTGTGTTAGCCAGGTCTTCAAAATTACAATAGCTGCTATTTCAGGAATTTTTATGTAACATTTTAAACACAGATAAATGTTATTTTTTTAAATGGTAAATTTTTAAAATCAGTGCACAAAGGAGTGATTATTCAACTCATCAAATTTCAGGAGAAATTTTCACTGACATGGATTTCAGCCTTCATATAACACACTCTAGTCAAAATATTTTCCCCAGTAATATGACTAAAGAATTCTGATTATTTTGGACATTTAAGCATCAAAATCTCAAAAGGAAAAATAAAATATACGACTGATCAATATTATTTTTTAAATTGTACTTACTGCTATTGCAGGGACTAATAGGAGGAAGTGTTGAATTTGTCTGAAGAACTTTGTCGGCAGTTAGGTATTTTATTGCTTTTTGGAATTGGCAGATTTTAGATCTTACTATTCATGCAGCCTATTTCTTAATCGGAAGTTTTCCAGATCTTCAGCAACACAAGCAGGAAAAAATTACTAAAAACCTTTCGTCTTCCTGAGGGAAAAAAATAGCATTTTCTATTCCATTAAGATCACTGATGCTAAGCTTGTGGGCCAAAATAATTATATGAATCTAACTCACAATCGACTCAGAAGGCCCCCAGTCAGTGTATAATACCCACCTATTCACCTGGCTCCTTAGGTCCCCACTCTCTACCACATTTCTGTCCCACAGGAGCCAACTTGCACAGCCAAAGATGTGGGCAAGGCTGCAGTGGCTGGCGAGTTTCCAGATCTCTGGTCTTCCACTTTTCTGGAACACTAGGAGTCATTCATTTTGTATAGCAACATCTGGCCCTGAAAGCAATCCTAATAAGTAAGTAAAATAATCAGAAAGTGGCATGGACACAAGCTGCACCTTCTAGTGGCCACTCTGGAATATTCAGCGTTACTTCAGGGATTATAGCTAATTATTAGTTGCATGTGACTATAATTTTCTATTTTACACGGCTCCATAAGCTTCGAGCATGCCACAGGTTTGGACATTGTAAAATTATGTTAGAATGCTGATCCTTATGTGAAGTACCACATTTCTGTGTGTAGCCTTCCTTTAAATGTCATTCTGTTAATGCCATTGAGCAGCTTCTAGAGAAATAATGAATTCAGAAATACAATTTTAATTTTAAAATTTCTGCTTTTATTACAGATTTACAATAAATGCAAAGGCTACTTTCTCACACTTGGCAGATTCAGCTTATTACTTGATATCCAACTTAAAAATGTAAAACTGATTTCCCGTGTGGAGCAAGTTTTAGCCAACCATCTGCTTAGGAGAGGGAAAGGCAGACAAAGCTCATTCTTTTCCTGCTGCTGCTTCTCACTGCTGTTAGGTGGCTGCTGGGAACCTTAAAATAGGATTGTCAGGTCTAACGTTTCAGATAATGGGGTAGGCATATGTGTCTACCAGAGATTTGGGGCTGGGTGGGTTGTACTTAGACCAACGGGACTAACTAATTTATTAGGTACTGATGCTTATGAATGGCATAGATGGGAGTACAGATGTCACCAGCATGTCCTGATTCCCACCTCACATTCATGACTCCACAATTAGAAGACAGAATGATCTTGAGTATATGAGTCACCTGGGAACCGAAATCTAGACGTAAATGTTGTTATAATACTTGGATTACTCAGTCCAGTGGATTACAAATTTCAGGATGGATGTGTTAGAGAAAACTAGTTTTGGTGCTGGCTACAAATTAAACCCATGTATTAGAGAAACAAGAACTTCTGGAGCTGAAGAATCTGTAGTGACGCAGAGATGCAGAGAATGTTGGAAACTTCACAATTCATGATGAGCCCAATTGTGGAAGAACATTTCTGGCATTACAGAGTCAACCTTTGCAGAATATGCTTTCAAAGGAACCATAAAAGTGAAAACAATTAGTGCAATACTTAAGTAAATAGTTAAATATGACATACAGAGCTAGGTTTTGAAATACAGAAATATTTTAATCATGCTTTAAGAAACTATGGAATTCATGGGAAAGAAATATAATGTTGACAATGTTTTCCATAGAAAATTTTTAAAATATTGTGAGTGTTTATTTTCTGTATTTATTATCTGGTATTTTCTTTGCTCTGGCCCCTTTAAATCATTTATTGACATTTTTATGGCATTCAAAGATTCAGCCTCCCTGCTTCTAGCCAATCCAGTGACACATGTACTTGTCCTCATTTTAATCTCCTCCTCTCCCCCTGAATTCCCATCCTGTTCCGTTCTGTCTTCCTTCATTATATTCCCTACCCTTGCATAGAAAGGGTTTCCATACTATCTGCTTTACTTCATGTAATCTCTTAAGTATGTTCCTGTACATTTTGAAGTAGGAAGGTATTTTGCTTATATTTCAGTGCAGAATTTTTTTCAGAGAAGCTCAAAGGCTAAAGTTGATCAGGCGAAACAGAAATACTAATGTTGAAGCAAGGAAATGTTTGCTATTTAATGCCATTTTAACTCAAATATATTCAGTGATTTACTGTGCATAACGTCCATAATTTTGATTTTAAAAAAAAAGAAGAAAGGGGGGGAGAAGAAAAGTATGCTTATATGCTTTGTATGTGGCTATGCAAAATTCAAAGTACTTAGACATTCGTAAGGATGTACCCGAAGGTTTAAAGTAGGTTCTACTATTGAGCTGAAGGAAAATAATTAAAACTGCAAGTCACAACCGTGTTTTCTCTTTCCAGAGTGTAAAAAATGTGCACCAAAAGCATAACCATCTATTTTCTATGGTATTCATTATTCTATCTAATTTATCCCCAGTGTGTGCTAATGAGAATCTAGAAAAGTAGTCCTTTTTTTTTTTTTTTACATTTACTAACATTTAAAATTCTGTAGTTCTTGTCAAGAAAATGATAAAGGTGGACAATTTGCAACTAGCCATACCCTGGTCCTTGCTGCCTCCCTGCCCTTCACAAACGACCCCTGCTAAGAAAGGATGGGTTGTAAGTCTGGCTATTTTCACTTAGACTTTGTTGAATGTCTCAATCGTGTGTGTCAACTGTACAATTTACTGTGTTCTGCAGAAATTGATTTATTTTTTAACACTGTTTAAAATACTAATATGTGATAGACTGCTTAGATCAATTGTTATTAAATAAGTGCATGGGGTTTAAGAATGTTAAGGGAGTCTTCTGAGGGACTCTTTGTTTCAGTGGCTGCAGACATATTCTGTTTTCTTGGAAACTGGCAGGAATCTCAGGAATACCGAAACTGATTGAGTACAGTTTTTCATGTAAAACGATCAATGTATTAGAGCTTTAAAGTTAAGAATGTGAGATGACCACAGGTTGTATTTCTAATAGTTTAGATTGAAATAAAAAGAAAACAATTTCCCTGTGTTTTAGATCCTTACAATGATATATGTAAGATGCAATTGGTTGAAATATTCTAAATTATGTTTACCTATGCAGAAGTTAATACTTGCATGAAAATCCCTCGCACCCTCCCCCCCAACTCATGGCTGCAACTGTATGAATGCTGCCCAAGGGCAGGCCATTGTTGGCTCCCTTCCGCTGCAGTGTTGCAGACAAAATTTAGAATGATGAAGAAGGTCCCTCTCTCAGTGAATCCAAACCTGTTCCTTTACTGAACATAGCATTTAGTATGCAAGACTAATCATAGATTAAAAGAAAGAAATTCTGTAAGGGAACATCCTAAGCCATATCTTGGGTAGATTTATATATATAACTGAGCATATTTGCTGCTGCTTTTCTCCTTGCTTGGTTAGTATTACTTGCACTTTAAACACTGAGAACTTGGCCATCTGAGGAGAAATGGCGGAAGTCATTTCACAAGGGACGTTGCTCCAGTGGAAAGGTGAACCCTCTAATGCCCTGTGAGTGTTGTCGTAGGGCTGTGAGTGAGAGCTGCGCTTGTGTCTCAGACAAGCACGTCAACTCCGCTTCGGTAAAGCGTTGCTTTTCTTCTGGTCGCCTCTTCCGTGCTTCTCTCTAAACTACTACATAGGGCTCTGCTGAACATGGGAAAAAAAAAAAGCTTTCTTGTAGCTGAAACTTTCCACTGTATTTTAAATAAAAAGTTGGCAATATTAAGTAAAAAAAATAGAAAAAAAACACCTACAGTTTCCTGGCCTGTGTGTGTATATATCATACATATTATATATGCTATATATAATATATGTCATACTGGCAATGCTTAAGTGGTTATTGTTTGTTATGTATTTGATTTTGTGTTGTTTTTGCACTGTCCCAGGCACTGGTGAAACCCTGCCAAGTAAAACCACTTGATCTTCCTTAGATGGTGTACATTCTAATTAAACCAGAGATTACAGATATAACCTGCATTTAATCAGTTCTAAACCCTGTGATCCTAACTTGACCAATTACTACCCCATGAAAATGGACATATATTGCAAATTCTCTGAGTCACTATAGTATCGTGGGTAAATAACAGATAATAATCATGATTTTTAAACTAACGTCACATAATTAAAATGAAGAACCTAAGATAGGACTCAGCTGCCAGGAAGTGTACAGTATAATGATTAGCATATATTAGTTAGCATGTATCAGTAATGTCGATGTGTGTTAAGATTCTAGTAGTAAGAGGAACAGTTTGCACATTGTGCATGTCACGGATATCTCCAAACGTCACAGTAACTCTGACAAGTGTATTGTCACCCTGTTTTGCAGCTGAAGAATCCGGGGCTCAGGGCACGATCTAATTAAAACATGCCCTCGTCTTACAGCTGCTACTTGTCAGAACAAGGACCTGAACCCATGTTCATCTGGTGCCTGAACCCATGTGCTTCCACAGCATTGATCTTACACTCAATCCAAGGCCTGCACCGCTTGGAGCAGCCCTTCTCCTCTTCTGTCCTTTGTGAGAGAGAAACAAATTATGCCTTTCTCGGTCCAGAGCCTGCATTCTGAAAGTAGCGAGAGAGTCAGCTGAGCTCTTTGTGGAACAACGCTCTGGCTACATAACCTTGGAGCAAGTTTTGGCCTTCTGCTATTGAAATAACCTCTCTCTAGCGTCACTTCCTCCTTAACTCATTCCGTTTCAAGCCTGTCCCCTATATGTAAGGCCTCCATATAAATTATCTTCCAAATGGGGACTATTGTGAAGAGTAAAATGAGGCACTAATGACAATAACCCTGAGGTTACTCAGGGTTAACAGTTGTGAACCAGTTCTGTCCTGAAGACACCAAGATGCTCGGTCACCCTATTTATGAATCCAAGATTGAGATCATACATGAGATTAGGAAAGTACTGAGCATAAATAAAAGAAAAATTCCTTGACCTTATATGTAGATACATAAACATTTCCCCCTTCAGGTGAGGATAAAGTCAATATATTATTAATGCAGTCCTCAGCCCGCACTCAATCACCTGCTATGGCTACCTAACACCAACTTCCACCTTTATTCTCTCCTTCAGACCATGGGGAGAGCGATCTGCCACTTTCTCCTTGTAACATTTAAATAATCTATTTTCTGTTCAGCAGAATCTATGAAGAAAAACATTTTATTTTCTCCTGCAAATCCTTCGGTCAGTGCCCAAATACACGACCTATGTATTTGGGAGGAAATGTTCTGTGTAAAATGGTTTGTTCAATCAGAGCTAAGTATCTCTGCAAAGAAAGAGGCATTTTAAAATTGTAATGCACATTTTGCTATCAAGGCAAGCACTGGTTATTTGTAGCAGTTTCTTATTGCAACCAACAACTTGGAAACAGACTGCTAGGTTAAACCTTTTTTAAAGTAATAACAAGAAGTAAAGAGATGAAAAGCAGAGTATTTAGCAGGTGATTGAACCTGGGGTGATGGTGGAGGGGCAGGGGTAAAAAAGGGAAAAAAATAAAATACAAATGAGACACAAAAGTAGCTATTATGATTTTTGTCAGATTTTACTGAGCTTTAAGAGCTGTTTAGGATTAGTGAATTTGCTGAAATCAGTTGTCCAACCTTACCAGGGGTCTGTGATGAAGGCAAATACAGTTGATCTCTTTAAAACATTTTTTCGATATATGCACAACATTTAAAAACATAAATGCAGACTGACAGCAACCAGAGGGGATGGTGGAGGGTGATAGTGATGGGAAGAAAGGGAAGGGACTCGTCAAAGAGCCTGTGTGAAGGACCCTCAGACATGGACAACAGTGTGGGGGCTGACTGCGGGAGGGGCGGGTGGGCTGGGTGGAGGACGGCAAAGGGCCAAAAATTGGGACAACTGTAATAGAATAACAATATTTTTTAAAAAGCATATAAGCTATGAATAAATGGAAAGAGCATGGACTATAAATCTGGTCCATAAATACGGTTTAAAAGTCTTGTAGTTATAAGCAGGAATGTTTCAACAGTTTACCTTAAAATCACACAAAACTCATAATTGACAGCAAGTATATTTTAATCTGATAAAAACTTAAATTGACTCAAAATAGGAAGAATGAAGGGCTATTGAAGAGAGAAATGGAAGTAAAAATATTAAAATTATTTAGTTTCCAAAAATAGTATTATTAAAAAAGCATAAGCCAATTATAAAACTTACAATTACATTTTGAATTTCAGTGATGTATTTAAACTGAGTGATTTGTGCCTGGACCCATAATTTATTTAGTTTTGATTTTCCTTTCCCCATTCCTCTATTCTTGCTTGCATCATTTTTTACTTTACTTTATTTACTTATATTTCTGACATCATCAGTCTCATTCTGAACGTAATTTCCTTTGAAGAGTCTTAGCCTCCCTTCTGCTTCATGAGCTGTCTATATAATTGTACTACAACATGTCCATTATTGGACCCTCTCATATATGAGTCCTATTTTCTGACAGTAAAACCAAAAGTTTCTATTTTTAGAAATGTTGGACTTTGATCATCTAAAATTTCCACCTGGCTATAATTTCTTTATTATTTAAAATATGAGCAGCTCCTGCTTTATGTCATTTATACATAAATGAGCATTGGTTTTTCCCAATTAAGCCAAGGGTAAGCAGTGCCTTTATTTATTTCTATTTTCAGTGAAGTATAATTGACTTCAAGGCAGTCTTAAATTTTATCAGATACTCTACATTTAGATAACTGAGTCATCTAGCAATTTTCATGAGAGTTAATGTATCCATAGGAACTGACAGCTGCAAACTGAATTAGAAAACGCATTTTCCATGCTGTAGACTTTGCAGTAGAATATTTGCCTTTATCTTTTTACCTTCAATCAGTTTCTCTCTTTGAACACTAGCCCCCAAAACATACTCCCCAAAATCTTTGGTCTATTCATTTTTCTCCAAGTTTGTCTTCTATTACTGTAGTCAAATGGTTATCAGCATAAGAGCTGGGAATGCCTGGGGGTCTCGAAGAACAAAACTATTTTCACAGTTATACCAGGATATTTTTTTCCTTTGCTCCATCATGTCTCAAGTGTAGAGATATGTTTGCCAAAGACAACATCATATGTGACAGCTTTATTGCTGTGATTGCTAAGCAGATGTGCGCGTGGTATTCCTGTGCTGTAAATATTTCTGTTTAATTTCTAATATGGCAAATATGGGTACATATAATTCACATATACAAAAGTTCTATAGGTCCCTAGTATTTTTAAGGGTGCCAAGGGTGCCTGGACAAAAACATTTGGAAACTGCTGTGACAGTCCAGTCATGGGCAGTGTTTTCCCAATTCTCAGTGATAGCTGTAGGTGTACATAATTTGTGTAAATGTGCAAGTATATTTTGTTTCTTTCTTATACTTGGTGACATTATAATCATGCATCTTAAGTTGGTGTGGTTTTACCACCTGTTCCTGTGATAATTTCTCAGTATTTCTCCTGCAGTTTTTTCCATTTTGCTATACCTCTGGAAGCCTTTTTGCATGAGGATAGTGTGCTTGGTTTTTTAATAGTGTTTAGAGAAAGAGATATGTGTGTATATTTCATTAAAGTATATTAATAATAGTATGATGTTAGTTGCTCTCAGCTTTTGATAGAATAAATAACACATTAGGGCAGTTGATTTAAAATAGAGGAGGATATAATATAGATTAACTTTGACCTATTGTAACTGTCATTACTGTATCTAGGTGATAACTTTTGTTTTTCATTGTTTACTATTATGTTAAGTACATTTTGCATGATGAAGTTGAGTCAACATTATATTAGTTTAAAATGCTGAGAACAGAAATCTTCAACAGAGATAAATTTAACATATCACGCATTTATATGGCATGTCAGCATTCATAAGGATTTGAATTTATAACACAATTAATAGTGACATCTCAGCTGCATCCATTAAGATGATTTAATGAATCAAGGATCCAGGTCACTCAACAATCACATTGTGATCATTATGACTGCAAGTCTCAAGAGGATGGATATACATTTTTAAGTTATATGGACATTATCTTGATGTAATCAGTATTAATATATAATAATACTAATAACAACTTAGATGTTAGGTATGCTGTTAAACATTTTTTCATGTAAGCTTCTAAATCCAGTGTTTCACTTATTATAGAAATATATGCAAATAAAACACATAAGGTTTTTCTGAACCGTGAAGACATTTTTAGTCTACTTAACAAGAACTCTGGTCATACTCAGTTTCAGAATTAGTTTAACACATTTTAATGATGTCAATAAGAGCTGAATGTTTTCTATTGCTCTACAGAGTTACCTTTTTTTTCTCTAGTTGGTTTCAATATGACCACACTAGACTCAAACGTTTCCCATGTTAACCCCATCTTCTAAGATGGCCGGATGTGAGAGAGACAGTGTATTAATTTTTAAAATAGGAATGATAGATTTTCTCAGAAACCCTCTGACAGACTTCTGAGGTCTTCCTGCTCAGACTCATGTCACCTGGTCCTGCGCTCGGGCAAGCAAAGCTTGAAAAGTGAACAACAGTATGAAAGACTAGGATTCAAATAATTGATTTATTCCTATTACTTACTTTATGTGCTGGGAAAATTGGCATTCTGAAAAACAGGCTACTTCTGTTTGGAAGAGAGGGGATCATCTGTGTTAAATTAGAAACCAACAGCTTTTGCCACAACTAACATGGGATAAAAATAGACACATTCACAGGATGCTCAGAAACTCGAAAGGCGAGGAAGCCCAGTCTGAGGGGTCACAGGAAGGAACGCTGGAAGAGAGGATAAGGGACCCAAATCTAGAGGGAGAGCAAGAGTTAGCCAGGTAACAACATGTGGAAAGTGCAAATGAAAAAAATACCAACCAGGGTATCCAGAGCCTCAGTGGTTTGAAGTTTGAAGTTGTTTTAATAACAAAGGTCAATTTTCATTTTATAAATTTTGTTAGAAAGCAATCACCATGTATTTCTCCTACATTTACTCGAGTGTGTTTCAAGACTCAACCAATGCTGAGATGAAACCAGTAGGATGCATGTCCACATAGTCATACTGCATTAGGTCAATGAAATGCTTTCACACATTGCTAATTTCCCTACACCTTTAAAGTGGTGTGAGGAAGCCATGTAGTATTTGGTTGTTGTTAGTTGTCCAGAGAGGCTGGATTCCTTATTGAATTCTGTTAGATTATGTTATCAATCCCTAGTATAGTCTTCTTAACTCCTAAAGAACAGAAGAGTTGAAATCACTGGGCAAAGAGTCTTGGGACCACTGTTTGTTTTCTTTTTTTCCCCTATGAAACTACACCCTCAAGTCAAGCAGTTAAAATCAAACACCTTTCTTTCCACTAGATTTGCTGTATGATCATGGTTAAGACTATGCCTTTTCCATACACATTTACTTGAGACTCAATGAGTCATTTCGCAAATGTTTCAGCATACTTGTGGCCACATTAGATTAGCCCCCTGAAGTTCACCTGGAGAATAGATGTTCTGTGAGCTTGCTTCCAGTGGAGGTCAAAGCCCGGTATCAGGGACTGGGCTATCTAATTTATGCTGTTCATCACAGCACGTGCAAATTTATAAACTTACCTGGATATGACTCTTTTTAGGAAAAGCTGTGATTGGAGAAGAACCGCTAACTATGGATAAATGAAGATCACAGATTTTTGCCCTTAGTCATTTATTATATAACTATAATCTATTATTTATGCATTTCCTTTGAATAAGATTCATGTGTAAGGATTTGTAAGGATTTAATTTTTTTCTACAGCTAATAGTGCTTGCTTGCCAAGGCTGATAAACCTTATATGTATCAATAGGTTTCATCCTGGCATTGATACACAGAACAGTATTTTAAGAGATTTGTATGTTTAGCTGGTTATTAGAATAAATGGATAGATTCCATGCCAGAAAATGAATATAAAGTAATACTTTCTCTAAATCTAATTTGTGTTTACATGACTTATGACAGCAGGTATGTCTTGTGGTGATAGGCTAGGAACAGGTGCAATGGCCAGAAGCGAGAGCAGAGTGTGGGCGAGTGTGGAAGACTCCGACCTGTTTCAGGGTTAACGGTGATGTTGCACTGTACCTGGAACAACTTCGCTTTATGAATCCCAGCTTTCTTTCATTCAATTAACTGGAAAGTAAAAAAATAAAAATTTAAGACAATAAATTATTATTGAGGGTCTAATACTTATACTTTTTATTTAAATGAACAAATTAATTTAAAGATATTTGTGTTCATGACCATCCATGTTGTCACAAAAGGCAGGAGCACCTTCCTTCTTTCTCCATTGGTAAATGCACCACAGTTGTTTTGATCCATTCATTTACGGATGGGCACTTAGGCTGTTTCTAGCACTTAGCTATGGTAAATAGTGCTGGTATGAACATTGGGATGCGTGAGTTCTTTCAAATTGGTGATTTGCTCTAAAAACAAAATAAACTAATGAACAAAACAGGCCTGGAAACATGGAACAGACTGAAAGTGACAAGAGGGGAAGTGTGAGGTGGGTAATGGTGGGAAAAAAGGGGAAGGGACTAGAGAAAGAGCATGTATGAATGACCCATGGACACGGACAACAGTGTGGGAATTGACTATGGGAGCAGAAGATGGGATTGGCAGAGGAGGGCAAAGAGGGGGAAATTAGGACAATGGTATTGGAATTACAACAAAAATATATATTTTTAAAAAGTTCTTATATTTTAAAAAATAAAGATATTTGTGTGCATGACCAGATATTTCTTTTTAATTTGCTGTGGCTGACATTTGACCTCAGAATCCTGTTTTGGTTTTAACTTTTGTTTCTTTTCTTTTTTGCCCCATTCTCTCTCTCTCTCTCTTTTAAACAGAAAGTTAAAGAATAGATATACAAGGGAAATTGCAGTTCTGTTTCATTTTAAATTTAAGTGCTTTTATGGATATGCCTCAGAATAAAATAGACAAATGACCATTTGGCTTAAGTATATATTTACCTTAGGGGAATAATCAAATGTGTTTTTCTCTTTGCTTACTCTGACTCTCCTGCTCCAATTTCAAACAAATGTCAGCAGCACCACCACATTTCTTTTTCCAGCTTCCTATTTTGAGCTCTACAAAAAGAAAAGGGGGGCTGGAATGTTCACTCCTGTCTACACCACTTAAATATCAAAGATAAGCTGCTGGCAAGAGACAGAACAGTGCAGGTCATCCCCAGGCATAATGCGCACCTTTCACAACTTTCTTTCCAGCAGAGTTAATGACATGGGCTCACCTTGGGTGAGCTTATGGACATGCCCAGCTCAGGTCAGTGGAAGACCATAGGAAGAGATCTGGGTTGATTATTTGGGAAAGAAAAATAATTGAACAGGTATGATGCCAGGCTTTAGTCTAGGAGCCCTCAGATGCATGCTCATTTCTCCCCTACTGTGGCTCTACAGGATGGAGGATACTCTTACTCCCCATGTAAAAAAGTGAGGCTTTGAAAAGCCTAATAACTTGTCCAGGGTCCACTACTTGTACACAGTAGTGCCAGGATTCTATTATAGATGTGGCTAATTCCAAGATTTTCCCACTGCATAGCTCACTAAAAAGTTACTGTTTTAATGAGTGGTGGGATTTAATGCTGCCTTATACCTTGGCAGCAAAATTAACAAATCTCACAGCATGCGATTAAAAATTATTTTGTCCAGGCAAATGCCACCTATATCTAGGTATCACTTTTATTTTCTTCTTATCAATTTGTTGTGTTTAATGGATGAAAACTACACTTTAATTTGTAACAAAGTTATTCTTACATATTTGAATAAATATTAGCTAGCATCTGGTGATTGGTATGGATTATGCATAGGTCTTAGTTTTTAAAGTTTTTAGTAGGTACTAAAATGTTATTTTTATATATTTAAAATGTTATGATTAACTTCAAAAGTTAACTGTGATTAACTTAACTTTCACATTTAATGAAGATACCTCAATTGTACATATTTGCTAGAATCATAAAAGAGATAGTTTGGGAAATCTAATGTGGATATAGATTTTTAAATAGACTAATCAAGTTTCAAATTAATTGAAACATCTCTAAGTCTCCAAGGTCTTTTTCACTCTTCATTTATATAAACCAAAACCCAAGAACCTATTATTTATAAAGTGATGACATAATCATTCCAACAGTAAAATTCACAATACATTTATTGAGTTACAACAATTAAAGTTGTAATAATATAATAAATTGTCAATTAAAGAAATAGCAACCCCCCAAAATAATCCTGCAATCTATTGAAAGTTTATCCTTAATTGATACATATCATCTAATCTTACAAAGCTGTTTTCTAACTGCTACATTCTCCACTCAGGATTTTTATTTAAAGCATAAGATATGGTATCCGGTGGCCTCATTTCTTCCAGGCCTCATTCTGACTATCATGGACTATATAACATTGGACACATTATATAACTTTTATGGATTTCAGTGTTCTGTTCTATAAAATGAAGGGTCAGGGTATTTTCCACTTCTGAATACTAGGATTATAAGAAATTAAATATGTTGCCATTAATAATTCTCTAGTTTAAGTATATCTTATTTTTCTTTCCTCAAAAACCCTGATTATTTCAGAAAGGTAATAATACTTTTAAAATTTGCTATAAGCAATTACGGTACTTCAATAAGTTCTGTTATGAAGCATGCATTTGAGAAGCTTATTGTCCAGTCATTGTTCTCTTCCACAAAGAAGCAGAGATGCTTAGCAGAAAGGTAAATTAGTCCTGTCATTTGTATGGAACTGTTTAGCCAGTCAATGATATCAAGGAAGCATGAGGAATAAAGTTTCACAAAGATATTTTAAAATAGAACATGTTAAAAACAAATGTTTTGGTTCTCTAATATTGTGTTTAGAAACAAGACTGAATACTTCTTTAATACATTTCTGTCTGTAATTACATGATATCAGCCACTAAAATCTTCTTGGAGTGCGTGCACTTCCTTTATTTAAAGAATGTTTCTGATTTTAAAAGTAGGGGCATACATTTTACACGTATGCTGAAATTACTGACCCACAAATGATTTTGGTTTTATTATCAGACAAATAGATGATCTATATTTACATGACTCTTCCCTTTAGCTAATATTTATCTTTGTAAGCAAAATGGTAAGGCCTACCATAGAATAATACCCAAATATATTTTCCATGACTTATCTCTTTTTTTTAAATTCCACTGTAATTGTATAAATATTTCCTTCTCTCTTATTTTTCTCAGTCTTGGTTTTAGATCACTCACACACATCACTGTTCAATTCCAAATTCAGAATCTGTAATCATCTACTCAGCTGACACCTTCTATGTGTCAGGCCCCATGATGCATTTCCATATACATCATTTTATTTGTTACAACAATTAAATAAATAAAGATGTCACTATCCACATTAGGAATTTTGTATGTGGTAAGGCGAGGAATTGAACTGAGACTCTTCCATTCCAATTCTAGTGTTCCTTCCCCTTCAACAGAGCTTCCCCCAGACCTACAGTTCTTTATTTTTTGTTCATGTATTTATTTGTTTATGGTTACAGATAAGAATGAAACATTGGCAGTTGCTGATGAAGACTTCTGACATTTGGGATCATTGTTAGAATTATAATGATTGGAGTCAACAATTTGAGTAGCAGGGGTGTCCAACCCACAGCCACAGGCTGCATGCAGCTCCGGATGGCTGTGAATTCAGCCCAACACAAAGTCATAAATTTACTTAAAAATAGTATGAAAATTTTTTGTGATTATGTGTCACAATGTATTTAATGTGCGGCCTAAGACAACTCTTCTTCTTTAGTGTGGTGCAAAGACATCAAAAGTTTGGACACCCCTGGAATCCTTAAGTCAAGTCTTCAGTATGGGTTCCTCATATATTATAAAGAAGCTACTATGCTTTGGGGAGGTGTAGATCCTTGAGAATAAAATTGTGAATAATGCAAATGTCTTGGAAGAAATTATATTTTAACAAAATAGTTATCGCATATCTGGGGAGAGTTGAGGCAAGTTGTATGACAATCTAATTACTGACTATCTCCCCTGGACAGCTCCTCAAATACTGTCATATACCATGAGAAACAGGAAGTGTACTTTATTCAGGTTCTTAGGTAAATTTAGATATTTTAAATTCCTATTCTTAATTCTTTCTCATCATTATATTAGTTTAAAAGTTTTAAACTAGTTAGATATGTGCTCTGTACTAACTTAGCCCTCTTACCCACACTTCCTCTAAATATTTTTGTTTATATGTGATTACCTCAATAGGTTTAAACCTTCTTTAAGAAAATAAATCTTTTTTGTGTGTGTATTCTTATTCCACAATCTATAATTGAGTCATACTATACTAGAGGATTGTTTTTCACTGGGTAGGAAATTTAAAATGTTTTATAGATATCAAATAGTGTAATGTGACTTTAGAGTTAATATAAATACATTATGGAAAAGATAACATAAGATGATTTTTTTGCACTTTTAGTGTAAAATTTTAAGTATGTTTTATTGCTTTTGCTATTACAACTGTGCCATTTTTCTCCCCTTTATTCCCCTCTCCCTTGAATCCACCCCCCTTCCAACATCCCCCCACCCTACTTCATGTCATGTTCATGTACACATGTAAGTTCTTTGGCTTCTCTATTTCCTATACTATTCTTAATCTCCCCCGCACCCCCTTCTATTTTGTAACTACCAATTATGCTGGTTATTCCCTGTACCTTATTCCCTTCTCCTTTGTCCCCCTCCCCACTGATAATCCTCTATGTGATCTCCATTTCTGTGATTCTGTTCTTGTTCTAGTTGCTTGCCTAGTTTGTTTTCGTTTTTGTTTTAAGTTCAGTTGTTGATAATTGTAACTTGTTGTCATTTTACTGTTCCTAGTTTTGATCTTCTTTTTCTTAGGTAAGTCCCTTTAACGTTTTATATAATAAGGGCTTGGTGATGATGAACTCCTTTAACTTGACCTTATCTGGGAAACATTTTAGCTGCCCTTCCATTCTAAATGATAGCTTTGCTGCATAGAGTAATCTTGGATGTAGGTCCTTGTCTTTCATGACTTCACATACTTCTTTCCAGCCCCTTCTTGCCTGCAAGGTTTCTTTTGAGAAATCAGCTGATAGTCTTATGGGTACTCCTTTGTAGGTAACTGTCTCCTTTTCTCGTGCTGCTTTTAAGATTCTCTCCTTATCTTTAATCTTGGGTAACTGAATTGTGATGTGTCTTGGTGTGTTCTTCTTTGGGTCTAATTTCTTTGGGACTCTCTGGGCTTCCTGGGCTTCCTGGTGGTCTATTTATTTCCTTTGCCAGACTGGGGAATTATTACTTCATTATTTGTTCAAATAAGTTTTAATTTCTTGTTCTTCCTCTTCTCCTTCTACCAGCCCTGTGCTTCAGATGTTGAAGAGCTTAAAGTTATCGCAGGGCTTCTGAAACCTCTCCTCATTTTTTTGATTTCTTATTTTTTCATTCTGTTCTGTGTGAAAGTTTATTTCTTCCTTTTATCCCAAATTGTTGATTCAAGTCCCAGTTTCCTTCCTTTCATTGTTTGTTCCCTTTACATTTTCCTTTATTTCACTTTGTATAGCATTCATTTCTTCCTTTGTTTTGTAACTGTACTCAATAATTTCTGTG